>JBBMOC010000013.1:9245017-9376561 GCA_037975185.1 Centropyge bicolor
CCCCCCGGTTAGTATGTGTTTTCTTTAGCTCGTGTCAGTCTTTTCCCACTTCCCACTATGCTATTTTAAGCATGCTATAGCAAGTCACAGCATGCTGTAAAAGATGTCACCATGCCGAGGTTAGTTGGTGTGTGCGTGTGTGTACAGTGATCACCAAGAGAGGTTTTGTGCATTTCTTTACTTGCACTTTAATCCAGACGGATGTCAAAATATCAAAGCTGAATGTTTGATCATTCACTGACTTGTAATCACTGCTAACTTTTGCTGCCCATGTCATTTAAAAAAAAACATGCTCTGCTAAAAGCACATTCGATTTGATTTTGTCAATTGAGGATTATGCAAAATTTTTACTATGAATCATTTGCATAGACCACATACAGGGATACACACATGCTTACACACCAACAGCCTCACCACAACTAGCTCGAGCGCTACAATGCACGTCAGGGTCATGCAGATTGATGGAAATGGTTTGTCAGGTGCCCTTAGCCATGCAAAGTGATTGTGAAATTTATTTTTGCACTATCTGCCTCCTGAGTTCAAAGCCAGAATGTCGCTCCTATCCCCCCCCCATTTCTTCAGTAAAACATCCTCAGAGACCCCATTTAGCAGCACATTACATCCACTCAGCACATCCCCCTTTTATTAATGCTAATATTCACAACATCTTTACTGTAACATACTAGTTTATATCTCTTTACTGTGTCAGTATTATGCAGTAGTTACTAACAAGACCAAAACTCTGCTTTTCCTGAACACACCCATGTCTCTTTTGATGGGGGACTTAACTTGTTTTACCTTATTCTGGAACAGCATTAATTGTTGCAAAATATTTCTTTTTATTTGAAAACCTCTAACCTCCTGCGTCTGTGCCTAATATATAGACACAGACAACGAAACAAGCTTTTTAATAATGCCTCTGCTGCCATGATAACCGCAGTGCATTTGCAAAGGCTTCATTAATGACACACACAGTAACACAGGCATGTGGCTTTTTTCAGCGAGACTTGTGTGTGTATAAATACGAGGATTAAAAAAAGATTAATGACCACAGGAAAATATAATGTTGTGTATCCTGCGACTGCAGAGATCTCTGATCCTCTGTGTGGATCTTCTCTCACAGTTTTAAGGTGTCACTTGTGCTCTGCTTTTATCACTGTGTGTGTTAATGTAGGGTTTACAAAGCGCCATAAAATAGTACACCCTGTCACTATCCAAACCCACTTTGTTAGCCCTTGCAAAATTGTACTTAGAAGAAACAGTGTTGTTTGGATATGTACGAGGGGTTTGGAGAGTTTAAATGTCATCCTTTTTTTCCTCAGGATCGACTCACAGATGTTGCAGTGTATGTTTTTGCAGCAGCTGATCATAACAGTTGCTGATGTCGTTAACAATTTTCACTCATTTACTGGTGTTGATGACTTTCACTTACATTCCTCCTCCTCCCATCCTCAGTCACCTGTACGCCTCCCACTCCCACCCCCACTTCAGTTAGTTCACTGCTGATGTTTGTTACTGTTTGTGTCTGTTGTCGTTCAGGCTGGAGCAGCACACGTGGCTGAGTAATGGAAAGTTTCAGAGCGTTGGCAGCCTGTAATCATTAACCCAGGTGTGACCCTGAAGAGCGAGTCTCTAATGCACACTGTGTGCCTGTGGTGTTTTAATTGAAAAATGCAAAATATACCATAGAAAACGTTGCAACTTTATGATCATTGTAAATGTAGAAATTAAAAGCAGCACAATAAAAAAAAATAACAGCTTAAAGAAAATTACTAAATATTTAGCCCAACTGAGATTTGTATTTAACCAAAATGCAAAAAGCGCTTTATTTTTTATTTCCTCTTATTGTTCTGTTACCATATACCAAAACTTTACTGAAACATTGGCATTTGTTGCTATTAGGAAACAAATCTCATCCCAAATTTCCTCGACTTTTATCTCTTTTGTTAAAGCTATTTATTTATTTATGAGAAGAAAGATGATGTTTAATGATTGCTCACAGCAGGTTTATGTGTCTGTTGCACAATGTTGAAAGTATATTTATTAGTTTACTTGTTCATGCCCTGTAAAGATTGGTGGAATGACAATTGACCGCTGCTCCTCCGCCCTCGACCTCAGCCTCAGTCGGTGCTTTTTAGAAACTCACCTGGGGACAGCAGCTTTCAAGATAGTTTCTGATGTAAGCTGCTTCGGTTTCATTCCATTTATATCAAGTTGTTTTTAAATATAAGAGAAGTGACGCCAGTGCAGTAAGAACACTTCTAATTGTTGAGCTGGATAGTTGAGTCAGATTTCAAAGTGAGGGCCTTTTTACTACAAGTACTGTTTGCACATGTAATGGTGCCAAGAACATCAGGGTCAGAATGAGTAATAGGAACCTGAAACCCTAAAATGTCACTATTGTGTTTATCCAGATTTATAGTCAAGTATGAACATTTTTCTTTGATGACCTGAATATTTTCTGGGCCTTAGTCTATGAAAGCATGGATAGTTATCACCCCGGCACTCTGTCTGTCACTCGTCATTTGGTCACATGGTCTTCCTAACGCAAACATTAGTAGAAAAGTCAAACATTTTTATATGTTATCTAGTGGTGGGTTGCACCTTCAAAGGATCTTAGGGATGTATGTCTACGGTCAGTCCAGAATGATGAAATGTTTGCCTGAGACAAAAAAAGGCTCAAATCAGATAATAGACCATGGTGCTCTGCTCTTGTATTGTTTCTGGATGTGGTTTTAGCCAGCCCATAGTGCTATTCAGACAGACCGGTTGCAGCAAAATATGTGACCCAAATAGGAATTTTAGCAAGCTATATTGCTTTTTTAAAAATCATAATCTTTTATTAATAATTTATATAGATGTTACCAAAATCAAGGCGGGGTAATGTCAGATTTTGGCACATCAAAATCACAGCTATCAAAATGTGTGACCGTGTCAAAATACTATGGGACCACTATTGTCAGTAAAAAAATATATAAAAACGGAAATTTGTAATCAGGTCACAGAATCTGATGGCTCTCAGAATCTGGTGTAACACTGGCAGAGTCTGTGGAAATGTTGGTCTCACCAAATATTTCTCTCTATATATAAATATCTCATTCTGGGTAGACCGTAGACATCTGTGATATGACCAGCTCACAGAGAAACATAAGGAGTGCTGAAGTCACTAAAGAGGCTCAGCTGGCTCGTGACCACTGATGCGGGCAGAAACTGTAAATCTAAAACCTCACCATCCTCATCTAAATGTTGACTGTGCTCAGGACAATAAGAGGCAGTGTCTGTTTTTGGCTTCCTGTCCAACTGTGCGTGACCTTGCTCCCAGACCAAGTGATGATCAAGCGGAGGTCAGAGAGCAGCCAATGCCTCCTGCATCCTCTCTGTTTGACCGGGAGTAAATGCAGGCTGGTTTGACAGCTTTTGTCTCCTCTTGTCGTGAATTCTTTAGTAGGTGGCATGCACACATAATAATCACGTGCACAACATGTGACCTTGTTTTCTGTGTCATATCATGTTCATGGAACCAGCACTTACTACTTCCATCACATCCTCACTTCTCTCTTCTCACACTCTGTTTAACCCCTCGAGTCCTGCAGTGAAAATATATCGGTGTCCTCTCATGTTTAGTGTACCTGGTTTCCTCCCTGGGAATTCTTACTGTTGATGTTTCTGGATGCAGGAGAAGACACCTGCTGGCCACCTTATTAAGAGCCTGGGTCTTTGGCAGCTGAGCGAACCTGCCTTATTACTTAATAGCAAGATGAGCATCAGATGTCTTTGTGTCTAAAGGCAGCTTCTTCTTGTTTTTAACTCTTACTTTACAGTTTTTTGTGTACTCTCTCTCTTATTTTATGATCCTGTACATATCCATATGTGTATCCGCAGTCACAGCATTAGCCCAGTTACAGTAAAACCACCTTTTTCACCTTACAAGCCCAGACTCCCCTTCACTATCAGTTTAACCAACAGATGGCTCTTAAGAAGGTGGCCAGAAGGTGTGTAACACAAAGACATCAATCCCTTTCAGTTATTTTGAAGGGGGTGCTACCTGAAGAATATACTTTTGTGTATTAAGTGTTATATCTTTTTCAATGTTTTTGGGTTTTTTTATACATTGTTTTCATGTTTTTGCAAGCAAATATTTGTAAGAAACAAATCATAACTTTTAATCTTAAATCATGCTGGAAACGCACCATTTTGATGTACTTTTTATTTAAAAAGTAAATACATTTTGATCCTATTTTGAATCTGTGGTTTGGTGGAATCCTTTTGTTTGCTTGTTAGGACCTTTTCATATTGTATTTTTTACTCTAACATTGCTTTCTTTCCATGTTAACACATTACCAATATGAATGAAAGAACGAGCTGAGAAACTTTAAATAGATGTAAAAAAAAAAAAAAAAAAATACACAAAAACAATGTATATTTAATGGAGTTAAGTTTGCTAAACGTTCTGGAAGAGAAATTGTGTAAACTAATTGTAGCAACAAAATGTTTTATTCTTTGTTCCTAAAACTATTTAATAAGATGTTACAGAATGAATGTAGTCTTTTGTCTTTATTGGTCACCAACCGTGACTGTGACAGTAAAACTGAATTTTATAGCCGGTCAGTTTCTCTGATCTTATGATTTAACTGGGTTTCCCAAATACTGATGTGCTGCAAAGAAATCTGTAAAACTACTAACCCTCAGTTTCTTGTGTCACAGCAGTGAAAATCTGTTACACGTTTCATAGAGGTCGTGTCACCTTATTTGATTACAGCTATGAAAAGAGCAGGTCTGTGAAGCCATGGTAAAAGCATGTTCACTACTAATACAGCAGATCTTGAATTTCTGATCAGGCCACAGAATGTGACAGGTCATAGGACATAGTGTAACAGTGTTAGAGGACATGAGGCTGGTATGTTGTCTGGAAAACACTCTCCATTATTTACTACTGATAATATCTATTGAAACTGCAGGTGGGCAGAAGTAGCCAAACTAATGTTTTTAGATGAATTATATGTGTATGTTTTTCTCTGGTGCCATCAAGAAACAAGCAGGCACACTACTATAAAAGAACTATTGTCAAGAAGTTATAGGTTAAAATGAAAAGATTATGATGCTCTGGATCATACCTGGTTTGTGGTAATTTATTATTTTTGCGTGGGGATATACACTATTAATGCACAAAACAAAGTAATACGCTAAGGGCTTTGAGAGGAGTTCTGCTTTTCATAATTTTTTGAGGCTCTGTCAAAATCTAATTTTAAGAAATCTTACGATATTATTTCAGCTGATCGGGGACACAAGGCAATGATTTAATGTGGGGGAGTTTGAGGACCCTGCAGCTCATTTTTGCCAGTCATTCAAGCAGCTACACAGGAAGTCACTGTAAACTCCCTTTTTAAGTAAATCAGTTTCATCAATGAATCTGCCTGTTATTTTCTTAATTATTCTTTTAACTCTATAAAACATCATCAGCTAGTGAAACAGTCCATCACAACTATCAAGAGTCCATGTTGCCCAAAATGTGTCTATCCCACTGTATTTATTCAAATGTCCAAAATCAAAAGAATATTGAATTTACCAGAATATCTGATAAGACTAATTAGCTCATATGTGATAAGATGGAACTAGCAAATATTTGGCATATGTGCTTGGAAAAGGAAACAGGTGCTTACAAAAATAGTTCCTAACTCATGTTCTTTTGACTGAACAAATACATTTGTTATTAATGCCACAGTTTTATTTACAAACATCCCAGATTATCCCAATAAATACAACAAGACTTTAACTAACAAGTTTTTTTGTTTTCTCACTATCACAAGATCTCATTTGTATCAGGAACAAAAATATCATAAGATGAAAATGATCTTGCAAATCAGCTGTGATATAAACAAAGACACCACAAATGATGCCATATGTCAGATAATAAAAAAATATGGACTTAATATCATAATACTTTTTTTGTATTTCCCATGTATCTGTATCAGTGGCTTCACAGACTTTGACTGGGACATTTGAGACACCGTGTCCAGCTCATGTCTGTGTGTGCTTGTCCCACCGATCAGCAGCTCAACACTGTCTCCGACCACATGTTCGGCCTCATTGTTTCCGTGTTTTCATTCATCTCGGCCGAACAAAGGGGCGTCAGCTCGCGCTCTGATTGGCTGCCGGCGCTTGTTTCCAGCGGCAGCGACGAGTCCGCAGCCGTTAACGGACACTCGAGCCGCCGAGAACCGGAGAAAGAGGACCGAGGAGGAGGACGGGAGAGAGCCTGCGTCCCCGGGTCTGGAGAGCCGAGCAGAGTGAGCAGGAGCCGGCGGGGGATCGGAGCGACGCGTCGGTGCGGCTGAAGTAGGCTCGATGATGTCTGGGTGTTATTATCGTGTTTGTTTGTGCTTCAAGGCTTCAAAATGTTGTGATAACACGAGTGCAACACATTTATTTATTCTATATAAAAAAAAAGCACAGTCGACGATGATAACGAGGGCGCATATGTCGAATTAAACATGCAGGGATTGACAGAGATGATGCACTTTGTACAATCAGCATAAATACTGAGCAGAAAATGATGGAAATGTTATGTGATCACATTTGGGATTGTGCAGAGCCATGTTTTAATAAAACAGGTTACATAACAAGCAGTAATAGTTCAGATTCCTCTCAGCTCACATGATCAGACACAGACCATCTGCCAGCAGACCTGATGTTGGGGCTTTTAATGTGAACCCAGCTGCCACTTCATCAACACAACATAGTTTAATACAGCATATCCTCCCTCCATGAAGCTTGGGGTGTTCAGCTTTTGTTGCAGCTTTTTCCCAAGAGGTGTTGACGAAACTGTAGTTTTTTGCAGAGGTGATTAGTCTGTTTGCACTGATAAAGTGTTAAAAACAATACAATTCATTTTCAAATATTTCAGGCTAGTTCCATTATTTGAGTCGATCTGAGTTTGAGTCCTTTCATGCAAACGATATCTCCACAAGACAAAGAAAGTGTTAAAGACAATGTACAAATAAGCAGCAACACAAGCCTCTGAAATTATCATCAAGTTGAATCAAAGCACTTAAATCATGACATAATTTAACTATTGAGCATCAGCTGAGGTCAGGGCTGCAATATTTATTTCTGAGAACTTCAACTAAAACTAATTCTATTACTGTTCTCTTGTTTTCAGACTCAGTATAGTGTCTCAGTCCTTTGAGGCAAACAAAGTCTCCACCTGAAAACAACTTTTAGACATAGCAACACAAGCCTAAACTGAACATTATAGGTAGGATTCTTTGGAGGGCTGTTGTGCAAAACGGTGTCAGTTTTAGATTTAGTGGACCTGATAAAATAGCAATGTACTTTTAACCTTTTATAAAAAAATGTCCAGTCGACTAAGCTGCAAATATATTCTCACTCACATTTGTTCTGTTAAATGTTCAGTGGCCATCACAAGTTCCCAGAGCACATGGTGACATCTTAAAATGTCCGACCAAACAGTCCGAAACTACAGAGACATTCATCATAGAAGACTGAAAAAGACTGTCATGTTAAAAACGGTGGAATCGGTCATTAATCAAAACAGTTGGAGATTAATTTCTTGTTGATCGTTTCAGCTCTACAGTCGACAAAGCAGCAGGAAGAGTTTCAGCTTGATCGGGACAATCTGGAAGCCACATGCAGATTCAGATGGAGCCTTTTTTGACAACTCCAGTATGTCTAACAAGGAGCAGGAGAGACAAACACACGCACTATTTTTGGCTCAGTGTTGTGGGCTCGTTTCTGTAGCTCAGATGTTTTTGGAGTTGCTATGACAATGGTGACAATAGTGAGGCAGAGCATTAGTAATGTGGCAGGACTGCTGGTGATTTTGAAAGCGGACAGGAGGAGGTTTGCAGCTATTCATCGTCCGTTTCAGCCAAAGGCTTTTGACAGAGGAGGTTCAGAGAGGCCAAGAGGGCAGAAAACAAGCGTGCATGTGTGTCAATGAAAGAGAGAGAGAGTGGGGGGGGACGAGTCAGGAAGTTGTGGTCTTGAGTTTTAATAGCACTGTGAACGTCTCCTAGTCTTTCTCAAGGGAACACGAGGGAGACGGAGGAGAAAGAGCCGAATGGGAAAAACAGACAGACGGCAGAGAGGAAGGAATTTCCCAATCAGAAAAATTGGACAGCTACTGGAACAAAACAACTGAGCAGATGACGGCAAATGATAAAGATATAGAGAGAGAGCGAACGATGGAGACTTGGCTGATGTTGTAATGAGGCAAAGGGGATTTCACAGAGTCAATCCAGTCCACATTTGGACTGCTGTCCAGCACAGAGGAAAGCTCCCAGATCTGGATCCAGACTGGGTCAGCCGTGGGTCAGTCTGGCTGCATTTATATGCTGCTGTGGGCTTCAAAACAAAAGGCAGCTTTCTGCAGCCTGAGATAGCTTCATTTATCCCGAGGGAAAGTGTTGTGCAGCAGTAGCTGCACAGAGTAGGAAATAGTGCAAATGTAAAGAATGTCATACAGATAATTTCCACAGGGTTATCTGGGTATATCAGACATCATATTAGAGTCGAAAATACTACTGAAAATTTGATATGATTGTCGATACTGCAAGTAAAGATTTGGGGTAAGTGGTTGTGCTTTGAGACAATATTTTCAATCCAACCTAGGCTGGGATCATGGTCTTTGATATAAACACATCAAGGAACTGTATGTGGTTACAATGGCCGAATAAGTAGAAGCATTCATTGTATCACCTGCCTTTTTGACTGTTGCTATTGAGGACCCTGAGGTCATGAGGTCACTCTTTTAGCAATTTAACAACCTGCTTTCTTCAACTAAATCTGGTTTGTCATTTTCAGACTAATTCCAGTATTTTTTGACAGTTTTGACAGAGTCACTAAATCTCAGTTTGAGACAAATAAAATCTCAGCCAGACGACGACATCCTTGAGACATTGATCTATAAAAACATCTTTGAGGTTTAGTTTTGGTTTCTGGGAAAATTCTGGTTATGTTCCTGGAACTTGGTATTGAACCTCAATACTTTCTTGGTATCATATGACAGTAGTGGTGTTGAATGTCATGATTTTGCCAGTTTTCATTTTTTCACTTGTGCAAAAAATTCTTGTGCAGCTGCCTTTGTTTTGAAAAGTTTTCTATCTTTGGTTGAGAAAAGTAAAACAAAAACCAGACCTGACTAACTGTAATGTAGCCTTTACAGACAGAGAAAGACAAAGCTTTGTCACAATGTTACAGTAAACACAAATATTAACTAGTCTCATATCACAACATCAGTATTACATAGAAACATCTCCCTGTTCTATCCTCTGAGATCCCGAGCTGAAGAAAACCACAAAACTCCACTTTTATCCCAAGAGTGAATGATAATCTAGCGGCAGCCTTAAAGGTTATTTGTCCTATTTGATCTTTGTGTCAGGTGGTAACATCAGGGAGGGATCCATTTTGCTATCGGATGACAGTTTAGCGACTTAAAGTTCACGTCTGTCTTGTGACTTGCCAGACAATTACAACATTGTCTTGGTTTGACAGCCGGCCACATGTCAGTCTCAGACCACTGGCATCACCTGCTAATGTGTCTACGAGCACAGCCGCCCTTGACCACGACCGCGGTATTAAAGACTAATGATTTCCATTGTGTAGGTGAATGGTTCGCTTTTGAGCGCTTGACGTGGCTAATATAGGTGATGAAATATTGATAGGCCTTGGCATGGGGGCTGGGCTGATTAGTGTTTAATATTTAATTCCTGCACAATAACTGAACACATTTGTTTCAGAGATTGACAGCCTCAGGTTATTTATCAGCATCGTGTGTTTAAAGCTGCTACATAACTCTGCTTGTCAGGTTTTGAATATCTTTGTTTATGATATGTTTAGATATGATCTGAGCAGTTAGGTGAGAGAAGAGAGGAAAAAACAGTAAGGCCAGTTTACATGTGGGTCTGTCAGTGTTTTATGTTTGGCTTTTTGTTTGGGTGTGCATGATAATTCATCTGTGCCGCTCGAATTGAGGAAGTTTTGAGCTGTGTAAAGGCGAGTGTCAGTTTCCTGTGTGACTGACTGAGCAAAGGAGGAAGCGATTAAACGGAAGGGGAACACTTCCTTTAAAACGCCCCTCTGTTCCCCATCTGGTCGCCGCCACACTCTCAAGAAAAGACCCTGAAGAGACTGACACCTGAGTGACAAGACGGCTAATACCTGAGGATAAATACGAAATCCACACGCCTAACCTTCGTCTCACTCTCTCTCTCTCTGTCTCCACATCTGCAGCTCCGTCTTTCTGGTGACTCAACAACATCAAACAGTCCTCACCACGGTAAGATCACGTGTAGACTGACAATTATACCGTACTTATCTGGCAAGTACGACCCTCTGACTTTTACTTTAATGTTTTGTTACTTGATCTGTTATAAAGGCACAGACTGTGTAACAATATAGAAATGATAATAGGGAAAGAAACTATGCTTTCAACTAATGAGCAGAGCATTTGCTCAATGTAACATAATGATAGACACAAGTTTCAAAAGTCTGCTCATTTTTTAATAGTATATGTAAATGAATGGGAAACCAGGATCGCCTTGAACTGTAGGAAATGAATGTCATTAGTTTTGCAAGTATCTGGTCAAAAATGAAAGTGACTGGGTGAATTGAAAATTTGATCTGATGACGACACATGAGGAAGAGTCAGGGATCACCAGAATGATTTGGATACGTTGTCTGGGAATCATGAATGTTGCCAATCCATGCAGTAGTTTCTGATATAATTTAGTGGATAAATGAAATCTTTGTGGAAAAGTCTTAGGACCACGAAGTCAAGTTAAGATTCCTCCTCTGCCATGAATATCTGTAACATTACAATCAATTATATCCAATAGTTGTTGAGATATTTCACTGAAAACAAAAACTGTCAACCTGCATGGTGGCGCTAGATGGAAAGTCAGCAGGATTCACCCTCTGGTGACCGTGAATGTCTTTGTCAAATTTCATAGCAATCCATTTGAGATATTTCAGTCTGGACTAAAGTGGTGGACAGGCAAACACACCGACTTTGGAAGCATGAAATACAGAGAAAGAGAAAAGAAGATCCAGGGAATTAAATGTTCACACTCATGTCTCTAGAGTTCTGTCTTCACTTCTTTGAATTTCACTTCATTTCAATTTCATTTTCGGGACAGAGAGACTGCGTGTGCTGTCAGTACAGATACAAACATGATAGATAAATGTGTATAATGTGTGTAGACAGTAGCTTGTGCAGAGATAAATGTTTAAGCAGCTGAAATGATTTGGCTCTGCGGGTGGCCCATATGTCCTGCACCTGTTCATCTCCTTCTAGAAGGGCTTCTGTCCTGGCTCCTCTGCACAAAGGCAAAAGCACACACTCGATCGGCGAGGAAAGCTCTCCGGGGCGATGGCTGGGTGCCATTGAAAACAGCTGCATGTGTGTGTACGTGAGTGTTTATGTGCAAGAGAGAGACAAAGACACGAGGAGAGAATTAAAGGGGTGACAGGAAAGAAAAAATCTGTTGTAGGCCAGAGGAGGAAGAGTGTGTGAAGGACAGCTGTCTCACTCCATCACACACCACGTGCTTCATTCGTGCAGTGAGACACTGTGTTGTGGTGGTTTAGCTGTTATCTATGTGTCGATCAGTCTCTTGAAGGAAATAGATTAACAGGAAAGTAGATATGATCTTCTGTTATTGTTTACTGTGTGCCGCTTCACCTCCTCCTCCTCCTCCTCCTCCTCTTCCTGCAACCGCTTTCCTCCTCAGCAGGCTGCCGTCCTATGGTCTGCTGCTGGCTGCTGGTCATGAGGAGTCATGAGACTGAATCAGATGGATGAAAGTTATTAACTGTCTGTGTCGCCTCTTTGTCTCTCAGCTCCTCTCATGCTGACTGAGGATGGATAACACACAGTACGGGGTGCAGATCGGAGAGAACAAGTTCATCAGCAAGTAAGGATTAAATCTCTCTCACACGAGCACACGTATATGAACGCCTGTTTATGCATAAGAACTGGTTGAACATATTATGATGTTAAATTCATGTCAAACAGTCTGACTTGTGAAAGAACATGTATGTATTTGTATTTATTTATGTATGTCTGTGGCTGAAAATAACAGTATATGTAAAATATGGATTTCCAAGTATTCACACTTGTGATTTTACAAGTTTTGGCCTCTTAACTATTTGCAAATGTTACTTCACTGCTGACCATTTTCAAAGCATAAATACAATTATTGATTTAAGTATAAGCATGGTGCCCATATCAGGTTTATTTAAATAGCACAATATCGCATTGTTATTGGCCTCGGGAGGCTTCACAGCAGTCTGTGCAGCATATGACCCATCTCTGTCCTCACACTTGGAGTTCATATAAGGAAAAACTCGTCCAAAAACCCTTTCACCCTATAACTATCCCTTTAAAATGGAAGAAAGGAAGACAGTTAGTGTCAGATGAGGGACATGCAATAGATGTTGCATTTACAGAACGGACCAACACAGCATGGACAGTCAGGATGACAGGACAAAACAGATTGTAAACATACATGTTTGGATCCAAGAGATTGTTGAACAGCTTCTGGTGTTGCCACATAGGCCTTAGCCACAAGACCTCTCCACCATGGAGACCTGGAAGAGGACCGCACACAAACATAAGAGGCAAAGCTCAAGCACACCATTCATACAGATAGGAGAAAACAAACACCCAGAGAGAGAGAGAGACATGAGGAGAGGCTGAATCTGCTGGAGGACCAAGATCCAAAACATCTGTATTGAGGCACTGACAACGAGAGGAGAAAAAGAGCTCCCAGGATGGCCAATTGTGGAGAGAACAGAGAAAAGAGATTACAAGGCAGAGAAAATAAGGAGAGAAAGAAAGAGAGGGCTCACTGCTGTGGGACACAAACAAACAGAGGGTTAGGCAGATGCAGTGGTTTACAGAAGGTTTACAGTATTCCCAGCTCACATAAGCTTATAAGGCATTGTAAAACAATGATGTTAAAGGGGTAAATCATAATGTATAAAACCAGAGCCACATATTCAAAAAGAGAACATTTCAAAACATTAATCCAACAGAAATGTCCCATTTTTTTAACTTCTCACCTAAACCAAAATATCCTCATCAAAACAAAATCAAAACATATGACCTTGTGAGAGCCAGAAAAATTCAGGATTCTTAATATATATTTTTTAAGAGAACTTGGCCTCCTTTACTCAATATGCATGCAGTAATGAAAGTGAACTTCACCTTAACACAAATAACACAAATGCTGCTTGTTAGAGATGCCTTTTTATCAGCAAATACATCAGTTTCCAAAGAGAAGGGAGCAGTTTGTAACTGAATCTGCAGAGACTTGTACCTTCTCATTCAGGTTTTAAGACTGATGATAAGACAGCACAATATTGAAAATCTGCTTACAGAGGCCTGACAAGCGGGTGTATGTATGTACATGCAGCATAAACTACAATATAAACACGATCACCATTAACACTGAGTCAACTTGGTATTTTTAGCCACAGTCACAAGAAGGGACTATTATGAAAATACACAATTAATGTTGAGTTCAGGTGCTTGTTGTTTGTTCCAAAATCCACAGTGTATGAGGTGGCTGCCAAAAAAAGTGGTGCATTCACAAGCTATGTTGTTAGTAAATCAAACCCAGAACACAACGAAGATCTATTGACTTTAACTGTAGCATTGAAAACCTTTAGTGAAGACTGTTGTTCAAAAGGGCTGAGCTTGAAATTTTTGAAGACATTTGTAAAAGTGTCTTTGCCAAGTAACAATCATGTAAATGGTCATGGTCAGCAGTAATGTGAAGTGAAGTATACAGTTAGTGGGCTAAAAACATAAAATCCGAGGCTCCTGTAAACAGTATTTCCTCCTCAGTGATTCAGCATCTCTGTCTTTAGGGTCACAGTCCTCTCACATCTAAAGACCTACAACCTCTACTATGAAGGACAGAACCTACAGCTCAGACACAGAGAAGTGGGTATTTGCAGCTGTGTGTGTGTGTGGTCTGACTTGTGCTACTTTTGGGAATATACATCAGACTCAAGGCCAGTTAATTGGGGACAGCTCGTGCAATTGGGGACAAAAGTTGTGTCCCCATTTTGGAAAGCTGTGATTTTTAGGTCAACAGTTAAGATAAGGGTTGGGTTAAGCTAAGGGTTAGGTTATGGTTAGGGTTAGGTTAAGGTCACGGTAGTCCTTCAGATTAGTCTCCAAGAAATTAATGTATGTCTATGTAAATTCCCCAAAAGTGACATAAATAAGAATGTGTGTGTGTGTGTGTGTGTGTGTGTGTGTTTGTACTCTTATATTACTCCTTCAGTCCTCCTCTTCAGCAGAAGCATCTGAATGTCTCCACTCTTCAACATTGTCTGTCTGTCTTCCTGTCTTTGCATTTCCTCTCACTCCTTTGCCATCTGACATATCCCACCCATTATACAGTGTATCCCAAAGGGGTAATAACTGTCCATTGTGTGTATTTATATGTGTGTGTGTGCATTGATCACAGCTCCTCTCTCCCAACAGGAGGAGGGGGAGCTGATCTTCGAGGGCTTGCTGAATATCTTCTGGGGCCTGCGGCGACCAATCAGGCTTCAGATGCAGGATGACCACGAGCGAATCCGACCGCCCCCCTCCTCGACGTCCTGGCACTCTGGATGCAATTTGGACAGTCAGGGGTAAGAGGTCCAGACAGATCCGGTTACACCTCTCTGACCGGAAATGGTGATACACAGTAGGCCAGCGGGGGCAGATATAGATTATGTCTAGTTTGGCTGATGGAAATTAGATTTGTGTCGCCACTTTTTGGTGATGCATGGTGGCATTACTTGATATTCAGATTTAATTCCATGCAACAAATACATGATTCATTTTCCACAGTTTGCTAAATCCTTTGATGAAACACCAAATGGAAAGTGGTCTGTAGACAAAAGGGAACCTTTTAACTGGCTGGCTCAGTTTTGGATTTTGCCCCAAGCTACTGCAAATCGATTTGTGTCAATAGGGTTGAAGCCCCATTTTCAGCTCTGTAATCCCATTTATCAGAAGAGGCTATTCTTGCTCCAGCAGTAACAGAGCTCATGGGCACACACGCAGCTGGGTGTTTAGATGACAAAGTAACTTCAAGCAACCAAATCGCCTTCAGAGCCACAGCTGTAAAGTTGCTTTTTATTTAGTTGGATCCCAGTTGCATGTTTTAAAAGTGTTTTACAGACAACTTTTCAAACAGAGAGCTCCAAAGAGAATAATCCATATTTCTGGTACTTTAGTACAAAATTACTTTAAAAAAAATTGAAATACTCTCACACATCTTGATAGCATATAACTGCATCAATAAAGAGGATCAGCTGTCACAAAGTGAAACCAACAGTGATATGACAGACAGTGTGGTGTATAAGTGGTTAACAAAATGACTCACCTTTGTATAATTGTTTGTTGTGCAAATGTTTTTAAAGTCCTTATTCTTACAGTTATTATTACTTGCTGTACTGTTCTGTAGTCGAACTCTCCTAAAAATAATCAAGGTGTTTTTCATCTATAGCCAATATCATTAAATGTGATAACAGTTTGTGTCTACAGAATATTTTAGCCCGTGTCTTCACAGTCTCTTCATCTCTCACTCCTGTTGTTGTTTCCTTTTTGAAGTTCCCCCAGCAGCACAGATGGTCAACAGGCCACACAGCAGAGCCCGCCCACAGTGGAAGTGACGCCACCTGACAGCCAACGAGAGGACAACGGTGTGATGGAGGAACAGACAGATGGTGAGTGGCTTTATTGACTATACAAATATAGTATAACACTGTACATCACAACTATCCCAAAACATCTGAGTGAATAAAGAGTTCACTTTCACTTGTTTTACTTATCTTATCAGTTGCCAAGACTAAAAAAAGAAACATTGCATGAGGTCATGAAATTAAATTAACTTAGCTCTAGAAACACTGTGGACCAAATCTCTAATTAACTCTCAGCTGCTTTATATAAGCATACCATCACTGCTGGGTGGACACCTCTCACCTCCTGTCTTGTGAGGAAGGAATTAAAGCCTCATTCTTAATTTGTTCATTTTATTTTTAAATTCTTAGAGGAGTAATAGTTGAAATGAAAATGTAAAACCTGTCCACATTTGGTTTACAACCCCTGATTCCAAAAAAGTTGGGACACTTTGTGAAACATAAATAAAAACTGACTGAAATTATGCGGCATCGGGTTGTATGAGGTTTGCATTGAAAATGGTAATATAAAATAGACAATGAAGTGAGCATCTCTCTCTCATATTTCAACATGTGTAAACATTTCATGATGTCAATGTGATTTTTTTAATAGTAGTCAGTATTGTACGTTCCCAATTTAAAGATTACCTTTCTGTTCATGTTAAAGAATAATAGCAGATAATCTGAGGTAATGATTGCTGATTTGACAGAGGACAGCGAGAGCTCCGCTCAGCTCCTCAGGACGAAGAGCGACGCCGGGGTCTTACGACGGGGCCAGCGCCGCTCACCGAGTGACCAGAGGAAAATTCGACGCCATCGCTTCTCCATCAACGGACACTTCTACAACCATAAGGTGAAACCAGCCTCAAGTGTTTGTCAGTGGATCCCTGGAAAGTCTGACAACATGATGCAAATAATGTACATGTTCTAATCACTTAACTATAGTTACTTTCATAGAATTCTGATGTTTGTGTTTTAAGCTTACAAATTTACGCAGATTTACAATGGCCCATATATAAAAAGTTACAATATTTAGGAGACTGAATTCATGTTCTGATGATTTTTTTTTCCTCAGACAGCAGTGTTTACTCCGGCTTACGGCTCAGTGACTAATGTTCGGATAAACAGCTGCATGACCACACCTCAGGTGCTCCGAGTTCTCCTCAACAAGTTTAAAATTGAGAATAGCCCAGATGACTTTGCCATCTACCTCGTCCATGCGAGTGGAGGTGAGCGTCAATCACTCCATTTATTTCTCCTTTGTCCGGTGTGCAAAAGCTGATTTAGTGCTGTGAAGAGATGGAATTCATTTCTAATGGTATATACATGTATAACTATATATATAATTTGCCCTGTTAATCAATACCTTTGTGGATGTGTTTCAGAGCGTGTGAAACTGAAGCGGAGTGACTATCCTCTGGTGCTGAGAGTAATGCAGGGTCCATGTGAGCAGGTCTGCAAGGTTTTCCTCATGGAAGAAGACCTGGGAGAAGAAGTCACATATGATGTAAATCACTATGTTCATTGTATTTTTTTCTTTAAGAGTTTTCTCCAGGAGTTTTATGTACAGACAAGGCAGGATGACTCCTGACTATAAATGAACATTGTTAGCCAGCATGCAGCCACAAAATCCCTGCTTCTGTGTCTCCGATATAAATGTATTTACCTCACATTAGTCTCCCTTATGGTCATGAGGTTTGGTAGTGACTGAAAGAACGAGATTGCAGATACAAGCAGCTGAAAAGACTTTCCTCTGTAGGGTGGCTGGGCTCAGCTGTAGTGATAGGGTGAGGAGCCCTGATGAGGATGCCGCCTGGGTGCCTTCCTTTAGAGGTTTTCTGGCTCAGATCCAAGCAGGAGGAGAACCCGAAAAAGGGATGTCTGAATACCTTGCTTAGCCTGCTGTCACTGCAGTCTGTCCCCCGGATAAGCAGATAAAAATGGATGGTCTCTCTTTTTTGTGCTTTGTCATTACATTTCTCTTCTCTTCCACCAGGTGGCGCAGTACATCAAGTTTGAAATGCCTGTGCTGCAGAGTTTCATCACCAAGCTGAAAGAGGAGGAGGACAGAGAGGTGCAGAAACTCAGGAAAAGGTACAAAAATAAGGCTCATAATCTAGTTCACTTCATCACCTTGAATCTTTTTCTGTTTTACCACACTTGTCAACATGTTTACCAGATGTTATTATAAAAACTGCCACACGAGAGCCTACATAATATTAAAAGAAAATGTATCTTCGCTGACACACACATTCATTTATTCTCTCTCCGTCTATGTCTGTCTGCTTGTACCTGTAGGTACACTTACCTGCGGTGTATAATTGAGAAGCAGCTCAGTTGTCTTCCGGAGGGGGCAACGTGTATGTGATCCAAACCATATCCTCCTCCCAGCTGTGACCAAGAGAGCGACCAAGAATCGTCTGACAAAAACCCAATGTGCGAGCTTCAGTGATGATCCTCTGACTCCTTGCGTCCAATCAGCCGTCATACAGACCAAACTTAAACATACTAGACACGTGCATGTCAAGTGCGACCATCTCAGCAGCAGTCTTCAGAGTCACAACGGCTCTCACGGCCTCGTAAAGAGTTTCAATTCCGACCCAGTCACACTTTCTCTGTTTTTCTTTATTTCTCTGTGTCATCACATACAGTACAACCAGAAAGACATTCCTCACCTCCTGAGTGATTTCAACCCATTTGCAGTGCAGCACTTTGCAGAATGAGCCTAAAATGAGACGTCCTGTGTTCAATCTGTGTTACAGATTTCAAGCTGACTTTCAGATCAATTTAAAGCACAAATTTCCTATAATATGAGGTTAGTAAAGTGCCTGTAAAAGGTTTCTTCAAGCACAATGACACCTGGGAAATTTTTTGTGCAATGTAACTGGAAAGTACGTGGTTACCTGTCGAACAACAAGTCAGTTCAATGTGAACCAACCCAGCCGCCGACCACATCCTGTTCCATCGTGCCTGCGTGCCTTTGTGCTCCTCGCTGTTTGAGTATTTGTTAAATATTGTAACTGATGAAATTTAATTGACCCTTAAAGTTCACTGCTGGGATTTTTGAGGGCCATGTTAACAGATAATCTGCTTATGTTGTGACCATCAGTCTGTTGGGCGTCCCATGGTGACACCTGTCTTTCTGTAGTCATTCACACTGAATGTTAAATGCATGTGGTGAAGTTTGAAGTTAAAGGAATAGTTTGCCAGTTTGGGAAAATGTGAGGAAAATTACATTTTTGTTGTGTATTTGTTTAACTTGAATAGGTGGAAACAGCCTGGCAGCACCTCTAAGGCTGAATAATGAACTAGTTGTATCTCATTTATTTTAATCTAAAGTGTATATGACAAGTTGGGATTTTACAGGGGTTTTATTTGCCAGACTATTTCTGAGTCGGGACATATTGAATTATTGACCCCTTGTGCCAATTATTGAGCTTTGGTGTCCCGGTAGGTAGATACTGTTACCTTTGTGGACAGCCAGGCTAACTTATTCCATTTGTTTCCAGTCTATGTGCTAAGCTAAGCTAACCGGCTGATGGCTGTAGCTTCATATCTACCATACAGATGAGAGTGCTACCAATATTCCCATCAAACTTTCTAAGAAATAAATGTAAACATTTTCTCACAAAATGTCAAACTATTCCTTCCTGAGATACTTTAACACTTTTGGGCCCCTTTTGTTTTCTTGTGCTTACTTACTGCCTTATGTAAGATGGCAAGAAGATGGCAGATTGGAATTCTAAAAGCACAGTAAAATAGTATTTGAGGAATCGGACATTGGACTGCTTTTACAAAGATCCAAAAATGATTTTACATGCAACACATGACTGTGAATTACGCTGGTGATCTTTGATGGAAGAATGTTGTCAGTGAGTGAATGAACATTTAAAAGCAGTACAGTTTGCCTCCACATGTACAGAGCTTTGCATACGTCTGCTTTTGTCCGTGTGCATACAGCCCATCAGTTCAACATTTCTTATATTATTGTTACAAAGGTCATCAAGTGTGTGTGTGTGTGTGATTCTGAGAGTGTGCATGTTGTATTTGTAGTGACTCTTAATGACTTGCCTGCTTTTGTATTGTATCCTTTACAAAGTAATGAAGGAATTTTAGTCTTTAAGATGTTAAGAAGTTATGCCACTACTTGGGAAATGTAGGGATTTTTCTTACAATGATTGTTATTTAATAAAAAGAAGTTATGTTGATAAATATATATCTGTAATCTCCTTGTGTCTTGTTCAGGTCAGTGGGTAAAAATGGGAGCATGTTGTATAATGATGTTTAAATCTTAGTCATAGTCAAAGCTTCAGGAGAGCTCGTTATGTGTACTGTTTTTTTCAGTCAGTGAGCGTTAACCCTCATTTAGACAAAGTTAGAAATGCACGCACGCACACACATGTACACACACACACACACACACAGGTATTTATGTCTGTTGTTACGACGGCTTACTACACACTCAGCCAATGAGCATCTTTGTGAGAGAGTGATCCACTCCCCCTGACTGAGGTTGTCTAGAGGATAAGAGATTGGCCTTGAAACATACTTCTTACTGTCTGAAGGGTCTGAGCTGTGAACACACACTCACACACGGTGGTTTCTACTGTCAGAAGAGGAGCATCATCTGAGCTGCTGCGCTGCAAACAGAACCTCAACAGGTGAGATTGTTTATTCTAAGAAGTTGTTAAGTTTAGCAGGTTTGAACAATGTTCCTCACTTTACTCAGTTGTTTTTGTGGGTGAATTTCTCATGTTGTGGATGTGATGTTTTTTTTAATGTCTCCTCTGCTACACAAATTAGGCTCTATCTCTAGAAAGCACAATTAATACCGCACAGAGAGGCAGATCAGAGTCTTCCAAATTGCATCAAGTTCATAATGAACAAATGTTTTATCTTGAGTCTGAGCTGCTGTAGCTGTAATCTGAGAGTCACTGGATTATTCTCAAAGTGAACCAGTGTAATTATAGCTCAACTCATCTTTTAAGAAGAGGACACAGATTAAGACTATGTACAGTTTGACGGCAGAGCAAATGATGTCATGCTGCTCACTGGGCCCCATCAGTGGAAGAAATGTTCAACTGGTTTATTTAAGTAAAGTAGTAATGCCACACTGTAAAAATACATGTAAAACTCCTTAGAATTGTATTTAACAAAAAGAACAGTCGAACTTGCAACAGAACATACTTTCATTGATGTATTAATATTGTAAGCAGTACTTTAGTGCTGCAGTTTTTCAAGATGGAGACAATATCAATATTAATAAATGAATACTGCCTTATACTGTCAGGTGTTTTTATCTATAATAATGGCACATCATGAATTATTGATTGATTGAAAATTGAATTGATTGAAAAGTAACTAAAGCCATTTGAATAAATGTAGAGGAGGAAAAACAGTTCAATCTCTAATGGACTGGAATAGAAGATTAAAGTCGCACAACATGAAACCACGAGAGTAAAGTACAAGTACTAAGTAAATATACTTACTGTAGTTACTCTCCACCATTGCATGTAGTCCTAACATTTCTCAGATTTGTTAGAAAAAAAATACTGTCAGCAGTATGGAAGAAAAAAGTATGTCAATAAAAAAAATTTACTACAACATATTTTAGTTTTTAGTGATTATTTTTTATTCAATTGAATTAAAATTATATACATTTCATGATATTCTTAATGCATTATTGCAGTATATTGTGTGTATATTATATATTCCATACACACACACTTTAATATTTTATTATTGTGGATATTATTTATACTATGAATATTGATTTAGCACAGATTTCGTCTGCACAAATATTTGCATTTATAGGTAGTGTAATGTGTATACTGTATGTAGCTCTTCAATGCGATCTCTCTAAATTCCTGAATTTCAGATTTTATTTGTATTTATTCTATTCAAATAGTTCTTCTTAAAGCTAGTAAACAGTCATCCATTGGTGCTGTGATCATTCCTGCAGCAGGTGGACAGACAGAGCCAGAGCGCAGCTAACTGATCCTGATGAAAGGACATTAGAGATTATGAAAACTATCTGATCCCAGGTCAGCTGCAGCATTAAGTTGTGACGGTGCTTATGTGTGATGTGTTTCTCAAAGCTGGATTAGGAGCTGTGATCTACTGCTCTTAATTTATCAGTGACGTAAAAATAACACACAGGACTAAAGCTGCAATGAGAACAGCTCATCAGTCTGTTTATGAACACTGTGTGCCTTCAGGAATTAGTATAACTGTACTTTACTCAAGTATTTACATCTTATGCTACATTTTCAGTATTCTAGTTTTTAATGCAGTACACCGATTTGACAGCTATAATTACTTGTTACTTAATTTTTCATTTAACAAATATATGACTAACTATAACTATATAATTAAAAATATGCATTTTTATAGATTAAACAACTCAACAATATATAAACATTTCAAATGCTGCATCATAAACCAACAACACAATATTCATAATAATACATACACACATATACACTCTTAAAGTGCCCATTTTGAATAATGAATAATTGTACTTTTGATAATTTCAGTATACTTTGCTGGTAATACTTAATTGGTAGCAGAGCCTGTGAGTTTACTTATTAGAATTTAAGAAGTTTACCAGTATTAAAAAAGTCAATCCAAACACATTTACAGAATTAACTTTATTAATATCTAATTATACTTGTTTATCGTGAAAAGTTCTTTGTGTATAATTGTGTTTGTTGTTCCTTATTGGGTTGTTGTTGTTTTTTTATACAAGGATAATAGTTTTCTACCTCATGCACTCATTTTTAATGCTGTTTTTGTAACTACTATTATTATCGGTTACAGAATATAGATACACTGTGGTATGGCAACAGAAACTTCACATATTCATGCCTCCTAATGATGTTTCTTTGTGTGATTTTTTAAAGGGTAAAGAATAATGGTGGGTCTGCAGAAACTCCCCCTCACTGTGGCCCTCTGCCTGCTGGTCCTCTCCACACTGTTGCCCAGCTCTGAGGCCCGCCGTGGTTTTGGAGGTGGCGGTTTTAGCCGAGGCGGTGGAGGCCGGAGTCGGGGCTGGGGTGGCGGTAGCCAATATGCCTACAGACCCGTCCAGAGCAGTGGCCCCAGTGCAGGGAAAATAGCCGGGGCAGCTGCAGTGGGCGCCATGGGAGGAACATTACTTGGGTCAAGCCTGAGCCGCCCTGGGTATGGGATGGGGTATGGTGGAGGATATGGAGGGGGGTATGGATTGGGGTATGGAGGGGGATACGGGTATGGAGGGGGTTATGGCGCGCCACGATACTACGGTGGGGGCTACGGCCCCAGGCCTGGCTATGACCAAGAGGGATCTGGAGATATGGAGTACTACACTGGAGCATCCAGCGGCCCCATTTACAACAGTATCATCGTTGTCATCGGCTCCCTGATGTCCCTGCTGATGGGCCACTGGATGGCAGTCATGTAGAGCTGGACAGGTTCAAACCCTCATGAAAATCAACCCAGAACATGACAGAAAAAGTCTAATGTGACCTAAAATATGACCCTTGAATGATGTACAGTTGTGGTCAATTTGTTTTCCAGACACTTCATTGAGGACAGGAGAAGGAATTTGACTCATTTAGCTCTATGGTAGCTGACACCATGCGTCAGTCTGCAACTGCACTGATGAGCAAAGAAAACATCTTCCTGTAGATGTTTGTGAGTTGTGAGATAACTTGACTCAACCAATAACTAAAACTGCACTGTTTACCACAGTCCTATAGCTCATGTTAATGTGGCCAGTCTTTTTATACTTTTGATGATTGTGGTGGTTTATTATGTTTTCTGGCAAGCAATCTGTTAATATAGACCAGCAAAAAATTAGATGATTAATCAGGTTGACTCTACCTCGAGAAGTCATGTCAGAGTTTAAGAGCAGCTATACTTCATAAGAAAATGCCATATCTCAGTATGTTTCAACATAAATAACTCTTTTAGACAGTTCTTACGTTGTTTCACTTTCTGTCTGCTCCGCATACTTTTACATTTTCGGTACATTGCCTGCATATGTATACTTTACCTAAATAAAGTACATGTTTTATGCCATTCTGTAGATCTTTATGCAAAAAAGCAAATGTTCTTCCATATATAATATTGTTATATAAATAAAAAAAACTTAGAAAAAACATTTGTGTTGATTTTTATTGTCTCCATTATTGTGAGAACAAAACTTTGAGATGTTACCTGCTAAAGTAATAGTGAATGATCCACTTGGTAAAAATTTAATTCCCAGAATTCAGTATTTAAGTGTTCACAGATAGATTAGACTTTCAGGAAAAATGTAACAGATTTGGCTATTTTGCTGATGAACACAAAGTACAGCTGAGGCTGATGGGGATGTCATTGCTTTGAGGTATTTTAAAAATTAACAAAAATTCTGGACAAACTTAATCTTGACCTGATGATGGGAGAAAATTGAAAAGTCAGGATTAAAGTTAATCCAATTTATCTTGAGGGGAACGTGAATGTTTGAACAGAACTTGATGGCAATCCATCCAATTGTTGTCAAAATATTTTAGTCTAAAACAGTGGACTGACGAACACAATTGGAAAGAATATAAAACCCTCTTCACAACATGCAGCATTAGGAACACAAAATTATCGAAGTTTCCAACACCTCACTGTGCAATATAAAATGTACCAGTTCCATTAAGGTGGAAAAGCAGAGTGGCTTTCTGTCTGGAAACTTTTCATATAATGCCATCTAAAATGTTCTCCTTTCTAAAAGTAATAAAACACATATCAACACATGCAAGTCAGGTAAGATAATACATTTATTAGACAAGACAATCAGAAAGTGTAAGTCAACGCTCAGTATTCAGGAGAAGCTCCAGCAGAACAGGAAATATGGTCCCTTGTAGTAAAAGGCATTTGTGTGTTTAAAAGTGGTACATGTGCAATTTTAAATACATTGAAAGCCAGATACAAGATAATGTAGGCTACATAGGATATAACAGTATACTGTGTGGTTTTTGGTCCCAAAGACTATTTTAATTGTAGTTTAGTGTTTGCAAGTGAAAAGTAAATGGTTTTAATTCCAGTGGTCATGACAGTTCTCTGAATGGAGAAATCGAGAATATAAAGTTTAAAGGGATTGGTGAGACTTATCGTTTATTGACAAAACTCGAGTCAAAGAATTTTAACAGTTTATTTGGATGTATTGGATGTTGTCAAATAATGAGGTAGGAGGTCAGAAATGAGGTCAATGTCAATGGTAGTATGTTGGAGAAATTTTGAATTTGAACCGTTTGTCATTAAAACTCCAGAGAGTACCTTTATGTTGTTTTAATTTAAATCGTCTGTGATTTAAAAATCATTGTAGAGTACTGTATGTTTATATGTAGACTTAGCAACCAGCTGATAATGTAAGATAACATTCAGTAGGTTTTGAAATAGTACATAGTTCTTGTACTTTAAGAGCACTTCTGCAGTTATGAGTTACCCCACAGGGGGGATACAGAGGCAAAACACCGGATAGAAGGGAGACAGGATGTACAAAATATTAGAAAAAATACAACACACTGTACAAAGAAATGGCAGTGCACATGGAAAATGGACAACATATGTAAACATTCAGAAGAAGCACACTTTGCTTTGCAGCGTAACATGTAATGTAAAGTGAGTGTTAGGATAGCTGCATGCATACGATTGTCATTTTAATCATACTTTTTTGTTTGACTTTCTGTATTTCAATGGTCCTTGTAAGATAATAAATATCCATTTATATGTTTTAAGCTACGAAGATATGAGTTGATATGATCCATTACAAATCATTAGTCATGCTCGTAGTGTAAAACCTTTCGGTCTGAAGCACTGATACTTCTAATAGTAGATTAATATTAATATTAGAGTATTAGATGAGTAAAAGTCCAAAATAAAATGATAGGTTGGATTAATTTTTCACCGCTTTCCAACTCTTTAATCTGCCCTTGAATCAGACACACACCCTTAACACATCCTCCAACACTGTCCCTGCTGTTAATATATTCATATCCCACTTACATAATGGCAGAGCAGTTTATTTACACAGATCATCACCACATAGAGTCTGTACCGACCCGCCAGGTGCAAGCCGACTCAATGCTCTCAATGCTTTTTTCCTCTGAGACGGCGAAGACAAAACACCATGGAAAGTTTACTTCATCATAAATAGCGATCATAAATAAAAAATATTTTTTTCTGAAACAGACAACACAAACACGGAAAGATGAGTCAGCAGTGGTGCCACTCCTTACACCCATGGCTAGAGAGCATGTCTGATGGACTCTAAATGGACATTAATGGGCCAGATTCCTCACCACCATCACAAGCTTGGAGTATTGGAGTACGGCTAATGGACCCTTTCCCTTTCACAAGAGGAAAGGCTAAGTGCAATTTGTTGCAACATTATGGCTCTGTAATCTAACCTTTTTCCTCCCTTTCCTCAAATATATAGTTCAAACAATATTTGTGCCAGTCAGGCAAATGCACAAGGATGCAATGCCCAAATATTGAGAAAGCACAAAAAGTAGAAACTCACACATAATAAACTGAGTCCTACAAATATAAGAGGTTCCTCTATCCATAATCATTTTCCATTTACTCAATTCTTTTGACACATTCTTCATCACTGCAACTGCTACTAAAGGCCTCTATGCAGCAGCCTACATTACATGTTGCTATTTAGTAGCATCACTATAGTACTGGCGACCACAGCTAAAAACCCTTGCAGGCCCAACTCCAGTCCCTGCACCCCTCCTGTGGATCTCCTCAAGTACTGAGAGGACACATCCATGTACAACTGCAAGCATCTCCTGACCTTCAGCTGGTTGATCAGTGCTGGGTAGCCGATCTCCACAATGCTGACTGTGTCATAATCATCATCATCAGTGGCAGCAAACTGTGAAGCTGGAGGCACAGGACTGGCTTCAGGCTGATTGACAGGACGGGGAGTTGAAGGTGCAGAGGTCGAGGAGTTATCTGCCGCAGTGATGTTGCTTTTCGTCATGTTGCTTTTCGTCATGTTGCTCCCTGCGTCAGTGTCTGGGGCAGCTGTAGTTATGGTTTTTTTACTTGTGGCGTCGGCAGCTGGTTTGTTGTTTTTCTGTCGATTCTCCGCAGACAGGAGGTCTGTTCTCTTCATGCACGACTTCATGTAGCTATCATAGTTTTCAGGATCCTGGCTGTACGTGTAGTCTCTGCTGTAGTCGTTGGTGTCAGTAGACTGGGTACCATACTTCTTGTACGCGTAGTGGTTGTAGTGACGCTCCTCCTGGCGGTTGTGGAAGTGGAAGTGAGGACGGGGGTACCTTCCTATCCCGTAGCCCATGGCCATTCCTGCCACAGCCCCTCCACCTGCTGCCACTGCCGCACTGCGCCCATACCCTCTGGATCTATCAGAGGGATACACGCCCATTTGCTGAACTGCCTGAGAAAAGGGAGAGCCACCCCCAACACCATAGCCCCCATATCCAAGGCTGCCGGCATACTGAGGGCTCAGAATTTTGTTGTTTGGGTTGTGGTTGATGTATCCACCACTATAGCCACCAGGTCTGCCAATACCTTTTGCATATGGGGAGCCTGGTGCTGGATATGAGTGTCCTCCTCCACCCGACTTGGGGTAAGGAGATGGATACCCAGGTCTGCTCGGTTGCCGAGGGGAGCTTCCTTGATTAGGTTTTCCACCCTGAGAGTTGGACCCTTGATTACTATTCTGTCCTGTATTAGTGTTAGTGTGGGAGCTGCCTCGGTTGGTTGTAGTGACCCTCTTTGTGGCTTTCGATCCGCTGCTGCTGCTTCCTCCTCTCTTGGCAAGAAAAAGAGGGGTATGAAACAGAAGGAGTGACAGACACAGGACAGACAATGAAGCCAGCTTCATCTTCGCCCTGTGGGGATGGTCAGGGGAGAGAAAGGGAAGATTAGGGAAGTGAAAAAAGGAAAATATGAGATAATAATACTTGGATTCAAATAAGGGTTGAAGTGACGGCAACTGGACTTGGTTGTAGATGCTTGAAGACGTTTCGCTTCTTACTCGAGAAGCTTCTTCAGTGCTGAGTTGGGAAGTGAATTGTATTCAAGCATCTAAAACTTGCAGCTGTTTTCATTGAGCTGAGCACATTGGAGGTATTTTAATCTTCTGTTATCTTGCTGTAGTAACTCAAACTGGTGCAAGCAATATATCATTACATCATGATCACTACATTTTAGTGCCAACGTCAATATGTTTTTGCACCCCACCCCATGTTTCCACTACAGAACTGCTGGCTCAAAACAGGCGTCCATGTTGACTTGAAATAGCACAGTGCTCTGCCATCTTAATGTGATTGAAGATGATCATATGCACTCATCTGTTACTGACACAGCCTCCACACTGTAATTTTTCCTTCCAGTGCCTGTTAGCATCTGAGAATATAAAATGAATATGCGGTACTGGTTTGTTGCTATCAAAACACATTGCATGCATCAATGAAGAGAAATCTCATAATTACAAATCTGTATCTCATAATTCTGAGAAAATGATGGGATCAATCATCAATGTTTGAGAAGATAAAACCATAAAGACACAATATGATCAAGGCGGTTTGACATTATGTAGCATGAGATTATATGAGTTTGTCTATCATCATATCACGATAGCTATCGCTTTAATATTTCAGGATTAAAGGCCTTTGTGGGTTGCAAATCAATAAGAAGGGCAGATTTACAGTCACATTAGATCACATGACTTTCACATCAGTTTCATTAAGCAGTCAGTTTTTTTCTATTCTAAAACACAAAAATGGGACAAATGGCCATCACAATTTCCCGGAGAAAAAAAACTAGCATCTTTAAATTCCTTGTGAAACAAAGACTAAAGACTATCAGTTTGTTACAGAACAACAGAAAAAATGCATTTGAGGACATGGAGCCATAATTTTCATTTTAGCTGGCAAAATGACCGAAATTATTATTTGATCACTAATGTAGTTGCCATTGCTGATTAATTTTCTCCCATTGGCCTGATCACTTAATCAATTATTCATTAGGGCTGGTGTTTTATCCACACAGTCCACCACCTGATTTAACCTACTACAATTCCCTCCTTTGCTTGAGCCAATGAAAGATATTACTGACCATAATGAAACAACCTGAGTGTCAATAATAAGACTGAGAAAACACTTATCCTCACAGTGTGATCTATTGTCAGCCCCAACAGCTCCTGGATCATTTCACTGTGAGTTCATGAATGCATCCTGCAAATTCAGGGTTTGCTGTCAATTGGGACTCTAGTTATTGTTTTATGATGAAGATGACGATGATGTATATCCATGCAATAATACTGAAAGTCCTGCAGACAGATGAGAACAAAGAAGCTGTTTGTCCTGCAGACAGACAATATTAGTGACCTTGCATTGTCAGTGTTGTCACTTAATGCAACCCTGCCCTTTATTCAGACATAGGATCAATGTCTATTAACTATAACTTACACCTTGTGAGGAGCTTTATTTTCACACACAGCAACATGTGAGGTTAAAAAAAATCCCTTTACAATAAAGTAGGGCGCGGCTACCCTAAATATAATCCTACCTTTAATGATGAGTGGAGTTTTTTTTCGTTTGATTTAGTTTCAGTTTTCGCCTCTTCTTCCTCTCAAGGGTTGATGCGGTTCAAACGTTTTGGAAACTGGATGAATTCTCTGTAATGAGACTGTGGTGACAGGAGAAGTGGGCGGAGTCTTACTAACCACATTTCCCCGACAGTTGACTTCATCTGGAAAAAATCACCAGCCTTAAATGAACAGTGCACATTTGTACTCAACTTCAATACTATTATGAATATTTTTGCTTGGCTGCTCCCATTGAATCCATTTATACAAACATGTTGGAAGGAAATAATATACTTTCAATTCCAGTGTCTATTTGAAAACACATACTTGCACAAAACTGTACAGCTGTTGTTTGAATAATGTTCATATTGTACATGTTGTTTTAAAATTTTCTGTAATATTTTTTCATATTATTCTCAGTTCTGTATTTTCTGTTCTTGCTTTTATTGTCATCTTATATTTTTTTCTTGTACTGTGTTTATCATCATGCACAAATATACTAAAGCAAATTCTTTGTATGTGAAAACATTTGACGATGAAACCCATTCTGATTCTGATCATAATAGTCAATTTAAAAAACAACATAACTTATATTCTTTTATGCAGGAAGTTTTCTAATTTTCATTTTCTGTTCATGCTTTATCCTTTCAGTACTTGCTTTTATCTTCATTATATTTTTTCTTGTACTGTGTTTATTGTCATGCACAGATATACTAAAGCAAGTTTCTTGTATCTGAAAACATATTTGATAATAAAACTGGTTACTTTAATATATAAGGGAAATTTGTTGACCATTTACAATGGTCACTATATAAAAGAATTTAGATTAAACATTAGGCTGTGACTTAGTTGCATGGTAATCCATTAAAATTAGCTTTATCTGTACGGCCATTCTGTAAATGAGTACTTTTTGAGCATTGTAAGTGTTGATAACTTGTGTACTTTAATGCAGGATGTTTACTTGTAACACACTTTTATTATCGTGGCAGTGCTACTTGTATTTAAATAAAAGTTCTCATATCTGACATAAATTGAGAATGACTAAACCATACATGCTAAACTTGTCTGCCTATTTATTCAAGTTTGATGTAAACTCCTGTCGGCTTCCCTTTTCAGGTTAATTTTTTTGTGCTTTTCTATCTGTTGATTTGAAAGATTTTTTAATTTTTTTAGTTCATACGTCAGCTACTAAATGGTCATAGGAATTTGGATCAAATTAGGATCAACGTTTTTAAACTTTACTAAATGTAGGGTATAGGGTGCATTTCAGACAGATCCTTTTGTAATATTCTTTATGTTGAAAACTCAGATAGCAAGCGCTAAAATGTTTCAATTATGACACGCTGAAATTTTAAATCAGTGATTCACACAGTAATTATTCCTGTATTTCAATCAAATGTCAACGTCTTGTCCACTTCCTGTTAAACTCAGTTACACGTTGGCAGCATTGTGTTTTTGTGGTAAAAGCAGATGATGCAAATGTAGCTGAGCTCTGGGAGAAGAAAGAACAGGACAGCGCGGTTGCTCTTAGGAGTCACTGCAAAGAGCTCAGTGCACTGATACAGTCTTGAATACAGATGATGCCACCTGCTGGCCATTAAAAGTCCTACATTAAAAACCTTCTGTATGGATAAATCTATGAACCACCGTATATATCAAACCAAAGAAGCCACTAAATAATGAGCTATATGTTTTGGTTACAGCGATTTCCTTCCAGTAAAAATACTAAAAGTTCGTATGAATTGAATTGATGTTTTACAGTATTATTTCAATAAAATAAGTACAAGCAGAGATCATAATCAGTCTCAAATATGGTTGATTTTATTTTTCTGTTTTCGTACATGATGAAAACAGTGATCCATTACAACTACTCAGGCATGCTCACAATACAATACAATACATTCTTATTGTTCAATATAGTACTTACTACTATACACACACATATATATAGTATGTAATAGTACATATAGTTCTCCAACAAGCAGTTTATTTACACAGGTCATCACCATAACAGAGTGTGTACCAGCCCCAGGGCGAAAACTAATCCCCTCAGACACTGATACAGGCCAGCTTACTGGAAGAAATTAAAAATGTCTACAGCTATGTTTGCAGCTCGGTGAAGCTGTACTTGGGCCAAGAGGTGAATTGAGTTGATGTTAATGTCAGCATGCCCACATGCTCACAATGATTACCACATTCACCATCTTAGTTTAGTATGTTAATGTGCAAAAATGTTCTAACCAACACAAAGGTCAGCTGAGGCTCATAAGAATGTCATTAGTATTATGGGTGTTTGGTCAAAAATCAAGGTTTTGGACAAAAATGACCTGATGATGCTACAATGAAAAGTCAGAGGGTCACCAGTCGTTATAATTCATTGACAACTCTTCAAAATATGCAAAACTGAAAATGTTGACATTATGTTTTTAGGATTCATCCTCTAGGTACCATGAATACTACAGTCATGCAAGTCCGTTCAATAGTTGTGGAGATAATTTAGTCAAACTGGTGGATCAAATAACTCTTATACTTAGAGCCACGCTGTGTAACTACCTTTTCACATACATTCTGTGTTGTAAAGCACATTTTTATATTTCTCCACACTACTTCTACTTCACAAGTGCTCATGAAGGTGTCAACGCAGCAGCATTTCCATGTTACTATTCAGTAGCATCACAATAGTACTAGTGACCACAGCTAAAAATCCTTGCAGGCCCAACTCCAGTCCCTGCACACCGCCTGTTGGTCTCTTCAAGTACTTCTCCGAGTAAACCATGTACAACTCCAAGCATCTCCTGACCTTCAGCTGGTTGATCAGTGCTGGGTAGCCGATCTCCACAATGCTGACTGTGTCATCATCATCATCATCAGTGGCAGGTTTTCTGAAAACCCGTGAAGCTGGAGGCACAGGACTGGCTTCAGGTTGATTGAGAGGACGGGTTGAAGGTGCAGAGGTCGAGGAGTTATGTGCCGCAGTGATGTTGCTGTTCGTTGTGTTGCTCCCTGTGCCAGTGTCTGGGACAGCTGTAGTTGTGGTAGTTACAGATGTATCAGTAGTGATATTAGTTGTAGTTGTGGCAGCCGGTTTGTCCTTTGGCTGTCGATTCTCCACAGGCAGGAGGTCTGTTCTCTTCATGCACGAGTCCATGTATCTTTCATAGCTTTCAGGAGGCTTGTTGTATGTGTAGTCTCTACTGTAGTCGTTGGTGTCAGTAGACCGGGTGCCATATTTGTTGTACATGTAGTAGTTATAGTAATACTCCTCCTGGGGGCTGTGGAGGTGGAAGTGAGGACGGGGGAACCTTCCTAACCCATAGCCCAGGGCCATTCCTGCCACAGCCCCTCCAGCTGCTGCCATTGCCGCACTGCGGCCAAACCCTCTGGATCTATCAGAGGGATACATGCCCATTTTCTGAACTGAATGAGAAAAGGGAGAGCCACCCCCGACACCATAGCCCCCATATCCAAAGCTGCCAGCATAGTGAGGGCTCAGGATTTTGTTGTTTGGGTTGTAGTTCATGTATCCACCAGGATACCCACCATAAGTGCTATAACCACCATGACCTCCTCCATATGGGTAGCCCTGTGCTGGGTAACCTCCAGCTGGATAGCCCCCTGCTGGGTACCCCGGCTGCTGGGGATAACCTCCGGCTGGATAGCCCCTCGCTGGGTACCCCGGCTGCTGGGGATAACCTCCGGCTGGATAGCCCCCCGCTGGGTATCCAGGGTGTTGGGGGTAACCTCCAGCTGGATAGCTCCCCGCTGAGTACCCCGGCTGATGGGAGTGACCTCCTCCTGGATAGCCCCCCGCAGGGTATCCCGGCTGCTGGGGGTGACCTCCTCCTGGATAGCCCCCCGCTGGGTACCCCGGCTGCTGGGGGTAACTTCCTTGGTTGGGGTACCCTCCTTGGTTGGGATAGCCACCTGGTTTACTTGGCTGCTGGGGGTAACTTCCTTGGTTGGGGTAACCTCTTTGGTTGGGGTAGCCATCTGGTCTGCTTGGCTGCTGGGGGTAACCTCCTTGGTTGGTTTGTTTGGGTTGTTTAGGCTGTTTAGGGGTCTTCTTAAAGAGGTTTAATTTCCCTAAAACCCCTCCTTTTTTGGCCAGCGAAAAATGAACCAAAAGAAGGGACAGAAAAAACACAGCTATTACTGTCGGCTTCATCTTTGCACTGTGGAGAGAAGCCAGGGAAAAAAGAGGAGGAGAAGATATAAGAGAAAAATACATGTTTTATTATTTTACAAATAAAAAGTAGGCTACTGTTTCTTTCTAAAGACAGTCCCACATTCATACACTTACATTGAACCGTTCAACCAACACCTTATCCAAATTAAAAAAAAAAAAAAAAAAAAACAACTTACAACTCACAGCAATGGAGGGGTCACTCCATTACATTACATTATGTTTATATTAGCAGTCTTGTATTGTGTTGCCCACCCATTTTAGCTCAGCATGAAGCTGTGGCTCAACATATCTGCCTGCCAGGATTAAAATAGCTCAGCCCTTTCACACTTGAAGTCAAATGTGACTCCACTCTCGTTTGTAATTAACGTTGTTTCCAAGGCTCTAAACTTGAATAAGACCATCAAAGGAGAAACAATAACTACACAGTAGTGCTTTGCCACCTGATTTCCATTAACTAATGATATATTTCTGCACTATTTCACACGCAAATGTTGCCTTGATTAGCTCTTTAATTACGGTATTTAAATAGACCAGAAAATATTAGTTTTGAAGAAAAGTCATGAGTCGGTTAACATAAAATGTTTCCAGGAAGTTTCTGCTATGGAAAAACACAGGAGACAAATCTACTCAATGTACCTTCTTCTAAAAACGTTTCTTAACACATGGACACAAACTGGTGACCGCCGCTGCTTTCTGCCTTCATATGACGGTTCTCTAACTTCTTCTATCCCCTTAAACATTTCTTAGTCCGAACGTAGTTCTTATCTTACCTGTTGTTTAGTTCCGTAGCGGATATACTGCAATTATAGTAAAGAAAAAACCTCTGAGAGTCGCAGTCGTGTTGCCTCCTTTACTTGGTAGATCCCAGGCGACGTGAACGCAGCACAAGTAGGGCTGCGAACTAAAGGGTCATTTCACTCAAACATATCTTACCTCCTGTGGTGTAATTTAGCCAGGTGTCGTCTCTGAAATGCTTGCTTCCAACTTCCATCCCAATAAAAATAAATAATATAAAAAATGAACTGTACTTACACAGCAATAAGTAAGTAACAAAGTACTTATATAATAAAGCAAATAAGATACAGAGCAAAGATGTTAACAGATAAATAATCACAAATAATTGTCAAAATACCATGAACTAAACAATGTGGATCTAAAAAAGGTGTCACAGTATAACAAACGTTTTTCCTTTGATTATGTGTCTATATCTAAAATCAAATGCAATTTAATACAAACCCTGATCATCAATTATTTAAAAAGGCAAAAATTTGGTCAGACACAAATAATGGAGTGTGCAAAAACAGCAAAAAGAAATTTTAACATTTTAATGGGAAATCCTATATGTGATGACAGTCTAACAAATATGACTTGGGGTACATGGCTTTTAAGTCCTTGTTAAACTATAAATCAAAGTGATTCAGAGATGCTTCATAAATTTGGCAAAACACATTTGGCAAAATCAACAACCATCGAGATCACACAGTTTTCCTCCATTTGGAAGATTACAAATGTTTCATAAAAATACTGTTGCTAACAGAAACATAACAGATACAGTCATATGAAGGGAAACTTTACACTAACACTGACCACTGATCCACTTTACATTCAGTTACTGGAAACGCGCATTTCATGAACAAATCTCCACAGGAGTTTCAACTCAAGGCTTTCTCCTCTGTATATTGATCCTCAGGTGTTTTATCAAGTTTGTGATTTGAGTAAAACCTTTCCCACAAAAGCTGCAATTATGTGGCTCATTTCTATGAATTCTTCTGTGTTTTTACCATGAATTGCTACAACAGAATCACTTCCCAAAGAATTAAGTAACACAAGGTTACCTGCCTGTATGAGATCTTATATGCCTGGCCAGATGAGACATATCACAGTATCTTTTCCCACAGTGCTTGCAAAGGTACGGCCTCTCACTGGTGTGGGCTCCTCTCAAGTGATAACTTACTTTGAAATCTTTCCCACATGTCTTCCAAGTGTATGGCTTCTCACCTTTGTGCATTCTCATGTGGACTTTCAAGACGCTACAACAAATGAAACCTTTCCTGTAGATACAAGGCTCTGACCTATATGGATTCTTATGTGCCTATTCAAGTCTGACGTCCAGCGGAATCTTTTACCACATAGGTTGCAAAGGTACGGCTTCTCACCTGTGTGTATTCTCGTGTGCCTGCTCAAGTCACAACCACGTCTGAAGGTTTTCCCACATGTTTTGCAAATATATGGCTTTTCACCTGTGTGGATTCTCATATGAGCTCTCACACCTGCTTTATATATTGCTCTTTGACCACAGATGTTACAAAAAAATGGCTTCTCACCTCTGTGGACTCTCAGGTGTACATTTAGTCTTGACTGATACACAAAAACCTTTCCACATATGTCACATTTGGGGGACTTTTTACTCTTACCAGTATTACAGTTACTCTGTGACAAGTTTGAGTTGCACACATTAGTACTGTGGCTTTTGCGATGTCTTCTCTTTGGCTTTGACACTGCACTTCTAGCTGCTGAGCGTCCATGTTTGCCTCCTTTCAGATCTTGGCTCTCAGCTACAGGAGAGTTCTTAGAGAGAAGCTGTTGGTGACTGTGCTCACTTTCCTCATAAGTAGAAGTCGATATGAAGGTATCACCTTCCTGGTTCAGTACAAGCTGCTCTTCCTCCTCCTCCTCTTTAATCTGTGGAAGCTCTGGCTTCTCTTGGTCCAGACTGGAGTTCCTCTCCTGGTTCCAGAGCTGCTTCTCAGTGAAAAGCTGCTCTTCTTCACACACATGTTGCTGTGGGAGCTCTGGAGGGACAGAGGACAAAGGGAACAACATACTACTGTGATGACAAAGAAAAACATGCAGACATAAGAGCAAAGTATTACCAGTATATATTAAAACAACACGGATGAATTATGAATCGAATTACGACGTTTCCTGTCATTAAAATCTTACACACCTTTCCTGTGTAACCTTATTTCAGGTTTCCAAACGATATCCAGCAGTTTACGTTGACGGTCGATCTCTTCTTCGTACTCGATGATAGTTGTCTTAAAAACCCCGAATATTTCTTCAGCAGCAGCTGTTAATCGCTCGTTGACAAACTCTCTCAAACGATCAACTGAAGACATTGTTGCTTAAGTAAAACTGAGACAATTAGGGACGACTACAACAATTCAAGTCTGCTGCTGCTCCGCCACTAGATTGTATTGTTTCCTTCTTCTTCTTCTTCTTTTTTATTGGCGGTTTGCAAACAGCTTTTAGGTGCATTACCGCCACCTTCTGAATTGGAGTGTGGACCGAAAAGTACATTCCCTATATTTTTTCCTAACCCAGTTTTCTCTAAGAACTTTATAACTGCCCTATACCCTACACTTCCTGAATTTAGTTGTAAAATCTCCTGAATCTCAAATTGAATGCGTTCTTTCCCTAGTCTATTCTTAAGAACCTGCCTACTCTGACTGTACCGAGGACAACACATCATTACATGCTCTACCGTCTCATCTACACTACAGAACTCACAATAACCTGTTTCATGTTTACCCATAATCTTTATTGTACTGTTAAGTCCGGTGTGACCTAATCTCATCCTTGTTAAAATATCTTCCTCCTTTTTTGACCTACTTATTTCCCTCATTTTCCCTACTGTTTTCTGTAACCAGTAGAACTGTCGACCTTTAGTTCCCCTGTCCCATTTTTCCCGCCATTTTTTAACCATTTCTAACTTGATCAAGCTTTTGACCTCTGCTTTACTATAATTTATCATTATGTCTATTTCTGATTTTTTTAGCTGCATTTTTAGCAAACTGATCTGCCAGTTCATTACCCTCCACTCCTATATGCGCTGGAATCCATATAAATTTTATTATTATTCCTTCCTTACTTATCCTGTAAATAGTTTGCATTATTTCTATTACTATGTCTTGTCTTGCCTCTGCTTTCATGATCTTGATGCTGTATAACGCACTGCTTGAATCTGACCCTATTAGAACTTTTCTTAGTTTTACCCTCTCTATCCAACTCAATGCATGTAAGGTAGCCAACAGCTCCCCAGTAAAAACAGACAGATTATTACTAACTCTTTTTTTGTGCATAATATCTAATTCTGGAACAACGAATGCCATCCCTACTCTATTACTTTCTGTTTTTGATGCATCTGTATATATTTTAACAAAATCACAATAAATCTTCCCTATGTAGCTACTAACTTGCATTCTACTTATATTTCCTTTGTTACCCCCTTTTAGCAGAAATAAATCCACCCCTACTTCCTCCAGCATCCAAGGCGGAATACTAGAATATGGAACAGTAGAACTTATTCTTATATTCCCTATTCCTGTTTCCTTAGCTGTATCTTCTATTGTCCAACTAAAACTCTTCAATTGTTCTCTTTTTCTTGGCAGGTTTGTAATATGTTCCTAGTAGGATGATTGTCATTTTGTCCCTTTAGATTTGCCCAATAATTTAAAGCTAATTGCATTCTTCTTATTTCTAATGGCATTTCATTCATCTCAACCTGTAATGCATCTATTGGTGTTGTTTCAACAGCACCACAGCAGATTCTCAAAGCCTGGGACTGAACTCTATCTAACTTGGTTAATAGTGATTTTGATGCAGATTGATACAAGATGCATCCAAAGTCTAGTACAGATCTAATTAATGCAATGTATATTGTTTTTAATGAAAGCCTGCATGCTCCCCATTCTCTTCCCCTCAGACATCGAACTATATTAATCACTTTTTTGCACTTCTCTGTCATTTTCTCAATATGTACAGACCATTCCTATCAAACCATATACCTAAGTACTTGATACAATCTAGTTTCTCCAGTCTCTCACCGTACAATCTAAGATAATTATCATCCTGCTTTTTCCCTTTCCTGAAGAAAACTGACTTTGTTTTTTCGACTGAAAATCTAAAACCCCACTGCATTCCCCATATCTCCACTTCTTTAATTGCTTCTTGTACTTTCCTTACTGTGTATTTCAAATCCCTTCCTCTCTTCCACATAACTCCATCATCTGCAAATAATGCAGTTCCAATAGAACTATCAATATTGCTAAATATTTCATAATATATGTGCTCCCTTGAGGAGTACCATTTTCCACTATATATATTCTGCTATAGTCTCTCCCTATTCTTACTGATATCCATCTGTCTGTTAAAAAGTTCTTAATCCATCTGCTCATTTTCCCTCTAATTCCCATTTGAAATAGTTTGATCAGCAGCCCTTCCCTCCACATCATATCATAAGCCTTCTCAACATCAAAAAACACGGCTACGACACTTTACTTATTGATTTGGGCTTTCCTAATCTCATTTTCAAGGCAAAGTGCTGGGTCAAATACACTTCTACCTCTCCTAAATCCACTTTGGTAGTTTTTCAGCAGATGTTTTGTCTCTAAGTAGTAGCTTAATCTATCATTTATCATTTTCTCCTTGGTTTTCCCTATATGCGAAGTCAAGGCGATTGGTCTATAACTTCCTTTTAAACTTGGGTCCTTACCAGGTTTACAAATAGGAACAATAATTGCCTCTTTCCACTGTTTAGGCAATCTTCCCTCATTCCAGATCTTGAATAGATGTAACAGTATTCTTTTGCTTGTCTCACTCAGATTGTTTAGCATACTATAACTTATTTGATCTCTCCCAGGTGTAGTTCTACCCATTTCGTTTAGTACCTTGTTCAACTCTATCATTTTGAATTCCATATTAATTGCACTAACATCTTCCTGATTATCCTCTAGTGCAACTGAATATTCTTCTCTTATTTTCTCTCTGTGCCTCTTTTCTTCTTTATTCAGGTTTTCATTACTATGTACTTTAGCAAACGTCCTTCCTAATAACTCTACTTTGTCCTTATCTTGAACCACAACATTTTCTCCATCTTTCAAAACTGGATATCCATGTCCCTTCCTACTGCCCGACATCCTCCTTATCATTCCCCATACTTTATCTAATGGCGTAGTTCGACCTATTGTTTCACAGTATCTCTTCCAGTAATCTCTCTTAGTTCTCTTTACAATCTTTCTGACTTCTGCTTGTTTCCTCTTATATTCAATTAAATTATTATATGTATGTGTTTTCTTCAGGATTTTAAATGCTTTATTCCTATTTTTTATTGCCATAGTACATTCTTGTGTCCACCAGGGTACCAACTTTTTCCTTTTCATACCACTTCTTTTAGGTATTGTTACTTGTGCTACTTCTAGAATGATGCTACTTATTTCTGCATTGAGCTCATCAATATCCTGATTTATGTCAACTTCCTTTAACTTTCTTACAGTAATCACCTTAAACATATCCCACTTTGCCTCTTCAAATTTCCACCTTCCTTCTATTTCCATTTCCTTTGTATCCCTTACAATTCCTATATTTATGAGTATTGGATAATGATCGCTGCCTAATGTGCTTTCCCTATTTATTTCCCAACTGGTTATTCCCGCTAAAAACTGTGATACAAGTGTGAGATCTATTGCTGACTCTGTACCCCTAACCAAGTTCACCCTTGTGCCAGAACCATCATTTAAACACACCAATTCTTTTTCATCCATTACTTCCTCTAGCGTATCCCCATTGGCGTCCTGTTGCTCACCCCACATTGTGCTATGAGCATTAAAATCTCCACACCAGATTATATTGCCTCTCCATCCTTCCAATATTGACTGTAATTTAACTTTCTCCAGCTTTTTGCATGGATTATAATAATTAATTATCTTCAAATTCTCTTTTTTGATCCATATTTCTATAACTATTACCTCTAATTCCTGTGATGTCCTTAACTGCCTATAGTGAACACCTTCTTTAACAAACACTGTACACCCTCCTCCTGGTCTGTTACCTCTGTCTCTGCGTATGTCAATGTACCCTTGAATGATGAAATCCAGATTTGGTTTGAGCCATGTTTCCTGTATGCATATGACCTCTGGTTTCCTTTTTAATTTCTTAATGTATCTCTTAAACTCTTGCCCATTTGCTATCAAACTTCTAGCATTCCATTGTAATAATAACATTATGGAGTACCTAGGAACATTATCTCCGATGTTCCTTCTCCTCCATTAAGTTTTGCTTGTATCATTTCCCATGAGATGTCTTTTATATCCAAGTGTCTTTCTGCTCCTCTTGCAATAACTTTTATTCTTTCTGTCTTGGATTTTATTTGTTCTGTGCAGTTGATGACATATGCTACGAATATCATTAACTTTTCCATCATTTCTTCCATATTAATGTTCTGTGTCTTCTTTGACTCTGTGTTCACTTCTGGCCCTTCTAGGATGACTCTTTCCTCACTCCTATTACTTTTACATATCTTTACTGCCTCTGCATAGGTTACTTTATGATTTATTTTTACCTGTTGAATATCCTTTTCCTGTTTCCTGGCTGGACAACCTCCATAAGCTGCTGTGTGACCTCCTCCACCGTTACAACACTTTATTTTAACATTATCACCACATTCTCCATATGCATGATCCCCTCCACATCTTCCATATCGTTGTCTCCCTTTGCAAACATTAGCAATATGTCCATATCTCTGACACTTAAAGCATCTGATCAGAGGTGGAACATATTCTCTTACACTGCAGCACAGGCATCCCACCATCACTTTCTCAGGAAGCACATCATCCCTGAAATGAATTAGGACTGACCCACTGTCCACCTTTTCCCCATTTCTAAAGGCCTTCAGACTTATGATTTCTGTAATTGCTCCTCCTTTCATTTCTCTTTTGAGTTTTTCCAGATTTTCTTCAATGGGGATTCCTGTTATCACTCCCCTTGCTCCTCTCCTCTCACCAACCACTCTTTTCTCCTTTATTTCTTGTCCACACACGACTTTCAGATTCATCACCTTATCCTTCTGTTCAGTCTTTGAACACACCACCAACAATGTACCATCTTGGTTTACCTTCGCCATCTTTATATCTCCAAGCACTTTCTTCAGTTCGTTAGTCAGACAACTTGTACCAACAGATTTTATATCACTTCCATCCTTAAACTTCACAATTATTTTAGTTTCCGCCATTCCTTTAATCATCTTAACAAAACGAGGCTCCTGACCATGGTCATCCGCCTCTTCCAACGATCGCTTTTCTCCACTGGTATCCTGGCTACCTCTTTTTCCTTTGCTTTTCCTCCCTCCTCCTCCCTTCCTACTACCTTCCACAGTGACAAACTCCTGTTCCATTTCCTCCACCACCATCCTCCTACATTGGATACGATTCTAGTCCAGTCACAATTCAGATTATGCCAAAACCGCTTTCCCGTTTTACTTGTCGAAAAATCCGCCACCGTCGCCACTTCCGCCTCCCGTATTGTTTCCTTCCGCTCGGTGTCACACTTTCAAGTTCCGGCCGCGGAAGTGCAGGAGCTTTAGTTCCGCTTTCAACTGGTGTCAGTTTATTTGAAACTTCTCTTTAAAATCAGTAGTAGGTATCTTACTTTAGTCTACTACTGTTAACTGACAGACGTGTTTTTGCGTTACTTCACAGGTAATCTATTACATTTTTCATCCAGGTTACAGGAGATGGGGTCCAGGAAACCCAGAAAATTGCTATGAAATATTTGAAGGTGATTATATCATAGAATTAAGTGAATTTTCGTGTGTGTTTGTTTTGTATGTCGTTACCTATTACTAATACCGTCATTTAATTATTACTTTATTTACCTAATGATGCAAAATATTCCAGAGAAAAGTCTCGTAATACCTACTCCAGTACAGTAGGTGGCGTATACGTCTTATTTTTACCGGCTGCAACCAGCTATAAAATCATAGGACAAAGATGTATTGAACAGCTAATTAGGTCGGTTTTAATTAAGTAACAGTGTCTTCAGTTGATTGTTGAAAGTTTGTCAACTGCTGCAGTTTTTATGCTCCACCTCATTTTATATTTCTGACCAACTGTTGAGAGGCATTTTTGCTTGATAAATAAATGATTATCAATGTAGTTGGTGGTTAACGACAATTCTTTTTAACGTGACTCACCTGTAACACTTAGTTGTACTGGAGATATAAGAACACAGAGAATGGGTGATTAGGCAAGCTGCAATGATTCCATGTGTCCACCAGGCGTCAGAGTTTCTCTTTTCTTTTAGTTACAGTGACTGATTGAAGGCGTTGCAGTGATACGTGAGGAGTAAAGACTTTGAGTCATGCAAGCAGCTGTCAACAGGCTCAGGAGTGTTACTATATCAAAACATCATCCAACATCCTAATAAGCTGAGTTTCTGAACTTTCTCCAACAATTCCTGAACAACACTATGACATATGCAACTAACAGAATATTGAAAAAAAAATCCTGAATTATTGTTTAACTGTGTTTACGCAGCCAACTGCATCTCGGTCAACATAATGAGTGTTTTAAATGTTACTCTCTTAGAAAACATAGTAACATGGTAACAGTAACAACTAGTTACACATTCAGATAGGCAATATAATCAAATACATTATGATGTGTTATCACAGATTCAGCCAGCAGCATGAAGTAATTAAAACCTCCCTTTTACCAGCTGCACCATAAAGTGATGCTTATGCATTCATATGTCATATGAATTATAATAGTAGTACATTTATAACAGCAGTTTACATCTCATTTCAAATATAAGAGCACATGTGAAATTCATGTTTCCACTCAAACATTTGACCATATTTTCACTTTCTTTTGCCAGGACACATTTATTGATTTTTCTCCTGAAACAGACAGTAAAAGCTCTAACATATGGTTGAAGGTTGAGGATGATAAATTCATCCGTGTGGCTGTTTGTCCTGGTTTTCCTGCTGACAGGAGGAAGGAGGCAGCAGGAGCGGGGAACACCCCGGGAAAACTCCGCTCACCATCATCAAGGAGGCAGCTGCTGGCTCACACCTGCTCTCAGTCACACACACACACACACAGTGGACCGGCGGCTCCACTCATACAAACCGGACATGGTGTCGTTTGTGGACGGTGAATGTGGCTCCGAGAGCAAACGGAGGAGGACAACCGGAGCGTCTCCTCCGGCAAAGGCGCTCACAGACAGGCAGAGCGGCCGCCACAGAAAGCAGACACTCAGGTCCAGGCTGAACGAAGACTCCCTGCTGTCATCCCCGGCTCGGATCCATGTGGGCCCAGACGAGCCTCCTGCAGGACACCTGTCCACCTGGTTCCTCCAATACGGAGACATCGGGTACAAGATCCAGAGGCAGAAGGAGGCGCAGTTTCATCCCTGCAAGAGTTTGAGCCGACAGCCACAAGTAAGAGCCTTTATACAGAGTCACTTCAGAGACATGGTCCTGAAAGCTATTGGATGGAGCCCAGAGAACATGGATTTCAACCAAGTCTTTTGCCTTTTGTCAATCAAAAATGTGGAAATTCTAAAATAGTCTCTTGTCATCTAAAATAGGTTTGTGGTAACATTTGCCTTTTGGTGTTTTTATGTCAGAGTCAGTGTTTCAAATTAGTTAAGTTGTCCAACATATTTTGCACTGATTGTAATACAGATCATATAATTTTCACCATCTTCCTCTCAATGTCTCTGCATCGGTTGTGAATCTTTTTTTTTTTGTCAGATCTTGTCATTGTAGAAGATAAAGTAGTTGCTGAATGTGTGAAAAGTTCATGATCATACATGAAACACCGCTATGAAGCTGCAACAGCTTATTTATTTCTATTCTCTTAAAGAGGACAAAGACAATTCATCTTTAAATAACTGTCACTAGAATCCTCCTTTGTTCACCTATTAAATACCAGTTATTCTGTTTGACCTGCTGCTCACACTCATGGATTCTGTGTTTGACTCTCAGTTGACTGCAGAGGCTCGGTGCACGCTCGTCAGCTGGCTCATCCCCGTACACAAACACCTCCGTCTGTCCTTTGAGTGCTGCTGCCTGGCTGTGAACATCATGGACAGGTTCCTGGCGTCCACTCCGGTCGCTGCTGACTGCTTCCAGCTGCTGGGTGTCACTGCACTCCTCCTGGCCAGTAAACAGGTGCGTCTTTGAGTGTGACAAACTCTTGAGGAACAACTAGTTTTTAGATTTCATGCTGTATGACTCCCTCCGTGTCTCTGTCACACAGGTGGAGGTGTGCTCACCGTCGATCAGCCATCTCCTGTCGTTCTGCTGTGATGCCTTCACTAAGGAGCAGCTCTGCAACCTGGAGTGTCTCATCCTCATGCGGCTCAACTTCCGCCTTGCTACACCCACCCTGGCCTTCTTCTTAGACTATTATACCAACAGCATTGAGGCGGCCCAGATTGTGTCTGAGAGCTCAGGTGCTGACAGGTTTTCAAAAATGAATCCAGACACAAAAACATCCAGGAGGTGCAGCAACCTCGCACAACAGTTGTGTGAGTTGAGTCTAGCAGACTATGCTTTCAACAAATACCCTCCATCTGTGACTGCGAGCTGTGCACTGAGGCTGGCCACTGACTTACTGAAAACTGAACCAGGGCTGGTTGAGTGTGCAACCATGCAGTCACAGGAAGACCAGTGCTGCAGTTTTGTGGGTGAACTGTGTTCCCAACCAGCTTCTGCCCAATTGTCTGACAGCGTTGAACTTTCTGAGTGCGACTCTCTCAAGGGCCACTTCCTGTCTGTGAGCCAGGGCAGCTACAACCACAATCTGGTCCAGGAATGCAAAAACAACCTGAAGCTGTTGCTGTCATTAAACCAGGAGACATTGGAAGTGATGTCTGTCATGTGACTAAAAGTGTGCCTCCATGAAGATGTCAGCAAAAATCCTCCACTTTGGGACATTATATTCCTGTGCCTATTTTAAGGTGCTGCTCAGGCCTTATTGCAGAATCAACCTCGTGTATACCTCATAGATAATGTTATATATTTATTGATAGTAGGCTACTGTTTATGAGTGAACTATATTAATATATTCTGTTTATCTTAATTAATTTAAAATCAAAGTCTTTATTTGCAATATCTGCACTGACTTGCTGCAGGTTTACGAGATCTGTTACTGTTGCAACCTGTTTAATGAAGGACCAGGGAAAATGTGCTGTAATTAGTTGATTCTTTTATTATGAAATAAATGATTGGTAAAATGAATTTGTGTTGGTCTTTAAATGGATAATACACTGTGAAGCCATAATTCAAACTCAGCTGATATTTGATGAAAGTCCGTCATGATATCAAAGAGAATGGATGACATGAAGAGGAAATCATGAAAAGTGGCTTAATGCAGCAGCTTCAGTTAAATGTCTGTGTTGATAACTTTATCTGGATTGAATATGCTCAGCAGCAGTTTGTAATCTTTTCTGTGTTTGGTCTTTTTACTTTACTTACTTACTTTACGTTTTACTAAGCTCAATATAAATAAATGACTGCTCTGCTGTCAGACTGACATGAGTCTAAATGTGTGGTTATAGGAACTCTTCAGGGATAAATCAGAAATAAACTGTACAGTGAACTGACTGTAACTGTGGCTTGTAGGCTGTTTTTGCTGTTTGCCTGGAGGTCAGTTGAAACACATCTTTTGTCATCATTATCTGAAGTGTGCCAACACAGCCTGGCCCACTGAGGCTGTGTCTCTGATGATCCATTACACGTGGCATCTCGACCTGCTGACACAGTGTCGACCACACAGGTGCATTCAGCGTGAAGGGCCAACAAGGCTTCATCTTGTTTGTTTACTAATGGAGCCATTTGTCAGCAGTGTTTACTGAGCTGTCGGCTGTAATTGCCCTTTTCCTTTTCCACTTTGCTTTAAATGCGGCAGCAGGCCATGACCTCATTTGGCTCCATATTTTACGCACAGTTGGATAGAAATTACGCACTGAATGACATGAACACGTGACACAAAAACTGCGGACAATTATATATATATATATATATATATATATATATAAAATTAGCTGCTTTTATAAACAGACATGGCTGGGGGACTTGTCCACCCCCTCCTGCAGGGTGCAGGACCATGTGGCCGCAGGTGGAGGAGGGCAGGTCTGACGCACAGCGCACCTGTAGGAATGGCGCCGTTACGCGCGGCACCACTTTACACTTCAGCGCAGAAAAGTGTGAGTCTGCACCGGGTTAATCTCCGGGGACGCTGTTGCTCCCTGGAGACCAGAGAAGTGCATTTGATTGGGCCAAAACAACGAGGCCGCGGCATGGAGAGACACGAACCGGGAGAATTTCCTCTATATGAGCTGCGAATCAAAGCAGAGCTGCAGCCGATGAAGATGCAAAGAAACAGAAAGGTGTTTGGTCCTCTCTGCCCAAACCAAATGGGCCAACAGGGGAGCAGAGCTGCAGCGAGCAAACAGGTATGAGATCTGTCTCTGTACACAGATGCACTCACTGTGGCTCTGTTCGCAGCTGTTAACAGACTTTCTACCTGCAGGATAAAGTGCTGGGGCCAAGAAGCAGCAGTCCGGTCTCTGCAGAGCTCCCCTGCATCATTGAACAAGGTTGGTGCATCTTTGCGCATCTTTACTTCATGCACAACTTAAAAGACAGCAGGTGTGAATGAATCATTTTCCGGTTTGAATCATGCAGACACGCGTTTCTTGTCTTGCAGCTTTTTCAACCATTGCATGGGATGATCTAGACTCTCAGGTGAGGAGACTAAACTCTACATTTTTCATGCAAATCCACGCATTTCCAACATTTTTGCATCCACCAAACAGAGGTTACATAGCAGCACATCTCCATCTCTCTCAGTCAGTTAATGTTTGACACCGTGTGCTGGATTGTTGTTGACTTAATGACACGCAGGCTGCCGCTAATTGGTCGGACCTCACAACTTCTGTCCGCAATCAGCCTCTTTGGCGCAGCTCACTGTGCGTCAAAAAACACATCACACACTCACTGAAATGAGCGCAAAGACCTGCTCTGCCATAAGGACTCATCACCCTGCCTGGTCGTGGTGGGACTTTCAGGTCTGGGGCAGCTTCGATCTCTGTTGACTGACATTTTTAACCAATATGTCTGTTAATCTTCAGTGTTACTTGTCCACAGGTGAATGAATCTGATGGAGATGATCAAGACTTTGGAGATTATGCGCTGGATTTCATGGCAGGTGAGTAACACAAACCAGATCCTCTGCTGTGGAGATGCACTGTTACTGCACTGTTGTTACTGTTACTATACAATAAAAATGATCTCATCATCATCATCATCATCATCATCATCATCATATTGAGGAAATCCTCCACACATGTGGACTGACCCTGGCTGTTTGTCTCCTGTCAGATTCTCCTGCCACACTGGAGAGCAGTCTGTCTCCAGCTGAACTGGTCCAATTTCAGGGATGTGTCATACCCCCCCTCTCCCCTCAGCACTACTTCTCTTCAGAGGACAGCCTGGTTGTCTCCTCCACAGAAACAGGCAACCCATCTGCCTCAGACGGAGCTCAGTGGACGGACATCGCCCAGCATCAAGGCAGGGCACTGGGAGAGTCCATGGAAGTCAACAACCAGGTGAATCCTTACTGTATGTTTAATGATAGTGTGACCTGATTGTGGTGCACACGATAAGGCAATATGATGGATCTAAATTAGAAACAGACCTGGGGTTTGGTTTTAAGATGTATCCTGGAGAGTTTGTGTAAATGAGCAAATCATGAATTTATTATGGATACAATTTTAAAAATAGTGAGTAAAAGTGTAGCTTGTGTTTGTCATGTGACATGTGCAATAGTGCTTTTAATTAACCACACATTCATACAGAATCTAAGAAGATGAACATGAATTGGTTATGCAGAGGTAAAGGACAGGCCTCTCAGTTTGATCATTGTGTCCTCTGTCAGCATGACTGAACATACTTGTCTCTGTGCATCTGCAGCTCCATGAGCGTCTCCACAGAAAACAGGAAGAGATCGACTCCCTCCAGGAGAGAAACCTTCACCTGAGGCAGCTGGCCAGTCGGGCAAAGCACCTGGCCTCAGTGCTTGAAGTGAGTACATGGCTGAATACAAACACATACTTTCATCCTCCATACAACATAATGTCTTATCCCTGATCTTTATTTCTCTTTGACCATCTTCTTTCAGAAACTGATGACAGTCCGAGACCCACATGTAGGAGAGCCAGTGATGCCCTGTGCTGATAAACCTTCTCTGAGTCCCTGTAAGCGGCAGCGACTGGATGAAGGATATGAAACAGAGTCCTCGGACTCGGTGGAGGACATGCTGAGGGACGTCAGCACACGCTGCAACGCTGTCCTGCACGGCGCCGCTCCTGGTACAAGACTGCAGCAGCAATCAGAGACGATACGCATGTACGGTGCTTTCTCAGGCCTACAGACGTCTGTTTCCAAAGACAGCAGCATGGAGACGGACGGAGCAGAGCCTGAAGAGAGTGTCTCGTCTTTCAGGACATCTGTTAGAGAACACTGCACCATAAGGACTCAGGTGTTTCCTCATGGACGTGCCTTCACCTCGAGGACTCAGCAAGGAGGATACCGCTTTCGCTGGGTTCCCAACTGGTGACGTGAAAGTGCCATACGTCGTTTCAAGACTGGAAGGGAGTGTGGGTGGGCAGTGACTGTTAATGCCTAACTTATAATCAATAGTGATATCTGTGAATGATTAAATGATGTCTTCCTCAGGTAGCTTGTAAGCTCATCAGTCAGAGGTGGTGCCTGACAAAGGAAATAATACTGCCCAAGCCTTTGTTTTCATTGTGTTTCTGTTTACATGCCTTTAAAATGTAATGATGGAGCCAAACAACAGGGCAATGTCATGTTTATTTTTACACCTCACAGTATGTTTTTGTAGTGAAATGACTTTACAAGTGTGGAAATAAAAGTTATGTTTTATAAAGCTTATTTTGGAAAAGAGGATTCAGATGATGTTTAAACAAATGAAATGAAACTGTTTCCAACATGAACTATTCTTGTTGGAGCAGTGAAACAAATGTGACCCCATGACCTTCTTTAAGGAGCAGGACTTCCTTCCCTTTTGTCTCCGTCTGAGTGACTGTGTGGTCTGAAAAAGGTCATGATGCATTGCAGCCAACATCCTTGTTTATATCCTTGTTGGAAATTGAAATAGATTTGTGTTTCCCAGATTGGATGATTTATTGATGATTCACTTCAGCTATACAAACAGTTTTCCTAAGTGGAAAAAGATTCTAGGTGGCAACACTGTTATGCTTCCTTCCCAAAAACATTTGAAAACCTTTAAGATGGCAGGATCATTATTATTGAATCAATTACAGGTAGATCTAACATAATTAATCTTTATTGTTTAATGAGGAAATTAGACATTATTATTTTAAATGTTTATTACACTGAAGAATAAATTTTGCACACAGTAATTTAAAGAATCTTCTTTACTTTTCAGTTACACATTAAGAACAAATTATGCTGTCTGCAATATAAAATGTCTCTTTATAGTTTTTTCTGTTACTACCTCATTCATTCAGTTATTGTTTTAAACATGGATAAGAAAACAGATTAAATCAAAACAAGAAGAAGAGATGAACTTATCCTAAGAGGATGTGACCTTCTGACCTTTGGGTATCTGTGATGTCATTTTCCTTCTACCTCACTGTTGTGTGAGGCAGACCAGTCCAGAGGACAATGTCAAACCTCAGGTCAGACACCTGTTTAAACTTCCCAAACCTGGGCCTGTTTACCTTAGAGCAGTGAAGGCAGCACTGCAGCCACAGACTGAGGACAGTTTACAGTACTACTGCTGTCGCATACACTGGCTTTAACAACACAAATGAAGATAAGAAGAACCTGATAGTGAGATGGAGGTCTGATTAACACAGGCCAAACATTTGAGTGTAACATCACAGAAAGATGTATCACAGAGGGAAGTTAGGTAATTTGGTCATGAATTTAAGACTCGGATTGTAAAAGGTCTATCTTTACAACAGTGCTAACTATATGCATATTTCATTGTTGGTGATGGAGCTGAAACAATAGATTTACATTCTTTTTTGTGCTTCTACAAGTGAAACATTGAATTATAAACCTATGCGAGAAACATAGACTGATTCGGCTGTGCAACCAGTAATTTATGTTATTATTGACACTCTATTGATTATATCCAGGTGACAGAAGCATTCAGATGATTTATTTCAGTACAAATATATAAGTATTGTCAGTAAAATATACCTCAAGCCTAAACAGTAAAAGTTCTCATTGTGCAGCAAAATGCTCCCTGTCAGTGTTTTACTATTATATCTAATGTTTTGGGATTATTACTGCATTTTACTGCTGTAGATGATTGTGACAACTTATATACTGGTGGGTAGTTTAATCTACAGCAATGTATCATATTCTATAAGGTCACATGCATTCATATATGTATATCATGTGTTTGTAGCATCACTGTCCTGTGAGAACTACAAAAGCCAACTATTCATGAGCTCCAACAAAGAGTCCTGTTTTCTGCTTTGTATTTTCCACCTCATCCAAGAGGGTATTATAATGTATGATATATAACACTTTGTTTAGAGTGAGGATAACTTTCTCAACTCATGAAGAAACAATCAATTCTTCAAATCACATTTAAAACCACCAAATTTGGAGCTTTATAATTCTCACTGGACAGGTAGACTATGAAGAATTGTAATCTGAATACTAACAAGTAACTAAAACTGTCTGACAAATGTAGTAATGGATTAAAAAGTACAATATATCTGTGATGTATAGAAGTGTAAAGTTGCATAAAATGGAAATAGTCAAATAAAGTACAAGTACCTAGTTACAATCCACTGTTTATATCAATGTCTGATTTAATAAATAAACAGGACAAACAAACTGTCTCTGCAGACACATGGAGGTACCTTACTAACCCTGACCAGTAAGTCACCGTTAACAATTGAAATTCCAGCTGCCAACAGAAGTCAAACAGGACGCCTGCAGCCTCTCATGCAACAGCTTAGCCCGACACCACTCTGTCTGCAAACAGTCTGTCAGTGTGTGGAGAGGTGGGGAAGCTTTGTTTGAGCCGCTGCCGACACTTTTGACCGGTTAAGCTACCGCCAAACTGCGGGGGACGATGCGGGAGGGGAAACAAAATACACACATGCACAATGAGTTTCTAAGGTGACTGAAGCCAAACCCGGAGGGAGGCTGCCGAGCAGACGGAGCCCCGCGGGAAGGAGGCTGCTGAAATCTGAGGATGAGGATTTACTGCTCAGGCTGCGTGATGCATGATGATGCACAATCACAGCTGCATACAAGTTTGATTTCAGCACTGCACTTTGAAGGAGCCTAACATAATGAGGAAAACATGAGACAAACAGAACAGAAAAGACCTTTATAGTTGCCTATATAGAGCAAAAAGAGACACATTAAAAATAAACAAAACATCATCTTAATTATCTCCTTATAATGTTTGCTCATATAAGTAGGCTATAAGCAAACATGTGCTTTAACTCTTGTTATTCTAATGATGCTTTTCTCCTTCAGCTTCATCTAAGTTTTATTTCAACTTTTTTCACATGCAAGTGATTGTACAGTTTAAAGCATGCAACTGCACTTTGAAATAACCTAATAAAATGAGGATAACACACGGACAATTAAGACAAACAGGACAGAAAAGACCTTCATAAAATTGCCTACAGTCCAAAAGAGAGACACACAACGAAAAAACAACAAACATCAGTGTAATTATCTGCTTATGATAAATACAGAAAAAAGATAACCAACTTAATTACTGGAATATTTACTGAGTCTAATATTTACTATTTTGACTTATTTGGTTACATGTTCGCTCATAACCAAACACATGCTTTAACTCTTGTTATTCTAATTATTAAAAATGGATTAATAAAACAGATTAAATCTGCTTGACGCCTCTCAGATTTAAAGCCTTTTGGATTGTGTTGATGAATGAAAACTTGTTTTACGTGTTATATTTTTGGATGCAGGGTCTTCTTGCTACCTGCAGGGGGAGCTGTGTGACGGAGCCGCTGCGTCAGCACGTGACCGGCTGCTGCGGGGCCATTAAGAGCGCGCACCTGTCGCTCGCGCTCGGAGCCCATACGGAAGTGACAGGTGGCCGCTCGCGCCGTTCATCCCGTTGAGCGCGAGAACAGCTCGTCATGAAACTGCTTCTATGTCAAATATAGAAACTTTGCACAGGAGAGAGTGAAGGTTTAGTGTTTGAGGATCTGGGATCACCAAGAGCAAATGCAAGAATTTTCACTCATAATATTTTCTGATAATACTTTTTCCCCTGCCACCTTAACAGATATGAACATATGTATATTATTTCTCGTTTGAAATCAATAACAAAGCACTGCATCCAAATATTAATGAAATGAATTATGTCGGTGTGTTTGTTGATTTTTGTTATTATCTGATATCACATATTTTATTTTATTTTTTTACTAAGAAGCCTTTTATTTTGCTTTACGACTAAAATATATTAGTTTTGTTTGTGTTTTTGCATAAAGTCGAGAATCTTTGACTTAAACGTTCAGTTGGTAATTAAAAGATTTTCTATCACAACTAAAATAAAATAAAACATTTAGCCTATATTTGTTTGCATCATGGAATATAATGTGACAAAAAAGTAAAACTATATATACTGTTACTAAAATTATTATTATTATTGTTGTTGTTATGTCTATTATGTTTTTTCCTGCCTATTGAATTAAAAATCATTGTTTTTACTAAGACTGTAAATATTTCCCCTCATTTCCTTTTGCCTGTTTAAACACATGATCCCTTGCTTGGGGATCATTCTCATTAATATGTTCACAATAACATGTTCTTCAGGCTTGATAACAGTCTGCTGGTTAAATGACAAAGCGTGACGCCTCCTAAAGAAATAAAGTCTGTCCTTGTCAGCTTATTATCTGGCCACATGCTGCCGCCTTCACCTTTACAACAATACCGCCTCGCTCTTTTTCTTTTTTTCTTTTTGTAACTGTGTCTGTTTGTTTCCAGGGGACTCCTGAAGCAGAGAGGTCTCCTTAATTAAAAACAAACACAAAGTCTCCTCCAGCCGACCACCAATAGCGGAGCAGAGGCCGGTGCTTCCCGCTCCTCCGTCCGCCTGAGGACACTATTTATGAGCCGGGTCCGACAGACGACAGGTGCACCGGGCAGACCGGCTCCTCAGATCGGCTCACAGGGACCAGGGTCAGGCAAAAACTGCAGTAGAAGATGCGTCTGAAAAGCGCACATTCAAATGGCTGGGTGAGTAATTTATGAAGTAATGTAAGATAGAGGTATTTCCTGAGTTTATGAGCACTTATGAGCTGAGCAAACACTAAAGTCTATATTGGGCTAATTTTATTGTAACACCATTATATCATTATAAATATAACTTCCCATTTTTCCGAATAAACATTTGAAAATTCAAGTCTTTTTTGTAATTTTTAATGATAACAAGCATCATGCTGACATAAGTTTTCTTTGCTGTTGTTTTATTAATCAGGACAACATGAGGCTGAGAGATTTTGCAGGAAGGAGAAGACGCTGCCCCTTCAAGGTAAGAGAGGCACTAAAATCTGCATGAGAATAATGAGCAGTTTGAGTGTGTCTGAGCCGGAGGTGGCAGTGTGGCAGTGTGCTGCTGCTGGCTGTGCTCTCTGATTGACAGCTGTCAGCCACACTCCTCACTGCTACGGCCTGTTGACTTCGAATGTCCCGCTGACACTGCCATGCGTTACACCTTCATACATATTTAGATTAAAAACTCCAGTCGAGCGAAAAAGCATTCAGTTAAACCTTCAGCTCGGTGATAAACATTGACCTCAGCATCAGTTCAATATAGTCAAATACAGGTATTTGCATACACAGGCGGCCTTTGAGCTGTGACTGGTTGGGAGGCAGTGTAATGTTAGCTGACGTTTCTGTTGCCAGCTCACACTGCTCTGCTACCTTAACAGTTACATGTCACTATACTGACGTGCTCTTGTTCGGATCCTGCAGGATTTTGAGACGTTACCAACTTCGCACAGGAGAGAGTGAGGTTTATTTTGAAGGCGAGGCTTTGCAGTGTAGGCAGCTGGTTTTCCTTCAATGTTTGAGTTTCAAGAATTGCAAGACAGATGATTTCACCTGATTCTACAAATCTCTCTTCACCTCTCTGTGTTGTGGGTGGCTGGTAGGCAGTGTCTCGTTAGCTGGTTGATTGTGCGTGTGCCAGCTTACCTGCTGCTGCCCTCCGACTGCCCATTGAAATCCACAGCAGCCCCACAGGACGTCTGCGACTGACATGTACGTCTGTTAACTAAATACAGCAGTTTCGGTTTCAGAGCTGTGGTTGTATATTTGATGACAAAAGCATTTTTTTTGAGAGGTGACCTGCACCACATATACTAAAATAACTGTGTTATTAATGTCAAATAGCGAAGTGAAGGATACAAAATATCAGCACAAATATGTAGGTAATTAAATATCTCTAAGCTTCAATACAATACAAAACCTGAACAACATCCAGAGCTCATTTCTAAAATCCAATATTATGAAATCGTTTTATTCTTTGGTGGATGTTTCACAATTTGTTCAAATCTGTCAAAATGGGCCAACATGATGTGCTTCACCTTAAGAAACAGATTTTAATGTAAACATTAGAAATAGATGGTACAAAGTACAGACGTAGCCAAACTGAAAATTTGTAAAAATCCAACACTGGAACGGTTAAACAATCCTTCAGCTGCAGCAGTGGTCATTATAAGGAATGTTCATCATGATTGTCATTATTAGCCACAGGATGGTCCCATACACACACAGACAAACACACTCTCACAAATGCACACACACTTGAACTATCCTTGAATGACCTCCGTCGACTGGAGCGAGACATCGCCCAACCACATTCGCTGTGACAGTTCAGAATCTGGTCGTTCCTCTGCTGGCACAGCACAGGAAACACTGACATCACACAGAGACGTGTCCAGCATCTCTCCACCAGCTCCGTCATAGCTCCACCCGTTTCTTCAGGATGAGTTCTCGCACCAGCGCCGTGGCCTCCTGACGAACGCTCTCCATGGACTCGTCCGTTCGCCAGAACCGGATCACTTTCCCCTCTGGATTCACCAGAAACTTCCAGAAATTCCACTTTGGGATTTTCTGCACAGAATCTGAAACACAACATGTGACCAGATACTCATTAGTCTTACAAACTAAATTTAACATTTTTGATGATGTGTCCACAGATCATCACAAGCCAACTTGTAAACTTAAGTGGAGTCATACATACAAGCAGGGGTGGATCTACTGGGATGGCATGAGGTGGCAAGGCATTTTACAGGGCCAGCTTTGGAAACTCAAATTCAGAAATATAATGTGAAAAGTGGCAGCTGGTTGAAATTTACAACAGCTAAACTTTCACAACTTCCACCAGTAGAAATGCAGAACGGCCACAGATGGATATAGTGGTGGGGTTGTTTTGTTTTTGTAAGAGCAACTGCTTGTGTGAAGGAAAGATTAAACCTGATTAAACCCAAATATTCACTGTTACTTATGAGTGTCTCTGGAGCTACCAACGTCTCTGAAACTGCTCATTATGCAGACAAAGATCCAAATTTCAGATCACTCATGCAAGTACAACATACAGAAGCACCATTTAAACTTAGAGAAAATGACTTTTGCCATTTCACTGAATAAACACCGGATATCTTGGATCACTAAATGTGTGTCTTCACATAGTTTAAGTGACACAATTATTGAACATCAGCTTTATATGTAGGTCTCTACCTAGGAGGAAATTTAAAGAAAGCTTGTATTTACATAATCACTGTTCAATTGGAAGCTTATTTTAGAAAATGTGTTTGTAGGACATTTAGATTGATAGAAAGATAGATGAACACATACTGTACATTTGATGAGACATTTTTTGCGATTTTTAAAAATAAATACTCAGATTGAGTGACCTGTACCACATATACTGAATCAAGTACAGGATATCAGCACCAACATGTACTCATAAGTTAGTGTGCAGCTCACGGACACAAGGCCCCCTCCTGCAAAACAAGGTGACTGATGGAGAGAAGAGCTGTTCCAAGTGTGGCAATGAATAATAAGAGCAGTTTATTCAAATTATTTATAAATGAATTATGTTATTATTATGATGGCATTGGTGTGTTTGCTGATTAGTAGTGTGAAAATAAAAATATCTGCATCATTTTATTTTAGTTTCGATGTTAAGTAGACTATATTTTATGAAAACAAATTCAACATTTTTGTTCGAAGTCAAGAATCTTTAACCTCAGGATGGATGTTATAACTAAAGATTTGCCACGACCACATTTTAAGTGATGGGATTATGTTCAAAGAAAAAAAATGACATTTATTTGGAACGGAATGTCTGAAGATTTGGAAATAAAACTGATTTCTGATGCCACATTCAGAGCCTCTTGCCACCCCATGTATATTTCTCTAGATCCGCCCCTGCAGACAAGAGCTTGAAGGAAAAGCAGATAACAGTCAACATCAAGTCTTTGTGTAAACTACATCTGGACAGATGTGCTTAGAATCTCTCTGCCAACCTGTGAGGAACCTGAAGGCAGGCTCAGCCTCCGAGCCCATGATCTTGATCTTGCTGAAGAAGGGGAAGGTGACACCATACGTGGACTTGGCGAAGGCCTCGATGTCCCGGCTGGTCCCGGGCTCCGTGTCCCCGAACTGTCCGCAGGGGAAGGCCAGGACGTTGAAGTGAGAGGTGCCCAGCTCCCGGTGCAGCTCCTGCAGGGACCGGTAGTTCACCTCCGTCTGCTCGCTGAGACTCGCCACGTTTACAACCAGAGACGCCTGAGCAGAGGCAGAAAACAGGCTGTGATCACACTGCGACAAACACCATCATCACAAACACGAACAAATCTCATGCAATCAGAGTGAGCGCAGTGGAATGAGTGGCGCAAAGTTTGCACAGATTCGCCCTCCAGCTGAAACGCTGCTGCTGATGTGGACTGACTTTTCCTCGGTACTTCTCCAGAGACACCGTCCTCCCCTTCGCGTCCTTCACCTCGAAGGAGTAAAAGTCTGCAGGTTTTCTGGGCTTCACCAGCTGCGTCTGCAGGAGGAACAGGCAGCCCACTCCCACGGTCATGCTCAGCAGCACCGTCAGCCTTCGCGCTTTGGGGCTGGAGGACCTGGCAGGGTAGCCCCCTAAAGCCTCCATGTTGGAGGGGGAAAGTCGGCTCCTGGTCCGGGGGAAGTGGGGATCAGAGGACCGAGTGAAGCTCCCTGCAAGAAACAACAGCAACACTGGAAGCTGGAGAATTGTTTCTTCAAAATAAGAGGGCAGTTTTTGAGTTATAATGACATGAGATATTTTACACGTTCAACAACTCTCATAGCTTTCTAAACTCTCCATTTAGCTCATCAACCACCAGTGATGACAAGTATTAACACTGGGGAAAAATGCTGTATATGACTTTCTTATATAGATATGTGTGTGTGGTCAAGCACAAATAAGACAACTGTGATAAAGTTATCATCTTTAGTCCATGCACTCTTGACATGCTAGTCTTTTTTGAGATGAATCCAATCAGTTGCAAACAAACTGTGTTCACTGACATCAGTTTTCCAAAGTCTTCCTGAACCCATGTAGTAATCTTCTTTATACAATCACGTGTTTGACAAAATGTTGAACCTCGCTCCATCTTTGCTTGTAGAATGATCCAAACAGGAGTTTTTGGATCAGTCCACATCTTTCACAGTCTTTTTTACAAAATCAAAGTTGATGAGGGTCAGATGTTAAATGTATTACCTTTGTACTGATTTTAATTGTTCATATGTCAACAAGGATTAGTAAATGATCACATTCTGTTTACTAACGTTTAAAGCAGACAAACTATTTTGGCATCAGGGTTGTTTGACATGGATTAAAATTGATGATGCATGAATGTGTAATTAACTCTCATTAAATAAACATGTTGCAATAGCACATATTTACATCAAACAACTCAGCTCACCCTTGATATATAAATATAATGTACAATATAATTTGATAGAGCTTAATATCAGCACTTTGGACTGAAGCTGGTGAGTCAACAATGCTTTTGCTGTGAAAGTCCTAACCGGAAGTGTTGCTCTTTAAGTTATGTGATTTTGAAGTTTGAAGAGTTTTGAAGTTTGTGTCAGCTTTTAGTATTTTGCGACTATTAAGTCTAACTTTTAATTGAAATCCTTTATTGTTTTTTGTGCTCTCAGGGACCAAACGACGACCATCAGGGGTCCTACAGGCGCTTCAGGAGGCGGATCATCCAGAGGAGCAGCCGGGAGGGGCCTGCTGCGAGTACACCGCTGGCCACTGGGCGGCAGTGTGAGTCCAGTTTTGAGTGGGACAGTGTGTGTCAGAGACTGGAGCTGGATTCACCACAGAGACACCAAGAACCAGATCAGATGAGACCGGATGAGAGAGACCTGCAGGAAAACCTCAGAGGTGAAGGAGGATGTGGATGAAACTGTCTGAAACATGCACCTCAGCAAAACTGGGTTGAATGAGGAAATCAGGTGCAGTGGTGAAAGTACCACTATAGTTATTTAAGTGCAGTTTTGAGGTACTTTATTTCTGTATTTCCATTTTATAAAACGTCATACTTATGATGCAGTCTGACATATTGTACTTTTTCCTGCACTATATATTTTTTTACACTTATAGTTACTAGTTACTTTGCAGATTGAAGAAGTTGTGGCTCCTTGTCATGTTTCAGGTGTCATTGAGTTATTAGCTGTTCCATTAATGAGAGAGATGTTTCCCCTCTAAACTTCTCATATGGGTTTATTTCAGTAACTTTAAGGCCCGGCAAGATCAAATTATCTAATAGTTCACACAATAAAAAAAGATTATTGATAGGTTTAAAACAAAAACAGATTTATGTATCTGAACATTTCTTCTTTACCCTTTCATGAATCATCTCACAAACCCTCAGATTTAAGTTATAACGTTTTCTGTGATATCATCTTGTCTCAATCAGCAACAGCATTGACAGGAGGTGTGTCACACACCGTGACTGTCACACCGTCAGCCACGCCACGCCTCATTACTGCCAGGAGATTGCCTGCAACAGGAAATGCGCCAGACCAGGTTTGTTTAAGGAGCATGTAGCTTTGGCAGTGAAGTTTGAAACCAATCCAAGGGTGTGCAGAGAGATAAGAAATGAGAGTGTGGATTCCCTCTTTCTTTCTTACATCATCATATTCATAATGATGTTGAAAACTGATGCAGATAATGAGAAACACAACAAAACGTCTAGATTCTCCAGGATCTTTGGTGCTTTTTAGTTAAAAAAAAAAAGGTCTGATGTCAGAAAACCTGTGCACATCCATTGCTAATAAGAACTGTGATACATTCTGAACTTTTTGATGAAAAATTAATATTGGCATGATGTTTGCAGAGATTTGTGTGGAGAGCTGCAGTCCATGAACATGCTCATGCTCAACAGGCTGGTATGGCATTAATAATTAATCTTGCACTGCACTCTTACAGCACTTCAAGACTCATATACACTTACACACACACACACACACACACACACTCACAAAGAGAAATGACTGATAATCTGATTGATGTAGAGCAGTGCTGCATGATGTAATACCAGGAACCTACAGTAAATGGTTTAAACAATCTGCACAAATGCCACTGAAACTGCTGGACTGACTTCTGTCTGCTAAAGCTCATGAAAGTCTGGATAGATTTAGTACAAAGAACATGACATTTGACAGCATGTGATGCAAAGTTTTAATAGAAATCATTAAGTCTTTGTAACCGGTTGGTTGCAGCTTCCACATTAACACAAACCACAGCTTGGGTTTTCAGCTTTCCATCTGTGTGTGTTTGTCTCTACTGGCCTCAGTGCAGCAGCAAATATGATCAGCAACTATTAATCCACTGTAACAATGCAGATAAAGAGAGAGGAAAAATTAGTTTTAGTGAGTGAAAAAATGAATGCAATCAACATCCTCAACAGCAAACCAGAGACGTGTTGCTTTGCATGTGAAACTTTGTGTATGTGTTTTGTGTCACTGTGGTTTTATGTAACATGCTTCCAGGCTCTGATGAGAGAAAACGTGATTTGCAGCCGTTTGCTCTTCTGGACCAAGCTTCTGTGAGTCTGCAGGGAAAGTCGGTGATGAAGTTGGCGGCACCATCGCTGCTCAATGACTACTGTAAGACTACTGACACACATCCTGTGTTATTCTCACAGAAGAAAACTGAGCTTATGTTCTGTTTATGTTTCTGTGTTTAATACTCACTGGGTTCTCTACTGAGTTTCTATGGATGCAAACAATGCATGTGGGATTGACTTAGAATAAACTATTACTAGTGTAGCTAGTAGCAATGAGCTTCTAATTGTTTTTGGACAGCAGTGAACACACACACACACACACACACACACACACACACACACACACACACTAATAATCTGTCCCACACTTGTCTTGGTGTATGTGCTTATATGTCTTTCTGACTAACCTACATAGAGCAGAACCTGTGGGTTTCCCATTGGTCCCCCAGCTACCATTAATGACACTCAGGTCATGTCTTCTGTATTTTTGTTATGAATTTGTTGGTTTAAGCAACTTGGGGAAAGTTTCAGTTCCACGTATGACTAGTTGTAAGTCAACTAAATAATGCTAAATAAATCAAATAAGAAAAATAAAAAAAAAATTTAAATGAAGATACCTTCTTTTTGGTTTCTCAAAACTATCTGATGGTGGTGTGTGTATTGGTCAGGCTTCTGTTTGTGGCCTTGTACCTTCTGCTTACATGTTTTATACAATAAGTCAGAAGGTCCTACTGTCTGTTTACACATCTTCATAAGGTCCCTGCTGTTCTGCTAAAGAAGAAAAAGATAACACTCATCCTGTTTGTCAGTACTTGACTTGCACAGTATAGCCTCTGTAGTCCTTCTCTCCTCTCCATCTCTTCCCCTTCAGACACTAACCTTCTCGACTGCAGTTGTAATGGTGTGATTGCGTTAGCGCTGGGCTCTTCTGTTTACCTTTGGAATTCAGAAACTCGTGCTCTGGTGGGATATTTGGACCCGAGTCCACAACCAGGACGAGCATCAGACCGGTGGTCCATCTCGTGTCTGTGCTGGAGCGGGGACGGCAGGGCTCTCTGCATCGGGACCAGGCGAGGGGAGATGCAGGTAAAAGCTTTAGAGCTTAGAGTAAATGAGTGGGTAGAGGAAAGTGATTCATATAAACGCTGGTATGGGGGGCTGTGTGAGGGGAAATGTTGAATCAGCAGACTGACAGTTAGTGGTGACTCTGTCTTTAACTCTTCAGCTGGTGGATGTTGAGCACAAGCAGAATATGAGGTGTCTGCCATCACACTTGTCTGTGGTCAGGGCTCTTTCCTGGAAACAGCAGTTACTCAGCAGGTAAGTGGTGACAGCATACTATACAGAAATTAAACATAAGAAGGACATTAAGTATCATTCTTACTCTTTGTATCTCGTCCTGTCTCAACTTTCCATGGATCATTTACAAGAATCCAATCCAAGGTTCTTGAGATCACTTACAGAGCTCTGCATGGACTTAAGATCTGTGGGCACATTTTACAAGCACCCACCTGATTAAACTTGCTCTCATGTGGATTTAATGTATTTTATTCTATTTTATGATGTGTTTTTCTCCCTGCATTGTCTGCATTTATGTCAGTTGCTCAGTTCTTTTGCAAAGCACTTTATGATGTTTTGCTCTCGAAATGAGCTAAAATGAATAAAGCTGCTTACTTTCTTACTAATTATAAACTTCATTAAAGCATTAATGACACATAAAATGGTTTTCCACTACATACAAATCTCTACCAGTTTAAGAAAATGTATCTGTTATTAAAGAGCACCACACTTAGTATCACTCTGAAGTGAATCTTCAATCTTACAGTGGCTCTGTTCTCGGATGTATCCATCACCTCGACCCCCGGGCTCCCGACGCTCTGGTGGGTGCAGCTGTCCAGAAGGAGGGGATCTGCAGCCTTCAGTGGTCACCAGGGGGCGACTGGCTGGCCAGCGGCTCCGCAGAGGGCCATCTCTGTATATGGGACCGGGATGTCACAGGGCTCACAAGGTCACGTCAGCCAGTCACTACAATGAAACAGCCCAGTGCTGTTAAGGTCAGTGTATACTTCATAACTGGGACTTGAAAATATGCATTTTATATTTGTGATTAAATTAGATCACTTTGTCATATACAGCAAGAAACTGTATGTTCTGCTTTATACTGACTTGATGATAATCTTGTCTTGTGTGAATTTGAGTAGCATCTTACTGGTTTGTATGTTTAAGTTGACCCTGCAGATCTTCCCAGGGCGGTCTGCTGAAACAAGCAGACAGTCTGATGACCATTGTGTGTGTGCATCTGTGTGTGTTTAGGCAATGGGATGGTGTCCATGGCAGAGAAAGACGGTCGCAACCGGAGGGGGGTGGAGAGACGGAGAGCTGAGAATCTGGGACACAGATTCAGGGACTTGTGTGGCTTCTGCCAACACAAATTCACAGGTGCTTAAGACTGAAAGTGTAGCTGATGTGTTTTTACTGTGTCTAAATACGGAGTAGACTAATCCAACTGATGTCAATTGCAGATCTGCTGTCTGCGATGGGCCGAACGGAAAAGATATCTGGTCACAAGTCACGGCCTACCTCAGCACCACATCACCTCATGGAGCTGGGAGTTTCCCTCCCTCAGCCCGACCTGCCAGCTCACAGGTTGGAAAAAACTGAGATACCATTAACGAACAGCTCTCAACAATGTCTGTTTAACACATTTAGCTTCACAGTAATAATGTGTGCTGTGCATGCTGAGTGATATTAAGAAGCTGTGGCAGCATCAGTGTGACAGTTGGACCATTGCTGCAGCGCTGTGATCTGTCACTGAGATTTTTAATAGTCGTTTTATGCTGACTCATTCATGTCCTGGGCTTCCAGTAAATGTGAAACTAAATAAACACATCAAAAGTCTCTGTGTTCGATATGAGATAAATCCTATGAACATCACTTAAAATACATTCTTGACTTTTTAAATGTATAGCAATTGTGTTTTTCATTTACTCATAAATTGCAGTTACTCTGGTGGCGAGTTTTGACAGAAAATCGGGATGACAGGACTGTTTTGTTTCACTTTATTATTCAGCTTGACATTGTGTTCATCTTCTCTGTTTTCTGTTTCTGTTCAACCAATCAGGGTCGAATGACATGTCTGGTATGCGGTTGTGGTTGTTAACTTAACATTTTCTCATCAGTCAAATCAAAGAAATATGACACTAGAATCTTTGAGACTCCTTTTTTCATTTATAATATCCTAAAGTTTGCATATTTTCTAATGACTTACTGTCGAGTTAATGTTCAGCCTTACATTGAAATTTGCATGTTGTCCGTTGCTAAAACTTTTTGATGTGATGCAAATTATGACGTGCAAGTGAAACCAAACTCATAAAAGAAAATTTACAGCAAGCATTATATTCAAGTATTTACCCTTTAACAATACAAATTCTTTGTCAAAACCTCTTTTCTTACAAATTTGCCCCTTTTCGTTAACTCCCCTGTGGCGGCACTAATAAGGGAATATCTTATCTTATCTTTTCACGTTTCTTACAAACATTAAGAGCTCTCTGATTGAAGTTTAACCATGCTGTTGTCTTTTCAGGTCATTCTCAGCGAGTCCTGCACTTGGCCTTAAACCCTGACAGTACTCAGATTTTCTCTGCCGGAGCGGACCAGCGCTTTCACATCTGGGACATTTAATAATCGACACCACTGGACATGGACAGTAAATGTGAAAGACCTGTGTCCACTTACAAGTAACTCACTTACTTGGTAATGCCATCATGTAGAGAATGCACATTTCCTGTCTCCTGCACTCAATGAACCACAACACCAAGCCCTGCTTACCACAGTCAAACTTATTGACACTTAAAGAGAGCAAAGGGTTTTCTGTTGCTTTGAGGGTAAAGTAACATATTGTGAATCTACTCAATGTCTGTGCAATAAATTCCCTATTCTTTTTTCCCTACTGATAGGTTTTGCTTTTGGTGATTAAAATAAGGATAAAGATATGGTAGAGAAAATACCTCACACAGTCATATCACATATAAACAAGCTGTAGAATACAGGGTTGTATTATGTAAAACCAGTGGACTGAATACCAACTGGAAAATTCAGATTGTAAAAGAAATATCAAACTAGTGTAAAGTAGCTCTTCATTCCAAGTGTGACTTGTGTAATTTGTAAAATGATGTCAATGTTTTGTTTCATGTATGTTATCTTGCCTATACTTTGCCTATGCTCCTGAGATACCTAAGCCAATAAAAATTGTTTTATGTTGTTTGAACAATTAAATTATGTCAAGGGGTCTCATCTACAACCTGTCAACTTAAAGTCATTTGTGTTCTGGTTCCTTCTTTATCATGCCTATGTCCTTTTACTTGAAACTGCTGCTACATGGTCTTAGTTAACAGTTGAATACACTGCACATGTTAGCGTTTATATTAGATATTTGATTAGCTCTCATGCTAAAGTTACACGTTAACAGATCAAGAGACCTGCACACTGAAAGATGTCTCACTTGCATGTGGTGTACTTGAGAAAACACTTCATGGAAAGTAGAGAGTATATGTGGTGAAGACTTCCTTTTTAAAGAAAAAAAAAAGTAAGACCCCAATCTAAATGACACGTCTTGTGGGTAACATATGTTCACAAGGGCATTGGTGCAACATGTGAGGTTAAGACTTTTTCACGACAGGCATCTGTTTCTCAGACACCACGACAATTTTCAAGCCACAGATGATCTGATTCGGAGGCCATGATATTTTCTTATGACTTAACTCATAACTCTAATAACTTCATATTATCAAATCAAGGCCGGCTGTGAGGTGACTTGCCTGATTTTTGCAGGTGCTATGGTATTACATGTCATTTTAGATGCACTGTAGAAGTTATTTAGCCAATCATCTGTAGACATTTTCATTTTTTAGTTATTGCCAAATGCAGAAGTGTAAGTCCTGTGAGAGCTGCCAGCAGAGTTGGTATTGAAGACATGTGAAGTAACAGCTAAACACTGTGGGGGCAGATGGTGGAAGGAGCGACACAGAGCTCAAAACTTTCAAAATAAAACCAGAGGACAGAACACTGTCCAGCATGCGTATTTTGAATCTCTTTAAAAAAAATCTTCTCTAATCTAATCTAATGTATTACTGCAAGGCTTGGAAAAACAAAATATAATTCCTGAGTTAGATTTTTGTGGGTCTGTATATTCAGTCACAAAGTAAAGGGACCCCAGTTATCATAAAATCTAGTGATTCAAAGGAGGAAAATTTACCAAGAGAGTGGCCTGAATGAAACTGTGTCAGTAAGTAACACTACAGTGAATGCAACTCTAAATCTAACTTTTGATTACTGAAAGTATGTGAATGAGTGAGTGAATGCAACATAACAATTCGCACAACAAATTAGCAAAATTGAAAACGCGGCTGAAAAGAAAACCAAGAGATTAGTTCACTCTTCGGTCACACACACTTCATTGTCCTTGATTTTTTTTTCTTCTTCTAGAAGCTGTTCTAGTAACTTATTATCAATAATAATTTCCACAAAGTCACAAAGTACACTGATACTGAGATTATCCATACTTCTAACTCTTAAATAAACTTCGGGGTGGAGCTACATGTCAGTATTTTTAGCACCTCCTATAAAAGCTCAACACCTTCCTCCTGGTGTTCAGTTACATTGTTCAGCCCGTTCAGTCCAAACTGCACAATCAGTCTTCTTCTCACCACTTCAATCAGAAAGTAAAGATGTTTTTCCTTCTAACATGGTGCAAATGTTTAGTGATATCCAAGTAGATGACTCATAAATGGAGTTTTCAGGAGCACAGCAAGCGAGTTGACACATTTTTTAAAAGTAGGAAATTCCTGTTTGAAAATAATTAATAAGACATAATGAAACAGGTGAGCAGCAGTCAGTATGGCCACTCCCACTTCATCCACCTCTTGTATCAGCCCACAGTGCACCTTTATAAACCTGTCAGGTCCTAGTTTTACACAGACGAGGGAAGAGATGAGGAGGTTGGGAAATACTAGACAGCAGATTGTCAGCTGTATTCTAAACAACATCACGGATTCCACTGCATGTTTGCCTATGAGACACAGATTCTGCAGCGACTGGCTGTTCTGGGTAACTGTCGCCAAAAAAACCTTTATCTCAGGTCAAATCAATTGTTGTAATTTGTCATTATATGTAATCACTCTCACTGACAGATCAACAGGAACTTCTACATAAAGACAAGACAAAGACAAATTTTATAATGCTTCAAGCAAGATTTGTCTGCATCAGCTCTGCAAGAAGTTCGACCAAAAACCACAGATGGTGCTTGGTCTGACAGAAACTGCTGATGTTAACTAAAGACAGAATGAGGACAGATTATGAGGCAATCATTTTGTGTCTGATTGTGGTCGTTTTGTGTCACATTTTGGTCACTTTTTGTCTCTTTGTGGTTGTTTTAAATCTTTTTGTTGTCATTGTTTTGTAGTAATTATTATCTTTGTAGTTGTTGTCAATGTTTGTTACTGTTTTGTGTTTCTGTGGTCACTATGTGTCTCTTTGTAGCTACTTGGTCCCTGTCAGTAATGTTTTGCAGGACTCTCAGGTGTTGTTGTCAGCTGAAAAACTGCAACTGCACTTCAGTGTTTAGTTAACGCTAGGGATAAGAGAGGCCGTCTGACACCTGCTCAAAGCTTCCTGTCACAGCATACACACGATGACAATCCAGCAAACCATGAAGGATAGTCTGAGATGCAGGTTTTAATTTCCTAAAACAGAGTCATCCTGCTGTTTTGATTCAAATGGTTTTATTGCATTTATATGAAATATTATTGTAGCCTCAGTATGGTGTGCAGCTGCAATTTGAAAAAGAAATATCGGTTTGTATTTTGTTGGTAGATACCCAATATTTGAAGACTGATCAGCTTCATAGATCCCTCTATGGTGCACAGTCAGGGAATGAGACCTGAAATAATGCTGCTTCATCACAGTGTGAAGCTGTTAATAACTCAGCTATTTCCCTTTCTGTTAATATCTCCCAACTCAGTGGTGTGCCATGACTTAGCAGTGAGCCAGATCATCTCACATTACGTCCTGGTCCAAAGACCGATGTCCTGGTTCAAGGCCCGGGAGTTTTGTCAGAGGCATTTTGTGGACCTCGGCGTCCTGAGCACAGACGAACAGTACTTCACTCTCCTCAACGCCACCGCTGCAAACAAAGCCAGCTTCTGGCTCGGCCTGCGGCGTCAGAGCACCTTCAGCAGCTGGAAGTGGGTGAATGGGGAAGAGCTGAGCTATGAACACTGGTACAGGAGAAACTATGAAGGCCGCTGCGCAAGTTTGGAGGCCATGTTGGAGAGAGACAAGAAGCTGCTGGCTCGCTACTGTGATGAGTCTCACATGATTGTCTGTCAGGGTTAGAACTGCTTCTTACATTTTAATTTCATTATGGCATCATATCACATGTACAGCCTGTGCATGTTAATGTGACGTGAAGAAGATAGATGCACTTTACACATGAATACATATGCACATACACATTCATTCCCCTAAATAGTGTATATCCCCCAGTGTAAATCAAAAACATGAGGTGAACATGACCAAGACTAACCACTAAGAAATGGGCTAGAAATCTTGACCTGCCTGGAGAATGAATCTCAGCCATAGACTCATCCATTCACTTCCTCCAATACTAAATCTTGAAACAGCTGATCCCACACTACAAGCAGTTAGAGACCAAACTAAACCTTTTCTCTGACTCGTTCATTGTCACTCTCCACCACAGGTCCAGTTCCTCCACAGCCAGTGACCATGGACTCTGTGGGCCCTGATCATGTGACTCTCAGCTGGAACGTCTCCGCATTTATGCAGATGACACCGCACAGTTACAACGTGACGATATGCTCTAACACGTGCGATTCACTCTTCTACCCCTACACTGATGGCTCTGCTTTCAGCATCAACATCTTCAACTTAAGCTCAGCCACAGAGTACTTCATAGAGATCTCTGCCTTTGTTGTTCGGCCTGACAGTGTCACCGGTGGAAAAACGATCCTTCAAAGTGACTTCACAGCTTTACTGGTCAAAACAGGTAGGGTGGAATTTATGTGCTATAAAGTCAGTCTGCTTTGTGAGGTATCGGGTTTCTTACATTATAATAAAGATTATATTTTTATAATAAATTCATTGCTTTTGGTAATTTGTCAAAACAATGATGCCATTCATTTCAAATTCTTAGGGGTCATAACCTGTTCAGACATTTTTGGCACTTTAAGAATTTAAGATGAGAATTTTTCCTTATTTTATCAGTGTCATACTAAACTAAACTATCTATTATTTAAAAAAAAACGCACAATTTGTAGCTCTACGTAAACAGTCATGGCTTTCTACACTTGGAATGGATGTCATAGAGACTAAACCCAAATGAATCTGAAAAACTAATAATGGTTTGGTGTTACTGGAAGCCACCAAATTTCTAGGTTTAGACAGGAATGGCTGGTCAACATTCAGACAATCTCAAAATAATTAAAAAATTGGTCTTGAAACTGATATGTTTGTATGTGATGCATATATATCTGTTCTCTTCCTAAGTAGACTGCGGTGGTCAGCACAACGTCATTATTGCTTTCTTGAACTTGCTCAAGCTGGTTTCTTTGGCTCCTCCACTGTGGGTTCTTTACCGTGTCCTAAAAAAATGCAAGTCTCCTTCTTTGTGCAAAACTATTAACATACTCTTTAAAACACACAGTCTACACATGTCCTTCATGTGCCACTATTTTGTCTTCTCCAGGTGAATCCACAGAGCTGGATCACAACATCTCACCAGTGGAGCTCTTCACTGAGGACCTGTTGACCTGATTCCACAGAAAACCAGAGGAATAGGTTGGAAAAGGAAAAAATGTAGTAGGAGACAAGTTTCGATTTAAAATACAGAACTGGGGAGAGGTGGTCAGTTTAAAGAAAACAAGTGTTTAAGAAATTGACAAGATGGTCCACTCCCCTGGTAGGTAAAGAAAATATAGACAAAAAACATCCATGCGTCCTGAAAGATCATTTGCTTCATGTTTCCATTCAGATTCATTCTTGCATAGACCATGACACTATTTCCACTGGTCTCCTGACATGACCTGTGCCGACCTGTGCTGTTCAGCCTCTTACAGCAAGAGTTGCTATTGTTTGGAGTTTGTTAAACTTTTAACATTCCAGTTCCTGTATTCATCAAACAGACTTGAGCCTCATTCTGAAACCTGTTTTTGTTCACTTGGTTTTTTAGGTTTTTTTTTTACTCACTGCAGCTTCTTCAAATTAAGGGCCTTTCAGTGGCATCTTTGATGACTAACTTGTTGCCCAGAAAGGCTGCTGAAAGTTGGTACAAATCAAAAATTTTTGTTTGACATTTTTGTTGCTTTTTTTGTTGGCAGATTACTTTGAAACAGTTAAATAAGTGATTTGACTTTACAGCTTGAGATGCAAATGGTGAAGACCCACAAAATCCAAAGTAAGAAAACTGAACCTTCAGTCTTCAAACACTGGAGAGGAAATTGCCTTTTGCCTCAGTACATTTTATATATCGGTTTTTGGATATGATACTTCGCTGTACAATCTGTGGTCATTGTGTGTTTGTTTCCTTTTAACACAAGAATCTGTTTAGTGTCATACTTTTTTGTCTTATCCATCCGTTTACCCACTAAAACTGGCAGACAACCTGCTTCAGTTTCCCCTGTTCTTATATCTGAAATAATGCACGTGCCATCACTCATTATAATCTAAGCTATGTGTTTGCATGGTGCAGTGGAGAGAATGGTCATCAGAGGACACATGGATGATTGTATGGTCCACATTGTGAGACTCTCAAGATTAATATATGCTGTAGGAAACTGGAAACATGTTCTCTAAATGTAGTTCCACTGTTTAACTGTAGGTGGCAGAGTTTGCTCAGCCTTTCTGCAGCTTCGTGTGACTCGAGCTGAGAAACAGTGAGTCATGCTATTCACACTGAGACAGAAACAGCAGCAAAAGGAAATTGGAAAATGTTTTATATATTCTTTGTTATTTTCATGACACAGACGTAAAAACCTCACAGGGATTTTCAAGTTAGTTAGTTAGTATATTTGTAATTGAACAAGCTCAGGAAATTTTAAAAGGTCCACAATTTGCCAAAGCCTTGATCTGAAAACATTTTTTCAGTATAATTATTTTTAGTTTAAATATCAAGGCATAAAAGGAACCATGAGTTTCTGATTTCATTAAGACGCAGCTTATCAAAGTGTATTTGGCATTTTTATTTTGCACTTTCATCTTGTTTTTCTTTGTTTGTTTTTAGTATTTTTTTATTTGGTATTTCAAAGTCTGCGTGCCTATTGCATCAATTAACATTTTATCTAGTTTCTTTCCAAATGCATTTGCTGCTGCCAATTAGAAGTATTTCACCGTTTTTAAGGGACAGTTTTGATAATTCATACCAAAGGTGTCAAATGTGGTCAGGCCTTGGGTGGTGTCTCACTTTGCATTTCTACACAGGAACATACTATTTACAATATTCTAATCCAAACTGAAAGATTTTTTTCAACTTTGCAAAGTACACGAAGTCTAAAACACATGAGCAAGATGTTGATGTTTTACATGAAGATGAAGTGACCACAAACCTTGCTGCTCTCATGTGTCTCAGGCCTTTAGGTTGAACTTTTTAACATCTGTGGAGCATTCAGGAGATTACATAACATTCTGTTTTTAGTGTTGGGTAATATTTTATTATAAGAAAAGAAATGTACCATAAGCAACCTGTTGCTTTCTTGAGTGTGTACTCATGTAACTAAGGATCATATGAATAAATAAACTCTATGAGATGACTGACATGATGACTATTATTTGCTCATTGGAGGAAAATTAAGGCCAAAGAGACACATATTGGGAGATAAATGAGTTAGTTGAGAAGGTTGATACCACTCTTGTGTGTGTATGGTAAATGTGAGGCTACACTCAGCAGCTTCTACCTACTTAAATCTATCTCAAGCACTCAGTAATAATCGCTATATATGTTTAACTGGGAGTTATGTGTCGGACTATTTCTCGGCTGCGCCAAGAAAGTTTGGCACATAACACTTACAAAAGGGCAAATAGTCTGAGAGTGGTATCAAATTTCTCATCTACAAGAAACCAAGGTATAACTTTGAGGAACCATAAGCCTTTTTTGCAGCAATTAACACTTTCCACACCAGCCTGATGTCACAGTTTTTCCACTGACGTGATGTTATTGCAAACACTCATAAGTGTAGCTGAAGGGTTGACAACAGCCTCCAGTATTAGCTGTTGCACACTGGGCCCACCCATACTGAAATACATGCACCCTGCTGATTTGAGCTGGTTCACACGCTTCTCAAGAAAACTCAACACCCCACAACCTGTGAATAAAATGGTTATGATGACTGGTAAACGTCACCACAGGCTCAGAAATGAAGATAGTACACACCAATTCTCATGTCACGCTTGCGTCCATTCTGCTGACTCACACGTTTGCATGGTCAGACCACATCCTTTGAGCTGAACACATAGAGGTGTGTGTCTGCATCGAGGTGGGTTTCAGTACGTTTACCATCAAAGGAAGAGACAGGAAGAAATGTTCTGCCTGAGGGATTTCTGTGTTTATATCCCTTGTATGATTCTCCTCATTGTCCAGTCAGGTGAGTAAAGTGTTTTATACATTGCAGTAATTTACTTTATGATTAAATTAATTAATGAAGTGTGTGTATTCTGTTTTAGGTCATGGCTCTGAGATTATTAATGGCAAAGAAGTGCAGCCCCACTCGCTGCCTTTCATGGCTCTGCTAGAGAGCAAAAAACCTGCCTGTGGAGGGATACTGATCAGTCCTTCATGGGTCCTGACTGCTGCCCACTGTGATGGGTAAGAACAAGAGACATATATTCATAAAGTTGTCAAATCTCAGAATATGCACTAAAAGGAATGATAATTTTGTACTGATGATTTCAAGTCACAGGGCTTGACACACTTGCCTTTGAGCAAACTTTAACTTGCATTTTCCATTTAAACAACTGAATCCAACGAGAAAACATGAATGAAAAGAGAGTGCATGGTCTAGATAATGGTATTTCAGTGAAGTTTCCCACAATACTATTCATGGTAAAACAAGGAAAAGAAGAACATTTTCTAAACCAGTCCACGTCTACACTGCGCTCCTGTTGCCATTTTTAGAGAGAATACTTCTATTGAATGACCTGAAGAGGTAGAATATGTCAAAAAGGGTCAGCAAATTCACATTCTGTCTTATTTATGTTTTACAAAGTGTACCAGCTTTTTTGGAAGCAAGGTTGTATGTAATCTAATCCAAGCCTGTGTTTCCTGCTCTTGCAGTATTAAGAAGGTGTTGCTGGGAGTTCACGCCATCGATCAAAAGGAAAAAGACTCCAGGCAGGTCCGCAGCGTTAAGAGCCGTGTTCCTCATCCCTGCTATGAGAAAACAGATCATGTCAACGACCTCATGCTGCTCAAGGTAAGGAGGCATTGAATTACATTGCATAAAGCAAAGGTGCAACAAAATGCGGCTCAAGACAATTGAGAAACATTTGCTGTTTGAACTTTATATTTGCTTTTGATGTTAAAGATGTCATGAAAACTGCAAACCAAATGTGATCCAAATTAAATATTGGCCAATGCAAATCTCTCTTTAAAGACAATGAACTATGCTCCAAGTGTGAATGGTCTATATCTTTGTTACTTGATTTTTAACTTTGCCTTGAAAATTGTTCAGCCAGCTGATCTACTCATGTTGTTTTTATGCTTTACAAATAAAGTGACTTGATTTGAATGGACTAGCCTCTTAGTGACAGACCTGGTGTTACTGTCTGTGGTGCATAAAAATGACCACAAATACAAACACAGGATTTAGCCAATTAAATGTTAAGCCACACAAATTCTTATCCCCACAGCTCCCCACAAACTTTGATACTTTGGGGTTTTTCAGCGTCAATGTGTAATGTTCCTTTATTAAATTTCAGCTTGACAAATCGGTGAAGGAAACCAAGACAGTGAAATATCTCCGGTTGGGTAAGACCGTCAAAGAACCAGCAGCTGGCTCCCAATGCCTGGTGGCCGGATGGGGCAGAACAACCAATGTTGCCAAGAAAATGTCAAACGTCCTGATGTCTGTCAATGTGACTGTGATCGACAGAGTCAAGTGCAACTCTCCTGACTACTACAACCTTAAGCCTGTTATCACCAGCAGCATGATATGTGCTGGGTCAGACGGTAAAAACGCAGCAGATACCTGTCAGGTAAGTGGTAAACAGCCTGTCATCACCGTATTAACACCTTAACTGCTGTGTCTGTGCCCAAAAATGATACGTGTTTGTTCTCCCTCAAGGGCGACTCAGGAGGGCCGCTGTTGTGCAGCGGAGGGCTGGTCGGAGTCACTTCTTTTGGAAAGCAGTGTGGCCTGATTAAAAAGCCTGGAGTTTACTCGTTTCTCTCAGAGAAACAACTCTTGTGGATCAAAAAGACTGTGAAGTAGTCTGACATATAATGAGATAATTACTCTGTGTTGATCAAGATAACCACTTTAACCACATCTGTTTTTGTACTTTTTTATGCTACGTTCACTTTATCTTAATTAGATATATTGCATTGTTATAATAGAGATTGGAGGTTGGTGTTTCAGCCTAAAATACAAGAGAAAATGTATCAGAAATGTATTCAACTTTGTGTTTAATTACTGTGATTTGAGCTGTAGTCACTTGCATGTCTGACTCACTAACCTCCAAAGTGAGGCTGAAAGAAAAATAGACAAACAGTTTTTGTGCTTTTAATTTCCCACTTAACACAAATATGTATAATTAAAATCCAATCATAGCTTCACACCTCCTGGTAGAGCAAAAGTAGCTCCAGGGGTACAAGTACTTCAGGTTGTTATCAATGCTTGTCTCTGCTGCAGTAAAACCAAGCAAAATGACAAGATTTTTTTTTTAAGCTGCCCACCAGAGACTGAACTCTTTTAAGATAAAAGCAAAACACCAAAGTGACATTATCCACCCAGTCAATCAGACGGATTTACCACATCCTGCATCAAAAGCTTAAATAGCACACTGAGGCTTCAGCTCAAGTCGTGAAAATATTTTTGGTCAACTCTCATGCAAGCCTTATTATTTCCTCATCGCTGATCTGTATTATCACTGTTTGAAAACCTCAAGCCAGTCTTGAGGGCATAAATATTTCTTTATTTCTGTTTGTACTCTGTCTGCCACATTGCATGCTCATAACAGTAGCTCCTCACAGGTTTGTGTTTCAGTTCTCTGGTTTCAGGTCATGTGTGATCACGATTCAGATTAAAAACCTCTGATGTCTCATCATGTTGTCATGTACCCTTTCTTCATCCTCTCTAGGTCATCTACACTAAAATGTTTCCTGATTGAGACAATTACAGTAATGTCAACACAGAGAACATGACGTTCTGAACCACAAAGAAAAAAAAGAAAAGATCTTCATGATCATGAACTTAGTCAGACCACAACACAAAAGACAAATTCACACAGTGTATCTTAAGACCCCGTACAGGAAACGTGCAAAATGTCACATTGTTGCAGAAGTGCCTCTATTCAAATACAGAAGGAGACGTGAACAGTGAACGCACACGAAACGCTTCCAATAAAAAGGAAATGTTTGCTATTACAGCATCTTACTTGGAAGGATTATTCATAGGATTCTTTGTCTTTCTTATCTTAACTACTGTTGCTCACCTTATTGCTGGGCGGTGGAGGAGTCCTTTTGTCTATCTGCAATATTTGCTCCCCACTTTAAATTCTTGTGGGTTTGTCATGTCGCACGGAAGGTGGCTTAGCCGACTGATTGCATCTGTACACCCGGTCATGACCTGGGACTGACTGTGGAGCTGACACTGCATCACTAGGTGGCGCTCTCTGCTACACTCAGAGGATCCTTCATTCAGCTGTTGGTCAAGATAAATTCACTCATCTATGACTAACAGGTCTAATGTTTTTGTGCTTTGTTTTGATCCACATTGGTGTCTGTGACAGCATGAACACCTGCTCTTCCTGGGGTCCACATTTACAATCAGTGAATACTACATGTAATATCTTGGTATATTAAGACCAGAGGAAAAACATAACTCTACATAAGTGGTTTCCAAATTTTTGGCAGGGGTCCCCTTATAACAATGGAATATTTTTGTTTTGTTTTGTGTTTTATTCATGCCTAAAAAGGTAAAATGATCAAGTACATTAAAAAAAAAAGCCAAAAACTAGAGGTGATACGAGCATAGTTGAATTTAATTTAGAAGATGTTTCAGGCTTTCCTCCTCTTAATCAACTTGTGACATATTTTGTGATCACCTCATTGAGAAAATGTTAACAGCACAACCTGCAAAGAAACATCTGAGGAGTTGACTCAACATGATTTTAAGTGTTTGAACTTTCTGTTTGCTTCTTAAGTTTGTTGAGGAGGACGAGAGAGATGCCATTTAAACTTCAAACTATATCTGATCCAAATAGAGAGAAAGGAGCCAACAGCACATCACTATGCGCATTTATTTTGGTGTTTTTTTTGTCGCTTGTTTTTATATATATGTATATATATATATATATATGTCCGAAGAACACGGCTCTACATAACATATTCACTTTTTTAGAGAAAATTAAATATGTGTCTTCTATGTACTTGTTAAGTACTTCTCAACAGAACTGGGTCAGATTATTTTGGATCATTTACATAATATTGAATAGAAACATGAATATCTGGAGAAAATTTCACAACAACCCATCTAGTTGTTGTTGAGATATTTTGGTCTGGACCAAACTGACTTTGCACCTTTGCACAGACTTGACAACATGTGTTTGTTGGAATATAAATCTGCGTAGGAAATTAGGATTAAAAACCAAAGAAAATAAAAAACACTTGCCTTGGCAACTGACCTGCTCCCTAAAGTGAAGGGAAAAAAACAATACCACACCCAGGAAATTCCAGCAGGTCCTTTATTTGAGCTTTAAGTGAATTATCACTGACCAACCATCTGCCTGTGTGTTTACTATGTTTCCATAGTCACCCACAAAAGCTCACGGGCCCACCTCAGTGGCACCGAAACTATCAAAGCTCACCACACCCTCATTAACTGATTTTGTCAAATGGATGAATGCTTGAGTGTTTTTGGTCTGTTTAAATAGCCATTTGTGCCCTCGAGCTCACCGTCACACACACACACACACTTGCATCATTTGTGTGAGTGTCCACCTTGCCTCGCCTTATCCTTCGCTTGCTGGTGACGCAGCGCGGCACACACACACACAAACACAGAGTGAAACCTGGTTTTAGAAAGGTGACTGTGAACTGTTGCATCCTCGCCGGTGCAGGTGTGTCTGAGTCATCTTCATATGCTAATTTAACTGTGCACCATAGCGGCCCAATGTTCATTAATCATTGATTTTATTAAACCACTTTTAGTTTTTCAGCAACTGAGTTTGGATCAAGATTTCGAGCAAAGGTCAGACTTTTCAATGAATAGTTTAACATTTTGAAAATACCCTTAGTATCTAAGTGTTCTGGATTCAAAATACTTTAAAGATTGACTTTAAAGATTCAAATGTTTTATGAGCAAGGAAATGCATTTGGCACATTTGACAGAGTTCAAGTGTGTTTTGTTGAATAAAAAAAGTTGTGCTTACAACTTTTGTTGACAAGGAAACGCCACAGTGTTCACCTCTAAAATCTGATGGTGTGAAACATTTGCAAATATAAAAGTATGACTGACTTGCTCCTTTGCTATCAGAGATAGAAAGACTGAGTTGGAGGCAATGTGGACTGATTTACCTGATGGGTTTATTACGACCCTAAATCTCTACAATGTTTGTTCTGTTATTTATTCCAAAGTCAGATATAAAAATTCTATTGAAATCTCTTGGACAAAGTTACATATCATCGTCAAAGCACTCTTTTGATCAGGAATCTGTGGAGGATGTCGGAGACAACTACAAATCATTTCAAGCAAAACTATTTTTGATAATTATGAAAATTAAGTCAGATTTCTGAGAATCAGGTCTCAATTGTGAGTTCAGTGGATAAAAAAAATTAGTTTGACTTCAGTTACTTATTGCTGCTCACTTTTAAGGTTTTCTGAACCTCTCTCTGACCTTTTTGTGGAGATTTCACCTAAAGCCAAGCTTTGTGCAAAACCCTTATTTCAAATTGTAGTGGAGATCCAACTTTTTACCACTTGTGTGTTATTATCATATCCTTTGCAGAGTCAAATAACCCATCTTTTTAAATTTGCCACATTTCATTGTTTGATTTATGCTTTAACCTAAGGTTCATGCTGTACAGCCAAGCTTTGTTGAGATTTTGGGAACTTATTTTTAATCAAGGGCTGCACGGTGGCTCAGTGGTTCGCACCATTGCCTCACAGCAAGAAGATCGCCGGTTCGCGTCCCGGTCAGGGCGCTTGGGATCTTTCTGTGTGGAGTTTGCATGTTCTCCCTGTGCAGCATGGGTTCTCACCGGGTACTCCGGCTTCCTCCCACAGTCCAAAAACATGCTGAGGTTAATTGACTACTCCAAATTGCCCGTAGGTGTGAATATGAGTGTGCGTGGTTGTTCGTCTATGTGTGCCCTGCGACAGACTGCCGACCTGTCCAGGGTGTCCCCTGCCTTCGCCCAAAGTCGGCTGGGATAGGCTCCAGCCCCCCCGTGACCCTGCAAAGGAGTAAGCGGTAGATAATGGATGGATGGATGGATTTTTAATCAAGATTCAGAAGATAGTTCAAAGAATTATGTCAGGCCAAATTTATATTCCCTAAAAACCTCTCAGGCCAGACATGTCCCTGCTTCTGTCCCAGTCTGTCTGTGCAACATTATGTTATCTCCCCATTCACAAAGCTTTGGACATAGTCAAAGCAAGACAGTGGTTGGTTTGTTTGTGGTGGAGTATTGTATATTGTAGAATACATAAAAACTAAGTTTGTCTTCGAAAACAATTGACTTATCTTCCAAGAGTCAAGAGTCGAAATGATGAATGAATTTGATGTTCCTGCTTCTCACACACCTAATAAGACCTTACAGTCTCTCATGCTTTCGTGTTACTGTCATGACTCTCTGGATTCCTCAGTGAGCTTCTCTCAGGGTTATTCTTGTCTGCTGAATCTGTGTTTGGCTAAAAGGCTCGTGTGTTTGTATGAGCAGGCTGCTGAGGTATGGGATGCATCCAAAGATGGGAATGTAAACACAAAAGTCAGACAGAGATGCATAAACAAAAAACACTTTCACTTAACACTGAGACACTTTATTGGTGATCGTATTCCATCCCTTTTCCAGAGTGAGATGAAGAGCGTTTCTCTGACCTATAACAGCAGTGCAATAAATAAAACCGAACCTACAGTACATCAGGGACTGAATGCTCTGCATTCGCAAATAAAAGACATCAAAACAATAGTCCAACATATATAGAGACACTCATACAGTCGTTAGCAATAAATAATCACACTAAATAAATTACATTCTACCAAGTTCTGGACAGTGTTTTCATCTAATGAAGCAGTCTATTCAGTCTACTGCTTTTGTCAGGTCGTCAGACTCCGCCAGTCCAGTCCGTCTTTGAATCGTGCCGCTGGCTGAGGAAAGATGGAGAGAAATCAAACGTTAATAAATATGTTAACACGTGAACAACAAGTATATTAGCGTGTGTATGTGTATATTATACTGTCAACCATTCTAATAAAGTGCAAAATCATTTATGCAGATGTTGGCTAGTGTCGTTATGGATACTACCACTGGGCAAATCTCAAACAATGGCTTTAAGGAAAAATCTGCTTTAAAATTCAATGGAATAAATAAAGTTCAAAATCATTAAAAACTTTACATTTGACTAATGATTCAACAAGGATTATTCCAGTGCTTATTACAACTTGGACCTTATTCTTCTTTCTCCTGTTGTACTTGCCAGGGCTGGATTATTATCAACATTTTGGGCGTGTTCACTCTTAGTTTCACCTCCAAATAAAGTTGTTTAAATACAATGATTAAGTCATCGGCTTGTTTGGAGCCTCAGTTCCTATATCTCAGTAACAGTTTTGGTGCGTACAATCTTATCAGGATTGATGGACAAACTGTGACAATAAGTATCAGTAAAAAAAAAAAAAAAAGTATTTATAAAACTATTTTAAGAGTGAGACCTTCAGTATGAGCCCATTGTTGAGCCAACAAGTTACAAGGCATTTCTTCAAAGTGAAGTTCATGCAGTTATTGAGTGCATCTTCGCTGTTTGTCTGAGCCACACTTGCTTTTCTCAGGGAGGACACCGAGTGACACACGGGCTATGAGGAGAATGCTGCACGGCCGCATTGTTTGTCTGGAGGCTAAAATTTCTGTGTGTCTAAACACGTGAAGTCTGTAGCTTCTGCGTGCGTGCGTCGGTCGGTAACATCTCGAGCCACATGTAAGCACACACTAAGCTCTCACGGCGAGGTCATCACGTGTGCAGTCAGTGTGTCAGTACTGTTATTGTTTGGACACACGGGGTGAATGTGAGTGCGTGGTTTTTCTTTACGCTGGTATGCAGTGCAGAGATGGGACAGGCCCGAGACACCCTCGGTTAATCCAGACTAATTCCTGTAGTGGGGATTCCTCTCTGCGTGATGCAACTCGCCCTGTTCAATAACAACAACAGGCGGACAGGCTTCTCTGTCGCTCTCTGGGCCCACTCCTTCCTGTTTGGCTTAAGGCTCACGTGAACAGAGGTCAGACGCCGCCCTCGGAGGATTAAGGCAAGACTTTCGGATGAAATCACCAAAATATAGGCTATCCCGCCGGAAACACGGGAGCGCCCGATTACATGTCCTTCTTACAGCATCACAACATTGCTCGCACGAATGGTATTAACGTAGTATCAGCTAGGTGAAGGTTAGGGTTTCCAGTTTTATTAGTCATTGCTGCTGCACCTGTGCAGCTCTCCATTGTACATTTTCAGCTGTAGCAGGGGGTGTGTTACCATATTAGTGTATTTTCAGAGCAACGGCCCTTCGGAGCAATGGCAGTTTGTTTTCAGGATAACAGGCTGTCGGACAAATGGGGTTTTGGTCCAATGAGACATTTTTGGGATTATTGAGGTTATGGAATAATTTAATATAATAACTGTTTTTTGTGCTTTTTAATATTTTAAGCGTACGTATTTTAGAACAGGGACTCAGTGTTTGAATATGCACTTATATGACTATGTACATGATGTTGCACTTAAAGATTGAGGCTAAATCTGCTGAAAAAGTTAACAATGTCACCAGTTGAGCATCAAATAGAAAACATATAAATAAAGAAACACCATTATTATTAAGATCAGATTGTTTGTTTGCTGACGAACAGGTAACCCTGTATGGGGGTATTGAGATGTTTATGAATGTCACTGTGTGTGAATTGAATTGATTTGATGTCTTTTGAACTCAATGAGAAGTACAACGAGCGTTTGTGTGCAATCAAGTGGGTCAAAACCTCAGCAACACCCACCTCATCGTAACTTGATGCCCTCACACCACAACGTCACCCATGGGCTTCTGTAGCTTCTCCTGCTCCGTCCCAGTTCCCAGGTAGGATGCCAGGAAGTTTTTATGTGACCTGTAACTACAAAAGACATTCAACATGATTATAAAGGCTGAGCATAGCCCTTGTGATTATCAGACGCTCGCACTAAAGTCATTCTGAAAGGCCGGAGTCAGTTATGTAGCTTTGATCCTGCCCAGACAAATGAAATTCGAGGCGTGTTTTTGTTGCACTTTGGCCGTAATTTCTAGGAAGCACAGCCCATGAAGTGATTTTACTATTAAAAATTAACCCTCTTACGACAGACTTTTTATTTTCTGGCTGTTTTGATCTGAAATGAAACTGGAGATAGGTCACTCTCACAGTAATAAGTTCTGCTTTCTCTCCACCTCCACACTTCATTACCTCAGTTAAATGTGGCTGTAAAGCTTTAATTGCACTGCTGGTTGTTGACTATGTCCCACACTGCACATAGATAAGGAACTATGATTATACAGCAAATGACTTGTCATTTCATTTTAGTAAGTAATAGACATACTTAAAAGCATGAATAATGCAGACATCCATCGAAGTGACACAGTTAATTATGAAATTACAGATTTCACTACAAGTGTGTGATCAAAGAATCAAGTGTGAAAGCTGTAGAGGTCCTCTAGTCCATCCTGTGAAGGTGGTGAGCAATACCTGTATAGTGTGGGTGTGTTTGGGTGTGTTAATGTGCTTTTTGATGTGTCAGTGTGTTTGAATGCCAAGAAGTGTTACTGGGCAGGATGTGTGGATTGTGATGTGTGTGTGTTATGTTGAGATTCTCCAGGGTGTGGGTGGTTGCCACCATGCATATACACTTAATGCTTCAATAATCTGCCCTATACCAGTTTTAAAGAATAAAGAAGAATTAGAGGGCTTTTGTACCAAACCACTGGCATCAGGGCTTGTCTTATTATACTCCCAACTGTTGTGGAAAGTGATACCAAAGCAGAGGAGAGAAACAGGTCGGTAACACTGGCAACCAGTCTACTGTGATGTGGTACATATAGAAATTAAAGTCTGAACATTTTAAGATCAATACTAGAGAGCTGGTATAAAATACACATAGGATGTTAATCAACATCATGATGCTTTATACAAGTGGCGAGACAAGCAGAACATATAATCAAATCAAATCAATATATATTTTATCGTTTAGCATTTTTTATGATTTACGCAGATAAGTTTGAAGCATTTTTTACTCTCACAATTTTTTGAAATTGCCACCTCTGTTAACCTAAGCAGGTTGTAGACTGTCATGAAGGGGACACATAAAGTCTGTACCAGCGTCTTTTCATTTGCCATTGAGGAGTTTTTACTAGTTTTAATCACAAGACCCCTCTCTGGCCTCCCACCCACAAACATTAATGGTCCTTTTGAAAGACTTTAGTGCAGCTTAAAAAAAGTGTGTGTCCGAGTGTGTGTCCATGTCTGTGTGCCATTTGCATACTCACTGAGCACAGGTCATGAGCAGGATGGCGGTGCAGCTGATGACTGACAGGACCACAGCAATGATCACTAAGACCGTCTGCACCAACTCAGTGCTGCTGCTCTGATCGGACCTGGTCCCCAGAGTCTGAATCCCGCAGCGCTCCCCATCGTAACCTTTCATACAGCTGCAGAGTGAAAAGTTAAAACAAATAGATCAGCTGGTGAGATGATTTGATAACTGATATTAAACTCAAAATGTTGTTGTTTGAAAGAATCGGTTCAGTTTCTCTCTCTGTGGAGCTCATATTCATAGACACACAAAGTGAACTGATGCTGTACTCACATGCACACTGGCTCGTGCAGGCCTTCAATGTACTTGCAGTAGCCATGAATGCAGTAGCCCAGGTGGGTGGAGGTGCAGGGATCCTCCGTGGTGCCGAGAGTCGACGTGTATCCGTTAGTGAGGCCCGTGTGCTCGGGGTTGAAAGGAGTGGTGATTTTGCTCCTATGCTTGTTCCTCTTCTTGCCTTTGCCTTTCTTTTTCTTCTGCTCATCTCTACCGGGATGCTCTGTAGCAGGGGGACATTGCAAGTTAAACTGTAACTAAGGTTTATTGTATCTTTAGGTTTAAACTTTAGACAAAGTTTTGAATCTGATGGTGAATTTTTAGTCCACAATCCTTAAAAAGTTGGATTAGGAGCGTACACATACATTATTGAGTTTTTTCTTTTATAACCTATTTAAGGGAGAAACTTGCTAACTTTGTTTCGCTTCTCTGTTGCTTTCAGAAAACTTTCATGATCACAACATTTGGAATTTTAAAAAAATCAAGGTGTAGAAGAAAATAGTTTTTCATACCATGGAGGCTGAAGTTTTCGGTGTCTCCCCCCGAAAGATCCTCGTCTATTTCCAACTCATCATCGTCGGTCAGCAAACTTTGGAGGCCCTCCCCGGAGGCCGGACCCCCCGTCACTCCAGCTAGTTCACCGGAGAAAGTGGCCTCAGATCCCTGAGTACTGAGAGTGCCGCAGACTACTGTGAAATCACACAGAGAAGAAGAGTAATGAGTGGGATTACATTAAACCGACACAGAGACATGAAAATAAGAAGCAGTAAAGTGCAGTTAGGGTCAAAGTTGCATGCGATGCAGTTCGATATGTTTTTTATGTCTCCGCTCCAAGATGAAAAATGTTCTTTCAAAGCTAGAAGCCAAGACTAGAACCTGTTGGCAATGAAGATATGAGATGAATTACAGCATCCAAGAAGTTTTCTTTTCTGCTTAAAAAGTAAGCAGGAACACGACACACATTTGGAAATTGATGAAATAGCAGTCACTTTTTTTTTATCTTCTTTGTAGTCGCCAGGAATCAAAGGTTGCTTGGTTACTTTCTGTTGACACTGTATTCAGAAATCACAGCTCATTTAAACCTGACTCACTCGCTCATCTTAAAACATTTGGAGCAATCTGAGCTTCCAAATTAGACACATACTGTATTACTACTGAAACCAGTACAACCGGTCCGCATCCAGGACCACGCTGTGCCTGAACGCATCACTCATACCAGACAAGAACAACGTTGAATAGCACTCAGTCAATTAAGTATTTGAAACATGTTGACCTTTTGCAGCCTATGATAACTTGAACTAATTTTGTCTGTAGATATAAATTGTCACAAATGATTTCGTCTAAAACATCTGAATATGTCTCTGCCGCCTGACAAGTCCTCACTTGCAGAGACATTTCTCTTTCCCCTCTGTCCTCACACCTTTTTACATCTCACTTCTCTCCATTTAATTGATTTATGCTCTCTGCACACACACACACACAAAAAATGAGTACAAGTCCAGACTTACCGAAGCACAGGAGACAGGTGAGGACGAGAGGGTTCATATCCCGGCAAGAGAGTGTTGTGTGTATGACAGGCCTGCACTAATCTATGTGTGTCAGAGTGTGTGTTTGTCCCCTGCTGATAGAGGTCGTGATTTGCTCTCTTTGCCTCCTCTGCGCATTGCTTTTATAGAGCAACGCCTGCCTCTCAACCCAAGGTGAAAGAAGGGGTGTGTGTGTGTACGAGAGAGGGAGAGACAGACAATTGTGTGTGTGTGTGTGTGTGTGTGTGTGTGTGTGTGTGTGTGTGTGTGTGTGTGTGTGTGTGTGTGTGTGTGTGTGGATAATCTGCCTCAGGGTAGACATTTTCACCTCATGTTCTCACACATGACGTGGCTTCTGTGGGGGAATAATAAGTCTGAGTCTGAGATTGAGACAGAAAACAGTTTGATGTATTCTGACCGGTTTCTCATCACCATTAACACACACACACAGAAACATTAGTTCCTGCTTCTTTAACTGTTATCGGTTCCGCACGTTTCCTGGTCATGAATAAGGCCATGATTACGTCTATTAGTGACAAGCACGCGCACACACAAACGACGTCAGCAGGAGAAAACCTTGTATCTCCAACCTGTCAACTTTTCAGAAGCTGAAAAAAGTGACCTTTCATAACCGCATTTTATTTTATTGTTGAATCTAATTTTATTTTAGAATAAAAGTATTACAGGAGGGTTTGGTGTGTTTTAGGAGTTGAAAATATGGAAATCAATCAAACAAAATGGAGATGAAAGGTTCTCACTTGGCAACAATGATACACACACACACACACACACACACACACATACACACACACTTGTGTTTGTAATAAACTGCAACCAGGAGTCACAGCTGCACTTTACTCAAGGTACAAGTAAGCACATGACAGGGATGGCAAATGTTTTTATGGTTACGTGATTGATAATTGGTATCATGTCCAGATGTGAACAAAGTGCATTTTGCATTTTTGCTGAGTGATAAGTCATGTTTTTTTAAAAATATAAATCACCTTTTAATTGTGTTTCTAAAGCGGAACAACTTCTGCTCCTAAGTGAATATTTCTTTGTTTCTATTTCCACTAAGTCGTTGGTTAAAAGGCTGTGTTATCTTTGTTTTATATTCCGTGTATGTTTTGAGTTGTTGAACAGGGTGTCTGACTTGTTGTGTGTGCGTCTGGTTATGTGATTAAATAATGCCCATTGTTACTATTTCCGTACACCGTAACCATGAGGAGAGACCTTAAGGTTTGGGTGGGGATGCTGCACAGCAGGGTGTTAGTTATGTTGTTGTGTCTGCAGACAGAGGTTTTCCCATCGTTCAGCCTGTGATGGAATCCAATAGAAACCTGCTAGGAATGCTGGAAACTTCTCCATTTCATTCCTCGGATTCAACAACCGCCAAAAGCTCCTGACACGTTTTGTTTATAACGGCTGTGGAATTAGATTGTTTGGATTATGTGTAATGGCATTGGGGACATGCGATACGAATGTGTGGAAAGTCTGACACAAGCCTGGAGAGAAGCACCTCATAATAGCCGCCCACTGTAAACACACTGCAACGTAGCTCACGGCATGAAGGATGAGAACTTTCTGACACGCAAATACAGCCGTATCTATTTGGATAAAACTTTGAATCATGCTTCTTTTTTTTTGCAAAACAGTTACAAGCTCAGTAGCTGTCACAATATGAGGGATTATTGGCCACGTGAAGCACAACCTAAGACAATACAAGCTTTAAGTGTGCACACACACCTGCAAATGCAGAACAACTGGTTAATAAGACTCTGCTTTGAAGCAAGTGCTGTATTTTTCCAGTTTGTACCGGCTGATTCTGGATCATGTGGACCTCACGTTGATTCCTCTAACTTGTGGCACTTGTCCCAGTTGGTATGAATGCCAGTCAGGTGACGGCTGTGTTTTATCCAGAAGAAGACAGTGTGTGTTGATCTTTATTAACGTTATGAATGTTAGCAGGCTCACCATCTTATTTATAGCCTGTGAGCATATTAACATTTGCTAATTAGTAGCTGCTTGAAACATAAATGAAAATAGGATGCAAACATTTGCAACTGTGTTTACAGGCAACAGTTTTATGAAGTGGTCCTGAGCCCATGTAGCTACACCCTTTACACAGTCATGTGTTTTACAAAGCCCATCCTTGCTTTATTTGTAAAAAGTTGATGAGGTCAAATATTGAATATATTGTCTTTGTACTATTGTGAGTTGATGTCAAAAAAGATTGCAAATGATCACACTCTGTTTTATTTAGGTTTTGCAGAGCATCCCAGTTTTGGGGCCTGTTCAAAGTAAAATATTGCAGAAATTAAAGTTTTGACGTGATGATGGTGGTAGAGGAAACATCAGGGAATCACTTCAGTTATTACAATGCATCTTGTGGGAGACTTTGTGGGCACCAAATTTTATTCTATGGAGACGTAAATGTCAACCTCATGATGCCGGAGGATCAAAGTCAGGTTTGCTGCTTTGGGAACCATGAAAGTCTGTTAAAAAAAAAAGAGTGTGCCAAATCATGTAGTAGATGTTGAGATATTTGACTGGATAAGTGGAAACTTTGCTGTTTCCACTTCCACTTTGCTGGTGGCCTTAGAAAAAAAAAGCAGGACCACCAAAATCATCAGACTTCTTTTTCAGGGGATCATGAATACAATGATGATGTACACAATTTCATGGCATATCCACCAGTAGCTGTTGACATATTTCAATCTGGACCAAAGTGGTGGACTGACTGACCAACAGACCTACATTACCATCGCGCCAGTCATGCTGCTAGTGCGGCTAACAAATATAACATGAATCAGCCTTGGAGCTTCAAAACAAATGTGTACATGGTGCACGTGGACATTTTTGTTTTCTTTAAGGACACGCAAGGATGCAGCTTAATGGGGCTTCCACCACATTACTCACTGCATGAGCAACCTACTATTACTTATGCAATAATTAGGTAACAACGGTTACAGGGAATGAGCACAGTGTGGAGATTAAAGCAGCATTTCCTGAATTTTGTTGTGAATGTTTATCCACAGGTTTTATATTTAGAACAGAATGAAAACCGCCAAGAGGGTGTGTTTGCGGGTCTTTGTGCGTGAGTGCATGCTTGTGTGTTTTTAAGTATGTCTTAAACGGAGCAGAGTCTGCAGGCGAGTTAACGTTTACGTGTAATCATTGCCGTTAATTAGCATCCAGAGGACATAAAAATGCTTCATTTACGAGTTAAAAATGGCTCACTGGTCCAATTCAAGACTAATGAGGGTGCAGAGCTTATTGATTAACTCGACACCAACCAGACGATGACTAACATGTCACAAACATGCCTATTAGTATACATGGAGCGTGAGCTTGCAATCTGAATTTAAATACTTGTCAAGTTTTAAATAGCAAAAAAAAAATTACTTTCACAAATCCAATAGAAAATGAAAAACAAAAGTGACGCTGGTTTCACAAATCTTTAAAATGAACAAGTTACCAATTTTGGAGATGCAGCTCTCAGTAGAGTTTTATTAGAACCAACACAGCTTGTATGTTGCTGTAGAAGTGCAATAAGATAAGTACAACCATATAAGGCTGGTATTTGTAATGTAATTGTATCCAAGGTTCAGTTAAGGCAAATGATCGGTCTGATAAGAAGAGTCATAAATTAATCCAAATCTTTCATTCTTGCATCAGATCAAAAGTATGTAGGTCTTGTTTAGTGTGAACAAAATACAGATTATTGTCATTATGAAATGGTTTGCTTATCCTCTAAACCTGTAGTTAACAAACCATCTGGTGGCAAACAACACAAGTGAACAACGGTTATAAAATGTCCTGAATATGAAGGGAATACGTCTCTACAAAGTGGCCTTGATATTCTGGTGATTTCCAAATAAACCTTTGACCTCTTTTGTCCGTCAGAGTATTAGAAACTCTGAGGTTTACCCAGGATGCACTGAGGTTGAGATATGATCGGTGCTGCACTTTCCCACTGATACAATCATTTCTCTTATCCAAAAGGTAAAAGGTTTGTTAGCGGATCAAAAGCATTGTTGAAAAAAAGGTCTAAAAGATCTTTTGGCTTGTCATAGTAGGAAAATCACTGGTGTAACACTAAAGGTGACTCACATCCATTAAGTAAGCCAGCGCTTGAACTGTGAAGCAAACACAGCTGTTATTCATTGAATTATTGCACTTGTCATAATGTCCTTTGTGAAAAAGGTCTTTAGAGGCTTTTAGGGTATATGAAGCTACACCTTGGATTTTGATGCTCTAAAGGAGCTACCGTTTAAAACCCACAGTAACCTACATTTGAAATATCTTATCGAGGATTCACTTTCACTTACTGCATAATATTACACAGTGGACCTATATGGTATATGGTACTTGATAAAGTCTGTAATTAAAAGAAAGGAGAACAAGCTGCAAATGTGAAATGTGTTTGCTTTAATTCGTATTTTATTAAACACATTTTCCTGGTACATGAACAGCTACAGTAATACTGCAATTGCAAAAATGAAATGTCATGTAGAGAAAAAAAAACTGCGAAGCATTTGGTGAACATCTGTGATTTTCTTTCTGTTGATCACATGTAAGAAAAATGTAAAAACTGTAAAAAGACAAGAGAACAACAAAGAATATTTTCAACCCTACCCTTCACACAACTACGCCATATGAAATAAAACCAAAGGCAATGAAACTGAAAAAGAAGTGAAAAAAAAAATTCAAGTTGTGCTCATTGTAGTTGCAGTAACAGAGCTTCCAAAAGAGAAACGATTCCAGTGTTTACATTAATGAGCTATAATAAATTATCCAAATGAGAACACTTTCTGACTAAACAAATAATAAAACACAGAAGTGTCACACTCTGTGGCCAGTTCAATGGCAGTAGTGGTTATTTCTAATATCCATCATAGCTACAAAGGGCAAAAACAGTAACAATAAATACAAGTTAAGACAGGCGGAAAAGTTAGGTATAAATAAAAATAACTATAAAACAGTGTAGAGCTGTACTGTAGAAGGTAGCACGGAAGACAGAGGGCAGCCAGATGATTAAGACGCGATCGTATTCCCTTTTAATATAATTTAATTTTTTTTAATCTCTTAGGCCGACTTAAAAAAATGTGATGAGATCTGCAATCTTGCTGAACCTGAAAGTGAAGATACTGCAGTATAATTGCTTAAAGGTAATGATCATTATTATGGCTGTTACTGTCAATCAAATTCAGTGAAGTCTGGTGCGAAGCTGGGGCTTGTTGCCTTGAAGCACATGAGAGGTTTATGTCATCGTGTCTGGGCCTAAATTTCTAAAAGCACGGATCTCTGCGAGGGGTCAGAAATGTTCGACAGCTCCACTCTTACCCTTAACATTGGTTTAGACTTTCACATTTCTCCATGAATTTTCCATGACCCGCCGCCATTGTGGGTGGTGACACCCACAGGAATTGTTTTTGTGCGTCTCGCTATTCATCTTTTCAAACATGAGGGTAGCAGGTGCTGAAACGCTAGAACCTGTGCAGCTGGAAACAACAATTGCACCGCTCACTAAGCTGTGTTTTTTTTTTATGTCTTTATGTCGACCTGCCAGCTTGATAAAGTGATCCAGGGCCGTGTGACACACTGTACTATGAGTAGGGACGATCCAGTAAACCAGCCTGCTGAGTGTACGCGCGTCGTTTAACATCGTGGCAAGTTGAAATTTCCATTTTAGAAAACTGGGAAGATCCTGGTTTGCCTTTTCTGGATCTGTGTGTGACTCTAAACAGACTGGACACCTTTGTATCCCTGACGCTTCTGCTGCCGTGGAAATCTGTTTTTCTTATACCTGTAAAAACAAAACAGAACATCATTTAATCATATAAAATCATTAACTTTGTATTTGACCATCCTTAAAAAAATCCTTGGAATAAACGGAGCCGTGATCAGGTTTAAATGTCCAAAGAAATGGCTTAAAGATCATAATCATCGCCTGTGGTTTGACACGTCTCTGCACGAAACAGGATGTCGAGGCAGACTTCACGTCATGAGGGGCTTTATCTGAAATACAAGCTACACCTGCAGGTTTTATATGACGAAGGGAAGTCTGTGAGTCAGCGGCAGAGTCTATGACCATGCTGTATTTCACCGAATTTGCAAGAACAAAATGCATCAGCGAAAAAAGAAAAAAAAAAGTTTTAGTGTAAATTAATAGAATTTTTTTTCCAATGTTTGTTTTATATATTTATAAACATGAAGCTACATGCAACAAATTATTTATAGCACAAAAGGACATTCTTTAGAAATACTGAGGTCAAAAGTGGCAATGAAGCTAGTGACCCACATTTGGAAAAGGCTAATGGCTGATAATACAGCTGTGCATTAACATGGAAGCAGCTTTTGAATCCAATTTTAACTTTATAATGTAATGTGATTGAAAATCCATCATATACAGAGTCCTAAAAGTCTATTTACCCATAAAATAAGTGGGAAAAAAAATATCTGCCAGTGTAATTAGACTCCACAACTTTTTAAAAATGAGTGTGTCTATGTGGAATTTGACCACTTGGGGGCAGCATAAACAAGCTAGACAAACAACAATGACATACAGTATCATCATCTTTTACGTTGTTATGATGACCTTGTGAGCAAACAGTCGCTTATTGACACACCCAGCGGTTATGGAGCAACATTATCATTCGGAGTCCTGTTTTTGTCCACTGATGAATCCAAGTCCAATATCCACTCTCTTTTATCTCTGTTTTTGGTCTCCACCACCTCCTGAGGAATATATCTGGCTCTTTAGCTGCTAAAGGTTCCACCATGTTCATTAGGTGATTCATTCAAAATTTTAAAATGTAGTGTTAACATGTCAAAAAAAAGAGCGTTTGGCATCCCAGAATTCCCTTGCTACGTCCCTGAAATACCAGTTTTGATAACAGCGAGTCACATGATCAGATCAGTATGACCTCCACACACATCATTACAACAAAATACTTAAAGTCACATTAAATGTCATTGCTGTTACACACACACACACACACACACAGAGGATCATTGACAGACTGAGGTCTTACCATTTGCAGCAGAAGTACAGAGCTCCAGACAGACCTATAATCAGCAGACTCACACAGAACACAGTGACAATTATCTGCTCTTCTCCCATTGGCTGGATGACGAGTTCCGGGTTGCTACACCTGGGGCCATAGAAGCCCCTGTCACACCTGCAGCAGGAAGAGACAAGTCATCAAATCATCACTCATGAGTGATCACACATGATGATTAAAAGCAGCACGCACACACACACACACACACACACACACACACACACACACACACACACAGGCTCGTACTTGCAGTGGTGTTCGTTGATGTCCACCAGCAGCATGCACTGGCCGTTGTTCAGGCAGTATGTGTCAAACGTGCTGTCGCAGCTCTGTGTTGACCGCTTCGCCACATGATGGCGCTCTTCTCCCTGCCCTGAAACATCACAACAACAACACAGCTGTTAGAAACCTTTTCATGGGAGATGATTATTCAACCTCAGAGGCCCTCACAGATCTTAACTGAGCCCAAACTCTGATTTTAAAGCGACCACTCTGACACAACTGTGTTGTTCCTCTTTATTCTTCCAGTGATAAAAGTGCAATCAACATGACATGACCTGAGAATATGTGATGGTTCCAGGTTTTCAAATGCAAGAATTTGCTGCTTACACTATACTTATTTGACTATTTCAGTGGGGTTTGACTGTTGATGAGACAAAGCAAGACATCTGATGATGCTTTTTAATGTTTTATAGACATAAAAAAAAAGATTCATTGAGAAATTAATCGACAGTGAAATTTACTCTTGTGTCTTATTTTGGCAGTTTATTTTATTACCTTTCATTATCTTGACCTCTATTTTCCTGCTTCAATGTTTCCCCCCACTTTAAAGCCACTTTGTTTTGTAAGTTTAAGAAACATGTGTCACACTGGATTTTACACATTTGAGCCCCTCAGAGTCAACATAGTATCCAACATTATTTTGAGTCTGTGATCCAGAACACTGGATGTGAAATGCAAAAAAAAATTTGCAGAGTCAGCATTTGAAAGCTTCAGTAAACAATCATTTTCCAGGGGTCAAAGGTGGTAATTCACACATAAGCCTTTCATTGATCAACAAGTACCAGTATATATTTGATATTTTAATTTGAAAAGCCCCTCAAACAATTATCACTTACCAAGACAGTTACTTACTAACTTAGTTACCTCATAGCCTTTGTTTCAATTCAAATCCAGCCGTGTAAGATGTAACACCAAAAAAAAATACTTGAGAGCTGAACTACATCTGCGATCTACAAGTGCAGGCTTGAAAAAAAAAAGCTCCTTAAATGCCTCATTTATTTTGCACTGCTGCTGAGCTCATCACTGTTACAACACACTCTTCTTTCTACAGCTTCATGACGTGCTGCACTAAACACTAAATACACAATGTTGAATGCACATGATGCTATTTACAGTTATTAAGAGTATTATGTCCCTTATGACAAATCCCTGCACATTTGTTATATCTGACAAATAAAGAGACAACTCCAAATGAAATGAGGTGAAAACTTAATGTGAGGGTGAGTACCTGCAGACAGAGAGGCGATGGATGAGACGCTCTTGGTGAGGACATACGGCCAGAGCAGCATGACACCTGTCAAACAGAGGATATTTGTCTCTTTAATCACAATGGATATAAGGTTGGTATGTCAGTGTTGTAGGGACGTAGCGTTTTACCAGCCCTGTGTAGGTTGTGCTTATGTTGCTGCACAGTTACATCCAAATCTATTTCATCATTACAGGACTTTTGATCCCTTGTCACAGGTTTTATATGTGTTGAGTTGTGATCATTTTACATTTTTAATTGTAACTGTTTAATTTGAACAATTTCAGAGGCCTGGAAAATTAAAATATATCTAAAAATTCACTAGAAAAAAAAAAGCCAGAAAAATTAACACATAGTTATCTCCAATCCTGTTAATCACCTTGTGACTCATAATTTTATGTAAGCAAGGGGAACGATGTGTGTTTGCTGATTGTGATAAGCACACTAGCATTAAGGAATTTTTTTAAAACAAATATAAAATCTGGGGAGGGGGGGGATCCATTTTTGACAAGAATCATCAGATCTGCTGCCAGTTTCTTTGTGTAAACTATGCCAAGTAGGACGTGTGTGGCGTGGCTTGTGTTGCCAAGCCCACATGCCTGTACCGGCCTGCATGGCTTCATAATGCAGACGCCCACATTCCTGCAGGCAGGACAGAAAAACACATGAACCTGGATGCAAGATGTGTCTGGTTATGACTGGTTATGAATCTGGTTAAACTTGAAAAATAAATGCCTGGCCATTGCACCCTGTCCGGGTTTCTGTTCCTGTCTGTTGTTATGGCTGCAGAGATATTTTGCTCAGTGTTTTCTGAGCGAGGACGCAGGTCGGTTGTTGGGTGTTTCTGACGTGGCTGATTGGTGTAAAGTACACAGTGCACTTGAGGTGGAAGTTTTCAGTATTACTACTTCATCACTGCTCTATCAGCTCATTTATATCATTAGTCACTGACTCACACTGTCTCTGGCATGTACAGCACTAATGTGATCCAGATTCCCATCATACCTTGGTGTATTAGTTTGGAAGAGAAAACCACCTGGATTTTTCCAACACTTTGCAAAATCACAAGAAAGTTTGACTCTGGTTATTTGGTTATTACAGATGTTTAGTGTCTAGGTTAAAGGTGAGCAGGGCCACAATAAAGCTTACTATATATGACCCACATAAGAGACCCTGAGAGGAATAACAGTGGCAGTCATGTGAAATTATTTGGATATCAGAAGCATTTTTGGAAAGCAGAATATTCAGTGTTTGTGGTACTCAGTCTTGGACAGTATATCTACTCATAAACGGACTTAAGTAAAGTCTAAGGTACTCTGAGTATTTCAATTCTGCTTCACTATATTTCAGATGGAAACATAGCCCTTTTTACTCCATTACATTCATTTCTTAATTTCACTGGTTAATATTATTAGAAAAGTGCAGGTCAATTTTTTTTCCATTTCTTTTAGGCTTTTATATGGTGCTGTAGCTTCCCAGTTGTGTTGCATATGTATTCAAATCTGAAGTATCAAATTTTGCCTTATGCTTTAGCATCAGAAGTCATGTTTAGTTGTCATGTTCCTGACGCCTTCTCCTCTAAACTGTTTTTTTTTTTTAAATAAATGTACTCAATGACACAAATCTTCGAAGTAAAAAAAAAAAAGAATGAATACACATTTTTGCAGCAGAATTATTTTTCCCTCTCCCATTAACCATCTCACAGTGGCTCAGATTTACTCCTCAGAGGCCTCCAACAATAAAATGTAGCTTATACATGAATGCAATTGTAATAACTTCATATATAATTTTGCTGATAATACCTCTTTTACTTAAGTAGGATTTTAAATGCTTTTACTTGTAGTGGAGTATGTTTACATTGTAGTATTGGTACGTTTGCTTAAGTAAAGGATCTGAATACTTCCTCCTCTACTGGGTACTCATCAGTTTATATAAACTAGAATATATTGTTTCCTTTTTGAGCTATATGAATTTTTATAGGTAAAAATGAACCTGATCATCAAGCAAATGACAGTTAATCTGATTGCATGTACTTTCAAATGATAAATCTTCCATTCATGGTTTTATGGGTTCAGCATCCCTCAGGCTCTGAGCTCAGCATGTGCGTCAGCCCAATACCACAGGTACGTCCCTCTTCTGTCTCCAAAACTTCCACTCAGGTTGATTTCTGGAATTACTTTTAACTGTAAAAACAGGCCCATTATTCACCACTAAGTAAAATAATTAGGTTCAACAGTGAATTCATTTATTTCACATTTTGGTTCAGTTGATTAAATTGCCAGGTGATGCAAGTGAATCTGTAAATACTGCTGCAAAGTCTCCTACATTCAGTTGTGTTCATGATTTCAGTCCAGATAAAGGACTTGATATATAAGTTAAGAAATGATGTACAGATATTTTCATCTGCTACATTTTGCAGTGTAGAAAAACAACTGACACATTATTCGAATGTACAAATGCCGCTTACATAATTGTACATACAGTAAGTAGAAGTGCAGAAATATTATCTGAACTTTGTACTACTACTACTACTCATTACACAGCAGGATGGACCCTGTTTGAGTGTTATATTACATGAGTGGATCATTATATATTAATATTGTTATTGTTTAGTATTATTTAGTATTGTTTAGTTTATTTCAATATAAAACAATGCATCAGGTTTTATCATTTGTTTGTTTTGTAGGTCTTGATCTTCAGACTAACTAATGAGTGCTGTCAGTAAAATGCAGTTTAAATATTTTCCTCTGAAAGAATAAAATAAAACGATGGCAATACTCAAGTAAAGTAATAACTTGTACTTCTAACTACAGCTGTATAGATTCTGTATGTAGGAGTGGAGGATGGAAGTAAGGAAGTAACTAAGTAACTGGCTTTATACTTCCACACCATTACAGGGAAATTTACTCCACTACATTTATCTAACAGATATAGTTACTATGATTACTTTGCAAATTAAGATTTTACACATGTCGAAATATTCAGTCACAATAATCCAATGGTGTAATGTAATGACAGGACCATTCTGCAGCATAATGAGCATTATTTTTGATACTTTAAGCACAATTAATTTACACTAATTATAAATACACATGTAATGGAGTATTTTTAAAGTGTGGTCTTGTTACTTTTAGCTGCAATAACAAAAGAGTAATTACCTGTGGTGGAGGGGAAAATACACTTGAGTAAACGTAAAGTTGCACAATATGGCAGCAGTGGAAAAACTATTCAGATGCTTTACTCGAGAATAGTACCACAATGATACTGCAATACATCTAAAAGTAATGCAGTACCATCAGCTAAATGTACTCAAAGTATCAAAAGTAAAAGTACTCATTTTGCAGGAAAAAATATTATTGCATCATCAACAACATTTTACTGTTATGAGCCTGTCAGCCTGTTCTTATTTCTTCTCTTTTCGTTAACTCACACTTCATCTTTCTGTGCTCTTTAAAGTGAGTCCACACCTGAATCCTGTCACCTTCAGTCGGTGCGTAAAACCGGTGCCAACCTGGCTCCTTCATATCGGACCTGAGAAAAGAAAACTACTCACCGACAAGTTTGAGGAGAGTCGAGGCTTTGCTGTTTACATTCATCCTGCTCAGCTTCATGTGAGGAGGCTCGGTGATGTGGGGGGGGGACAGGTCTGAGTCGACCCGGAGCTGCTGGAGACGCTTCCTACTCGCGTGGATGAGGTTTGGCTGAAGGGGGCCGGCGGTGCGCCTCCTGACACAGGCTGGGAACTGGAGAGCTGTGATCTCAGTCCTGCGGTCTGGGTGTGGTGACAGGCTCCTGTCATTTAGACAATTTCACACTTCAAAAGGTCCATTTGAAAAAAGACAGACCCTGCAGGCAGCTTTCAACAAACTGCAACCTTTTATTGCTGATGGATGTGTTGGAAGACTTTACGCACGGTTTCTACAGACTGACAGTGATGGAGAAAGTGTTCAAGTGGTTTACTGAGGAAAAATTAGTTAAAACACTGTGTGCAAATTACAAAAAAATCATTCAAATCCAAGTGAAGTATTAGAAGTACAAACAGTCCTAGTCAATAGGTAGATGCATTATTCTATATAATATTAAAGGGTTAATAACACTGCATGTAAGAAGCATTGTGTTGTTATAGCTGGTCAATGTACAAGCTCATTGGGTTTGTTGGAAATTTTAATATTATACAGTAAGCAGGTAAAATAGCTGGAAAAAAATGTAAATGATAAATGTGGTGCCGCAAAAAACTCTATATTTAGTTAAAACTATATAAAGGAGCATGAAATGGAAAAAAAACCCAAGTAAAATGAAAGAGTGTCAGATGAGTGTGATATTGAGTAAATGTGCTGAGGTAGCAGAGAGATATGGTTTAAGCCTATCATGATTGTTGCTGTACAGGTTTATAACTGGTATTTCATCAACTACTGTCATAATTAATTTGTACAATCTCTTTTTTGCCATTTGTTTCCTTGTTCCCTAATGTGATTGACTCTCTGTAATCAATGGATGGCTCATTTACAGCTTGTGTATTAAGGAAGTAATAAATGAAATTAACTAATACAACAATTTCTAAATAACAGTTGGCTAATAGTGGACTCTCTATGGTCTCAGTGTATCACATCAGGGATGCAAGCTATTTAAAAGTCCTGTCTTCCAACATGGCAACTAGAGTATCTCCTGCCAAAAGACAAATCCTTCCTGAGCCTCCTAATTAACATCCAAGGATTAAGTTAATGATAATATGTGTTTGTGTCTGTTTGGGTTTATTCATCTTTTGCCTACAAAAATTCAAGCAACACATTTTATTAAGCTTCATAGATTTATTACAAAAATTTAAATACATGGAACACTTTAAATAAATTAAGTGCTATATTACAATAAATACTTGTTCTCCCTCATTCTTTAAAGGACAATGAGGTGATAAATATTTGACCCTGTTTAACGAAAGTCTCCACCAGGTCTGACACACTTTCGTCATTCCTCTCCTTTTGTAATTGCTGTCTAAAACCTTGTCAGTGCTGGGGATTATTCTTTAAGATGAAATGTTATGGTCTGGTTGTTTCCAGTGAGTGATGCTGAAAATGGCGATGAAGATAATAATGCTGCTGCTGCTGCTGCTGATGATGATGAACAGCGAGTTGTAGGGGTCACACAGACGGAGCAGATTTGATTAGTGGTTCTGATTTTTTACACCTGAAACGAAAAGTCATCTGAATTAGGACTCATTCTCTTGTTCTTGGAAAACATTCAAGACTTTTTAAAGGTACAGGATTTTCCTGTAAAACATGTATAGACTTGTACAAAAATTATCCTTCTCAATCAATTTCAGAACTTCCATAAAAGTTCATCAAAATTTTTTCACACAAGTACAGCATTGTTTGGCGAAAGCCTCCAGATTCTCACCTAAAGTAAGCAATGCAGCACATGATGGCCAGGACCAGGATGAACATGGCGACCCCAAAAATGATGGCAATGTGGTTCTCTAACTCAGGCAGAATGCGAGTGTGATCACTGATGAAGTGGCAGCGAGGGCCGCTAAACGAGGACGGGCAGCTGCAGACCAGACAGGGAAATATGTGAGTGCATTCCGAAGGTGAACACGAACCAACATGTGCATGTAGATACGAAGAAGCAGTGATCTGATCAGAACTAAAACAGATTCCGGTTACACAGGAAACCCGCAGGCTAGGCTTAAACGTGTGTGTGTGTGTGAGGTAATGCTTCTTACATGCAAGAAGGTTTGTCACTGTCCTGGGGGATCATGCACTCTCCACCGTTTTCACAGTAGCTTGTATGTTCGCTTCCACAGGATCTGTATGAGCGCAGAACCCGAGGTTCCTCCATACTGCCTGCAGGGAGAGAGAGAGAGAGAGAGAGAGAGAGAGAAACTTCAATTATAAAACAATGGACAGCAATTTGAAAATTTAAATTGAAAACAAGAAAAATCAATAAAACAAAAAAATATTTTTCAAAAGTTACTGATGATGACATTTTTCACTTGTCAGTTCCGTTTGACTTTAAATGTTTTCCTCATTATTGAGTTATTGGGGCCCAGCTGGGGCACCACTTGGGCCCCTATAAGGACTAATGTTCCCCACACAGATTTCTATGTTCTTTCTATTGTGTGCACAAGTTATTAACTTGTGCAGACAAAATAATGTAAACATGTCATTTTTGCTACTTTTGTAAATTTCAGCAATGATAAAGGACTTTTCCACAGTTCAGTGTCTGGACGCCTTGAAGACACTTACTGTTGTCCAGCTGTGTGGTCAGAGCTGAGTTGGACAGAGCAGGACTGGCTGTGGTCTGCTGGTCGTCAGTCAGCACTGCAGATTGTCCTGCTGTGGTCAGGAGAAGCATCACTGTCACTCCTGAGAGGAGAGCTGGAGAACATGGAGGGAACAGAACATGGATTCAGATGATTAGATTCTTATTTCCAAAACACCAGGTTTCAAGTATAGCTATCATCAGTGGTCAGTACTGTAGCTTCCAGCTTTGCTATCCCACAGAGTAACCTAGAAACTCACCCTTCTCCAGGTACGTCTGTCCTTGTGTAAACATCTTGTCTTCTGTCTTCTTCTGTCTGATGTTCTCAGCTCGACTCCTTCTGCCTGTGCAGTGTGATCAGTGTGAGCTTATATAGTGGCACCCAACCAATGAAAACATTCAAACGACCAATGAATGAACTGAAAAATATTTTTTTTTAAAAAATGAGAAGCATTTCCTTGAAAAGGTCCATTTGCATCATTTCCTTTATTTGCGGTGACTCTCTGCATGCACAGGCAAAGTCCAAATCTTGATGATGGTGGTGGTGGGGGCACGTGATTTACCCAGAAGCTTTTTAAGGATGATTTCCTCTTTGACAGCCTCTGAGCCCACGTAGGCACTTGGCAGATGGATAGTTTCGTTCAAATACCTCCTTTGCAGTTTTAACAGGTTGCTTCATTGACAGTTACAGATGTTGTGAAAGTTTCAGTTTCTTCAGAGGCGTGATTACAGGAGAGTATTTTTTCTGGCTACGGGTGATGACAGATGCTGCGAGGATGAAATGAAGTACTTGGTGCTGGAGGGCAGCAAGGGTTAGGATTTCCAGTGTGGTGAAAGTTTTCAGATAGATCACTGCCAAACAGTCAGAATTGGCCTCCAGTTCTTTTTGGCAATTTGGCAATATGCCATTTTGGAAATGTTTATGAGCTGTAATTACTAACTTTATTCAACAAAGAGAAATAAGACAGAGAAATAATAGTATTGGCACAGCATTGCTTTTTTTTAATTTAATATTCATTTTCCAGTGAATCTGGATGTTCAAAAATGAACCAAAACAACTTCAGTAGAAAAAATATTAATCTAAATTCTTAAAAAGTGAACTCTGAAATAAATAACTTAAATAAATGAACTAATTCAATATAAAAAAAACAAAGTACATATCAAGTAAGTTTCCCAGCAGTTATGAAGACTTGAGCTCATGGATTTTTTAAATAAAGGTATGAGGTGGCGTGTGTGTGTACATGTGTGTGTACTTGTACTTGCTACATAATGAGGACCGAGGTTTAAGGTTTGGTCAGAATTAGGTTAATGTTAGGTCAGACAAGATGGCTCTTAAATTGCCACAGTTATGGGTCCAGTGCACTGGCAACAGGGGTCTGCATAATGTTGTCACGTTCCACACTCCATTTGTAATAAAACGCTCTCTTGGTGTATGTGTGTACAACTGTAAAATTCATCAACTACTAACCATTAAAACAATGGTGAACAGTAATCCTTGCAGTCTGTGGTAGAGGTTAGGTTAATGCCAAAATGCATAAGTATATACAAATAAGGAAAAAATATTAAAGGACATTTTTTTAACAGGGAATGCATCATGTGAAAGGGTCCTCACAACTATAGTAGTACAAGTATATGTGCGTGTATGTGTCAGCCTAAAGGAACTGATGTATGTGTGTGTGTGTGTGTGTGTGTGTGTATGCCTACACTGGTTTTAAACTGTTTTATCATTAAATAAAACAAATAGCTTGCGTGTGTGTGTGTGTGTGCGCGCGCGCGTGTGTGTGTGTGTGTGTTTAATGCATCAGTGCGTTTCTGGCCGCAGTCACAGTGTTCTTCATCAGCATGGCGACAGTCATGGGACCCACACCTCCAGGAACAGGTGTGATGAAGCCTGCCTTCTCCTTCACTCCTGCAGGTCAAACAACACACATGAAGTTAGCAGAGATTGACCAAGACCGGCAGGTGTATCTCTGTACATTACATACAGAACAGTAAACAGTAAATATTTCTGCTGTTTACAATTTGTAGAAAACTCCCTTTCTGAAAAAATTCTGATGAACTTTTGGATTATTTACCCTCAAAGTCCACGTCACCGATGAGACGGAGTTTCCCTGTTTTCGGGTCCTTGATGCGGTTTATGCCCACGTCAATGACGGCTGCACCCTCTTTCACCATATCTGCTGTGATCAGCCCAGGAACACCTATGCACAGAGGCCAAGGAAAGAAAATGGTTTCATTGCATAATTATGTCAGGGTGACTACTTCAACTACAGCTACAACTCATTTTAACCATGGATGGGAAATGCTGGGCTGATCCTTCCTCCTAACTCTCAATGCATCACACTGTGCTTATTCCCAAAGTTACAATTAATCAAATGACCAAAAACAGCCAAATCAGTGAACTTAAGTGATCAGTTTTCAGCAGATTTGACATTAACAAAAGCTTATTTCAACCCTGCATCACTTTGTTAATGGTCAAGCTGAACATGTTGACTTGAGTCAGACAAGCAGACATTACATTTTAAAACCTCGTAAAAAAAAATATATTTCAGTGCTGTTTGGTGGGTTGAAAGGCATCTGCAGCCACTGTGACGTTCCTACTCCAACCATCATACCAGTGTAAATAACCCATATCCGGACGGAGACATGCAGTGATGCATGTCATCTCCTGCTAATCACAGGTTCCAGTGGAACAACGTGACAATTACCACCTTGCTCAAACTTAAAGTGCATGATAGAAGAAAGAGGTGATACCTCAGCTGACTGTCTCCAAGAAGGAAATAATTAAGCATTGTATGCTTACTCCACTTTGAAGATGGCTGCCAGAAAGCTGTCAACTCCTCAGACTGCGATTATAGCTATTCAACAATGGGATTAAGTCTGAGTCAAATAAAAATTAAGAACCAGTTTTAACTTTAGAAACTCATACAATATATGGCACACAGACCGAAGAGGAGTTCAGTGATGCCCTGACCTCAAACTACCTCAGTCAAATGTCCTACTAACAGTAATTACAACATGTCACTTTATTTCAACAAAACTAAAGTCAAGTGTTTGCTAATTCCAAAGTGATATGAAAACAGATTTTGACAGATGCACACTTAATCATAAAGTACAGTGTATATACAGTTTCTTCAAAATCAGACCTAATGATTGGATGAAAGGGAACTGACATGCCCTTTCCCGAGAGCTGCATTTAGTCATCAGGAAGAAGTCTATTTAATGCAAACAAGGAACAACGTGAGCCCCCTAAGGCATATATAGTTACTTCACAGTCTTTCATCAGATGCTCCTGCCCTGCATTGATTGATCGTCTCACATTCCTGCTCCCAAAGATCCCTATTGTTCTCCACAAAAGCTTTAATCTATGAGCACAGAGCAACAGGTAAATAATAAGGAACTGTCAGTGTTGCTTATTTAGAGTCAGATAAGAGCACTTCCAGTAAGAGCTGGTGAACGCTTTCACAATCTTTTCCCCTCTTTGCATTACCAGGACACACAATTCCCTCTATGGCAGTTCCAACATAATGAAAAGGCATCCCACACAGGTTTGAGGAGTGTTCACCTAAGTGACACCATAAAAAGTATAATGCATGAAAATGGCTCTAAAGGGAAACATCATAAATGTTTGCATACATTTTAAACAGTCCAGTTAAACAATATTAACTAATCCATTATTATATACGTTATCTAAAAGTTATTATACATTTAATCTGTTGTGACTGTGTGCAGAGTGACCACTTGGTTCTTTAAGTTGCTACAATTCTACAATTTCATTTAGGTGCTGTTTTATTGTATAATATTATATATTAAATGGATAATTAGAATCAACATTGCTGAGCTTCCTGTAAGGCATCAACTAACACACTGCAACCTCACAAGAAAATCAGACACATTAGTTTTTCAAAAATCAAAAAGTCCAAAAATTTGATTCAAACTTAATTCACATCAGTTTCATTGACTCCATTTAAAATTGTCTTGTAAATGTCACATTTTAGCAGAAATAGGCTGTTACAATAAATATTAATTGAATGTATAAAAACTCATAGGGATGCACTTCCAAAGTACAAACTCATGCTCTGCATTACAACACGGTGCAATAAACCGGTATCAATTCAAGTACTGCACCCAACAATTAGTAGCGTTTACAATTAGTACAATCGTAGAGGAATTTCCCATCCAAGACAAATCAGAGATAAGCTGACTACAGCTAAAGTAAATAATGGATTCATTTCTTAGACAATCCAAAAAAAAAAACCCTAATCAGCAACTATTTTGATAACTTAATTAATCTTTAAAGGAACCATGTTTGTCAAAAATGCCAAAGATCCATTGGTTCCAGGTTCTCAGTTGTGAGGATTTGCTGCTTTTCTTGTCCTTATGAAATAGGCTGAACATAACTGAGTGAATATCTTTGAGTTTTTGACTGTTGGTTGGGTAAAACAAGACATTTGAAGACATTAACTTGGACATAAAGGAAAGTGTGATGTCAGTTTTCAGTATTTTCTGACATCTTATTGAGCAAACAATTAACTAAGAAATTAATCAGCAGATTAATTGATAGTGATAATAATAGTTAACTGCGGCCTTAAAGCTATGTTGTCAATATCTATGTGTGTTTTTGAGTTATTAATCAAGAGAGTTGTCTCAGTAGCAGATATATCACTTTATTAATCAGTCCTTAAACTGAAAATGAACAGACAGACAGGCATGTGTAATTACCAGCCGCTGCGATAATGATGTCAGCCAGGCTGGTTAACTCCTTCAGCTGGTCCTTCGGTGTACATCTGTGGGCAATGGTCACCGTGGCATCACCTGCGAGGAAACAATCAATTCACACACACCTCAAGATGTTTTTTTATGCTGAGGCTATCTGGTGCTTAATGCAGTGAAAGATTATTATCAAAAGCTCAACAGGAACTCTGTTACTCAGGATGATTCACAGACATTTCTGATAAATATAACTTATAACTTATAAATATAACAACAGACAATGACATTTCCTCAGAGTTTCCTGTGGCAAACTTTGTCTTAAAATAAACGTCAGCTAATGACAGAAAGACATATAACATAGACTAACCCTTTCATGAAATGCAACAGTGACCTTCAGGGGAAAAGAGCAGAGGCACTCAATCACACAAAAAGGCCTTATTTAACAAGTAACAACCATCATCTATGCAACTGAAGTTAATCAGGTTTACCAACATTTTCTAAACCTGATTAACTTCAGTTTATAAATTAGCTGCAATTTTTTAAATTTTCAGCTCATTTATTGTCTACATGTGTTATTAAAGTACCTGGAGCAAGCAGTATTTCAAATAAAATACTGACACAAAATCAAGATTATGTAACATTTAAACATCAACTTGTATGAAGTTGATATGACCATATGAAATCTGTACATCTATATCACTCATGCATCTGAGTGATTTATTATAACTGGCTTATTTGATCAGATAATTTTTTTAAATTGCAAGCAAGAAAGTTAATCCAATCAATTTTTGACCCAATCCCTGGTTTCCTTTTATGTTATTTATCTGTCTGACTAAGGAGGCACGGGAGGTCACAGGGGTTGATTGATGCACTCTGTCGTCACTCCAGTGTAAAAAAGAAAAGTATAGGAGTTTTTACGGGACTAGAAAAAAAACAAGCATTGCTTTTGTTCAGGGTATGCAATGTCTTAGTGCCTCCAGCTGCACAAAGAAAAGTCTTATTTTATTACATTGTGGCTTATTACACTTGATCTGAAATCCTGTTCAACCTCTACATCAAAAGAGTGACACATTCTCTGCACTACATGGCAGGTGGCAGTGGAGGGGGAGTGATTACACAATGAGGAAAAGTGACATGACGAAAGTAATTCTAATCTTTTATCTCGGACGAGTGAGGACATCCTGCATAGTCATGACTGAACTGTGACCAGGACGGCTTCGAGGAAGATAAGAATGAAAGGGATGGAAAGGCAAGTCCCAGCATGTCCAACCTCCAGGTCACATACCTCATGGGAAATGTGTGGAGGCTGGGGGAGAGAGAGAACTGACCCCAAAACGAAACTCAGCTCTTTAGAATTTCACAAAATTGGATAAAAAATTCTTCTTCTTTTCCCCCACATTTAAAGTACAGTAGAGTGTATTTACTACAGTTATACAAGTTGATAGGTTTCAGCTTTTATCAGCTTCCTAACCTTGCCACTGTGTTCAGGCACATTCAGAAATAACCTTGTCTTTCAAGGAAAAGTAAAATTCATAACAAAACAAAAATTCTACCATAGTGACACAACCTGATATAACACGCAGGCAAGGATTGAAAACATGCTTGGTGTGGGGCTTTGTTAAGAATCCAAGTTCAACATCTTTGAAGATTTTGACATGCTTTCACTTGTTGGGTTTACAGTTCAATAAAATGCATAATGGAAAGTTTGAGTTAAAACATGACTGTCAGATATTATCTAAGTAAACTCGGCGTGTTGACAACTGGCTTTGCAAAAAGCAAGATATTCACATCTGAAGGTTTCTTCAAAGGGACCCTGGCTACTGTGTGTACAGGCTTATAAGCTTTAACAGTGCAAGTTGAAGGTTTTAAAAAACTGGAACGTTCTTTTTTTTCTTAAAAGAATAAGGTCGTTTTGGCCCAGCAGTCTATGTTACATAACATACAGCATGACCACAAATCCACAGTTAAAGTTCAGCGAGACTCATATTTACACAAGCACTTTTAAGCACTACTGTACATTAATCAGAACATAAAGATTATAAGAGAGACATATCCTCAACAGCTGTAACCAGATGTATTGGTGTTGACATACACGATGTTGGCTGCTTGGTGTGACTACTTTCTGCAGTTTGTCTCATATCCTCTAAAGGTCACAGACATTCACTGTATTTAAGCTAAGCTACCCGACAGCTGGTTACAGTCTTATATTTAACAAACAGAATAAGGATAAGAGCATCTTCCAATATGTCAAACTTGTTGTGTCAAGGTGTTCTTCCAGTTGGAACAACTTCACACAGTCTTCCCTGAAAGATGAAAATTAGCAGTGCAAAGCCTGTAATATAGTGGCTGTTATTACAAACAGTCGCAACTTAAGTGAAGATTTTGTTTGCATGCAGAGTTGTTTACATCCTTGTGTTGCTCTGAGCTGTGATGCTGGTATACTTTGACAGGTCAAACATATCTTATTGCTTCATCTAAAAAGCAAATTCCATGGAATGCTTTTCCAAATCCCCTCCCTTCTTCCTACACCCTTATAAGGACAGTTGATCCGTCTGCCAACAGTGCCAAAAGTCTCGCCCTGCTCGGCCTTTTCCTTCACACTCCCTGTTTTTTTTTCCTCTTTGAACTCTTCCGGCAGGACATGCATCAGCATCTATTGTACAATTGAAAAGGTGTGGAGTCTCTGAGGCCTTCATTTACTGATCACATCCTGACAAATACTGTAAGCATCAAATATCTTTTAGGAAAAGCCAAGATGGTGCAACTTCATGTGTCTATGAAGGGCAGCACTCCAATCATATTACAATTCTGACTCACCTGTACACACAGATAAACATACACATGCATGCACACACAGATACACACACACACACACACACACACACACACACACACACACACACACACACACACACACACACACACACTTACCCCCGGGGCGTTCATGGTTGCGATCAGTGTGCAGCAACATTGCGATGGGCATACCAACATTTTTGGAGCGACCAGCGACCAGCACATTCTTTCCCACCGTCTCAATACCTGCACAAACAAATTTTTCAGGGGAAAATCTTTTTGATAGATCACGTTTGATCGACTGTGCTGCTCAGCTGAGATGAAGGAGAACTTGAGCATGCAAAGAGAAAAATCGTTTGATAAACACTCAATCCTGACAAATGAACAGAAATGTCACACAGAGCCTGGGGCAGTGTTTCACCTTTGACTGATCACACAGGCATGTGGAGGGAGGTTATCCTGCCAGCTGCACCACAGACTGGCACCACAGTGTCGCGCCTGCTACAGTTACTACATCTATTGTCAACCGACAGAAAAGTGATTGATAGTGGGAGGACAGCTATATACATATTAGACCGAGATCTCAATTTGATGATTAAGATCGTATTAAATATATGAAACTTGAACAACCTTTACTGACAGACAACATAAAAACTTTTCCGCTCAGCATCAGGCCTCACAGAAACTACAGCTAAACTAACTGAATCAGCAGTGGAGTGCAGTTTGATTGAAGGTCTGCGTGGACATGAACACCTAATTTGATGAGCAAAGCAACGATGGAGTTACTTCACAGCAAATTTTCTCATATAATGATTTTTTTCCATGTGAACATTTACATTTACAAACCTGACGTTTACATGTAGTGTCTTCAAACATTTTTTGTATGTAATAAAGCCGACCTGCTCTTTAAAGAATGATGCACCTTATTTCAAGTTATTGCCACTTCACACAAAAAAAGTTTCTCTCCTATCTGAAGTTTTGAACAATACAATATTTTGTAGATTTTTTGCAGCACATTCAGCCCAACTCTCAGAATATTCATATCCTCACATGGTTAAAAAGGTGACTGAGTGGTCAGCTGCATTTATATAGTGGACAGAATACAGGCGGGTACATGATTTTTAGGCGCCACCTAGTGGGCTAGACATGAAGACAGCAGCACTGTCTCCACAGTCGACTTTTAAAAATGTTTTAACTAAGGATCAAACATAAATGTGCTTCTGATAAGTGATTGATAATATCTTGATGAAATATCATATAGTATTAAATAATACAAAAAATAACAGGTTAAATTAAATATGAACATAGAACTTCAATGTCCCCTTACAGATTATTTGTTTGCATCAAAAGAATACTACAAACACACCATGAAAAACCAGGGAACAGTATTGTTAGGTTATTATGAATTTCCCCACTGTGGGACGAATAAAGGTTTATCTTATCTTTTTAAAAACAGAGTGAAAAAACAGTAATGAATAGTGGCGCCAAAGAGGAGTTCCGTGGTTTACCTGCTCTTTTGATGATCTCCCAGACAGCTGCAGGTGTGGCAGGCACCATGGATCTCTGGTCCAGACACAATTTCCCAATATTCACAATATGGAAGCCATCCACGTCCTTCTCTGGAGCAATGGCATTGCATACTGCTCGCTCGTTGATGTGTTCTATGGAGGGGAGGAGGGGTAGGAGATACTCCATGATGTTACGTATAATAAAGCAGTATGTGGATGTTTTCAATATTGCCAGTCAATCAAGTGTAAGACACAAAACCTTTACTATACTGGAAATATAAGTAAGAACAATAATCTTTCCAATTTTCATCTAGCTTCCACAATCACTTTTCACGTCAGGAAAGAATTTTAAATGTAATCACTTCAAATTGAACTGTACGGACCAGCTCATTTGTTTAACTTTGATGTCAGTGAAGAAAACTCATGTGCAGCTGTGTTGTCTGTGTTTACCGGGAAGTGGCAGCTGCACCAACAGGCCGCTGACCTTCCAGTCACGGTTCATCTTGTCAATCAGCTCCAGCAATTCCTCCTGGGAGACCGAGCTAGGCCGCACCACTGTGTCACTGGAAATCCCTGGGGAGCACATACACATTGCACATATGTTCACAGAGGTGCTCTTTGCCATGTTTACATTTTTAAAATTACACTAACTTTGCTTATGAAAAACATGTTAATTCATGTGTATCGATATGTTCATGAATGCCTAAAAATGTGAAACGCATTAGCCAGATGTATGTTATGGTCACTGATCTGCATGATACACATACAGTGTTCAGGAATGCATGCAAAGCTCATATCTGACCCAGGATGCTGGCTGCCCGGGTCTTGTTCTTAACATAGGTACGGCTGGCTGGGTTGTCCCCCACTAAGACCACTCCTAAGTGGGGTCTGATGTTGCCCTGAGCGATGAGCTCCTCCACATCACGCTGGATTTCTCTGTGGAGCTGACGAGCCAACTCTGTCCCTGAAATCACCACAGCAGCGTGCCTGGGAAAGTAAAGGCATGAATGAATGCACATCCACAGCACACAGCACAAAACAGGCTGCAAAACACATATAAAACAAACAGATATATATGTGTATGTATGTATATATAAATTGCAAATAAATATTAATGAGTCAGTTAGCTCAGGCGACAGGCAGAAATATGACATAAAGTTCACTAGTTCCAGCTTCTCAAATGTGAAATGTCAACTTGGGTTTGGGGAAATTGCAAAAAAAAAGTGTTTTTTCTAATTTCTCACATGTTATAAACCAAAAATAAATAATCAACAAATTAAGAAAACACATTATCAGTCAATACTGAAAATAATCCTTAGCAGCAGCATTTTGATGATGTAAATCTGGCCCATCGTTATGAACACCAGCCCTTTTGTATAGTAAACTGTAAAATATAACTTGTGTGGGAAATGATGAACATGAACTCAACACATTTTCAATTATGTTGCTCTCAGTCTGTCCACTACTCAGGTCCAGACACAAATATCTCAACTATCAAATTAAATGCCATAAAATAAAAGACATACAGTCATATACAGATACAAACTTTGATGATCTCCTGACTTGTTATCCAGCGCCACCATGAGGTTGAAAGTGAATATTATCATCAACTACCGGATGGACTGGATGGAATTTTTGTCCTCCTCTGGATGAACTGTCCTCACTAGCGCCACCACCAGGCCTAAATTTATATTTGTTTAATAGATTGATTATTGACTAAACACTTGATAAAACTAATATTGTTTCGGTCAGTTGCAGGTGTATTTTTTAATTGAATTAATATTTCTTTGCAATTTTAGCTAAATCGGTTAGTTTAACATCAGCATTAATAAAAGGATGAGGATAAATAAAAAATTCAACAAATGTACAAATTTATGTGAGTGCTAAAGCTAATTTATGGTTTATATTAAGTTAAAAAAAAATCCACTAATGTTATTTGGCTTCAGACACGGTTCAGTGAATTTGTGAAGAAAAAAAAGACGGAAACCGTTTTAGAGCTGTAATGAAAACAGTAAGTTACTCACTAGAGTAAAGGGGTAACGTTACTCTATTCTTGTCTTACACGCAGAAAAATGATTTATGCTTTTGTTGTGACATTGAAACGTGTGTCATGAAGCTGATGTGACCGCGGTCGTTTTCATCACCGGTGATCCAGGTGAGCAGCATCACTGTCCGAATGCTACTGAGCTAAACCGGTTATGTAACACAGAGCCGTTTGTTGACAGGATCACCGGTGTAACCAGACCCGTGTATGACCTCCAGGGAGAAGGACCTCCATCAAACCGTCCCTCTGAACCTGCTGTCTGTCACCGTCCTCTGACACGTGACGGCGGCGGCGGCACTTCACCGGCGCTCCGCAAACTATCATTCAAAGAAGAAGAAAAAGAAAGCCGCCGTGTTTTAAAGGCGCTTCCGGTCATTACCTGGTCGCGGACTGCTGCAGGTGTCTCCTCTGGCTGTCGCATTTTCGGTGCGGCCGCAGTTTGCCCCGGCAGCAGCGATGCTGTAACGTTAATGGGCTACAGATCCTGAAGGAGGAGCGAAGCGGGGAAACAGAGGCCGCCATGTTGGTGTGCGTGCGTTCTCGAGCGTGTGTACGTTGTGCGTGCGTGTGTGCGTGTGTGCGTGCGTGAGGGCGGAGGGGAGGGGGGCGGGGGGGCAGTGTGGGCACAATCCAGCTGACGAATGATACCTGTTCTTATGTGGTGATTGTGCTCGTCATTGTTTATTATTATTATTATTATTATTGTTGTTGTTGTTGTTATTTATTGTGCGACTTGAATGATAATGAAAATATATATTACACATTAACAGTGTTGGAAAGTACATTTCCCTCAAGTATATTTACTAAGGCATTGAAGTGAATAGGAAAATTAAACAGTCTGTGGATCAACCAGGTGATGTAGCTTAAAATAAGATTCATACCACTCCCATGTCTGTATAGGTTATGTTATGTTTGCTTATCTCAACATAAACAGTGGAAACTTGGATCTGCCTAAAAGAAACATGATCCCCTGTAAAACTATGCATTGCAATTTTCACACTGTCAAGATCAAGATCAGAATAAAGCATGCATACTGTATATACATTTTACAGTAGCCATGTGAATATGATAGTTATATTCTATATGCACATACATTACAAACAAGATCCATTTTGCTTTGACCATCAAATTTGATAAGATTCTATGATTGTAATGGAGGATTTTTATGCAGTATATCATAAATTATCTGCAGACTATGATTTCTCTCTTATTTAGATTAAGGTGTACCCATATAAATGTTACAGTGATAAAATGAGGACCAAAATTTAAAAGTAGTGAGTTCGGTTAGATTAGTTAGGTTGTTTTGCCACAAGGTGGCAGCAAATATTTGGTGCACTAGCTGAATTGTTCGGGGTCTATTTAAAATTGCTTGAAATTTCAGAAAGAGGTAAAATATAGTATCAGCTTGTCCACTGAGAGTATAATGTCGAAATCATGTAAAAGAAAATGATTTCACAGTCCAAACTAAAGGGAAAACAACCAGGATTACAGGTGAAAGGTTGCTGATTTGACTGATTAAGAAAATAGGGGCAGGGTAAACATCATGGGAACATGGGAAGATATGTCACTTATACAAGCCTGTCTCCTTCAAACTGCGTTCATATGCCAAGAGAAATGGGTTGGGTCGGTGCACAAAGCACATGACTTTGACACTTGGGCCTGGAATTCATGTCCTGTCCAATGCCTCAAGTCAGTGTTTACTTTTTCATTAGTTTATCAAGGCCACAATCTTTTCCCTATCCAGAAACAAGTTATAGCTGTCTAAACCCAAACAGAAAAAAACAGAAAGGTGGCTCTTGTTATCAAAGTATTCAATGTAAACTTTCACAATGAAATCACCTACAGGACTCCGTGGTTTTGAGACACTTTCATGTAAAATAATATTTTGTACACTATAAAACATACATTTTCATATGTGAGATCTCTGAAAACCACATATGTCAATATGAGAATTTTTTTAACTCTGAAAACGGCTGCATATGTGACAAAGATGCAAGAGGAGTTAAAAAAGACAGTAATTATTAATAATTCATCATGTGGCCAGATACATGATCGTAAATGAATGCTAATATTCCTGTGCTGCCATAATGTCAGTGATTGTAAGTTAGTAAATTAACATGAGCCAACTCATTACTTTTACCACTGTAAGTAACATATATACAGAAACTGACACTATGGTAACTGTACATGTAAGAACTAAACATTCTCACTCACAGCAGTGTCGGTTATGTAATTGGATTCCAGCATATGGGTGTAAAAAAAAAAGTTCAAGAGAATAAAGTTAGAAACATTTTTAAAGAAAGAGAGTTCAACTTTAAAACTGACAAAATCAAAAATACAACATTGTATCTATGTATATGGATGAAGCTCAGGACCAGAAACACCAATCACACAATTCAGAATCATAATTACAGTGTATATGGCTCATTTGGGGTAAAGGTTTGTTTGAGTGGTGGGAGTGTATTCAGAAAATGTTGTAAACACCGCTCCCAACCAGGCTTGCCTGAACATGAGGCTAATGCAGAATGTACACATTATTCTGTGGGCTAAGCTGCAGTTCACCTAATTGATGGCTTTTACATATATGACCTGTTTGCTAGTCCATAGGTTAATTGCATAACTCTAACCTCTCCTCTCTTTCAAACTGAAAGGCAACAATGCTGCTTGTTGCTGCTGATGCATTCCAGTAATGGCTGAAAAATAATCATAGTGATTGTCACTGAGAACATAGTAACAAGCATCTGCTGCAAGACAACATTTAAAAATTTTCTGGTCCAACTGTTGTCTATTGCAACAACACAGAATGTACCCAACCGGAACGCAACACGATGAGAAGACTCCAGGAAATCAAAAACAAAGAGGATCAATTTCCTGTAACTGTGATGAAGCTGTGATATTTGTTGTGCCACTGTCAGAGAGCAGACAGTACATCTGAGGCACAAGATGTTGACCCTTAAGTGTTTGGTTGACAAGTGCCGCAGTAAAGAAGCTTCTGAACATGGCTGCTACACTCGAGGGAAGATAATAAACTCTTGCTCTTTTCAAAAAAATTGGATCCTCTTCTAAAAATGGAAGGATGACTTTGATGAAGCGATCACAGATGAGACCTGGGAATCATCCATTGACCAACCTCTACATGTTTCAGTCACATCAAATTTAAGATATTTGACAAACTGCAACTTTCATTATGATTATTATATATGATTTATGTCTTATTGCTTGTTGCTGTCCTGCATGTCTGGTTATAATCAGCCATGCTTGGCTGTGTTGTCTCATGTTACTTGCTTGCATGGTTACATGTAACAAATACTGGGGTTTTTTTTCTGTACTGTTGCCGTGATGTTTTGTTGTTGCTTTCATGGCTTGTGCTTTGTCTTGAGTATGCGTATTTTGTAGCTGTGGCTGTCTTCATGGCGTCTTGTTGTCTTCGGTCTGTAAATTTGAACCATACCCAATGATATTTGATTTCAAAACATTTCAGTTACCATACCATACATAAGTTATGAAATGTTGATTAATGCCCATTGTCCTTATGAATAAATGCAATGAAGTGAACAAAACCAAGAAACTAAGTTGGGCAGGCTTTGGTCTTGCATGTAGTGACTTTGAATCTCTCTGATGCTGTAGCCGTCTCATTCTGTACAACTGGAAATCTAGCCCTCCTCCTATACATGGCTGCTGAAGTTGGATGAGCTTTATTACAATACTGAGGATTTGATTAATAAATCCCATAAAGTATGTCAACCATTCCTGTCTATACTAGAACAAATCAAACTTAATTCCTGTAACAGATAACAACAACTTTGTACAATCATTGAAAATTTCTGTCTCAAGAGTCACTCTCTGACTTTGTGTTTTTCTGCTTGTGAGAGTTAGGGGGAATTTGATATTACATGCAAATTGAAAACCCAGTAACATTTGAATCTATAAATTGCTATTTTATCCTCATGGGGGTGAGCATTAAAAGAGCTCTATCACTATTGTAAATCTGCTCTCAGACCCTTACAAGATTTCACAGGATTAAGATGACAGGAAAAGCCCTGTTGGATTTGTTTGTCAGGAATATATGTAGAGAGAGTTGGCCAAAGGGCTAAACACTGCTGTCTGCTAATATGCGGCCTTGTGTAGGTTGAGAACATTTATATGGCTGTTAAATCTGATGTGGAATAATAAGGTAGGCCCAGCCAAGCGTGGGTGCAACTGTAGTCCGTAAGAGCCAGTTGTTCCACCCTGGCGGTGACTGAGTGGAGTCATGTCTCAACAAGAAACAGCATTTACACAGTTCAAAAGGGAAATGATTTCTCACACACACACTAGCTTCTACATTGTCATTAAATTTGATATGGGACATTTCAAACTGTGGGATTTTTTTTCTATTATTATTGAAGTACTTTAAGGAGAAAACTGGAAGAATTTAAGGTAACTGTTTTCATTCTTCTTCTATAAGGAAATGAACAACTCTCTCTATTGTATATCCTGTGAATGTATATCACAGAGCCAAAGCTGGTTTAATTACCCTCCACACGACCCCTCCTTTCTCTCTCCCACCCTGTTGTTGACTGGCTGGGCCGGTTATGTAACACATTCATGCCTTGCTCACACAGCCATACAGCCAGACAGCATTTTGACGGATTGAACATTTCCCATCGACTCAGTCTTCATAAAGCTCACACACAACCCTCGGGTCACCTCAGAGGAGCAGAATGAGGGCAAGGTCAGGGGGAAACATCTCAGGTCCTAATCACCATTTGATGACCCCCCCCTCCCCCCATTAAACCATTAAATAATCCACAATGAAGGCAGACTATGTTGAAGAGGTTTTTGACTCTGAACTGGATCTGAAGGTGGATTCACATGTGTTTTTGGTGATGTCATCAAAATGGATGTTTTATTTCTGAAGTTGTATTTCTGTCTGAGGAAGAATACTCATATTTATGTCAGTGTAAAATGCACATGTGGAAACGTTTAAAGCACACTGGAGATACATATTCTTGCCCATAAAGAAAACGTTGATTCTATTCTGACTAATGGAATTAAAATTAACTAAATGCAATTAATTAAATGCATTTTACTCCAACACATCAGTGATATAAAATGTTCCCACCCCCCTCACACACACACACATGGTCTCACCCTCCACAGACTGACCACTACTCTCCCTCCCTCTTCCTCCCCCCTCCTCCTCCTCCTGCTCCTCATCCCATCCCATAGCTGTCATCCCGAGCAGCGTTCAGACGACGGCTCAATCCCCGAAACGCCCGGATGAGAGCGGCAGGCGACATTCAGGCCAACATGGTCGCATGAGTCCGAGGGGCGACCACCACCACCGCCAACGCCACCAGCACCGGGATCTGGGAGAATTTCGACGCCCGCGGAGGAGGAGCGGATCTGGCGGAACAATCCAGGCAGGGATCCGAGGCGTGGAGGCGGAGAGGATCACGGCACATTTCCCCCCTCGTGGTGTCCTATTTCGTTGGTGAGTACATTTTGTTTCCTGTGTCTTTTTGCCCCCTTGGATTTTTTTAAACCCACTTCTTTGCTCGTGCATTTCTTTGTGGCGAGCGGTTGCATTTTTAAGGTGGAATGGGCCTGGCGAGTGTGACCACAGCGTTCAAATGAGACATGTCCGTGTGTGTGTGTGTGTGTGAGAGAGAGAGAGAGAGTGTGAATGTGAATGACTGTTTCCTCATTTGTGCCCATGTTGCTTTGATTTTCACTGTGTATGTTGCGTTTTAGCCACGAGCGGTCACAGTTTTTAATGTCACATTGTTGCACGCGAGCGCACGAGTGAATGGAGCCGCTACACGTGCGCGACCTCCGCATCCCATAATCACAATGGCAGCGATTCGCAACACAGTGTCCGCAGGTCTGGAGCAGTGTGGGAAACCGGGAAGAGTCCGAGAAAGGAGCGAGCACTTGGCCGCTTTCACACACAGCGTCTAATTACTTTGCTGTTTATCACGCGAGTTCATTTCACTCTGTTGAGCTTTCAATGCCGAAGACGAGGCGGGTCGAGGACTGAGCATGCGCGCTGTGCCCCTGCCACCGCCGCTCCATTGCTCAATAACAATAAGAAGTTGGGACTGTGTGGCTCTGTTGTAAAGATCTCAGGAGTGGCTCAGGTCACCTCTTCTGCTCTCTGTCGCACTGATGTGTGACTGTGGATGGTCTGATTGTAGTAAATAAATAAACAAACAAACCTGGACTTGATTCTGGAGCAGGTTTAGAGAAGACTCAGCTTGATGAACGAAAGTCTGTGCAACTTCAACTTACTGTGAAAAGAAATACATATACATGGCAAAATACATATATTTCACCGACGTAAATGTAGAATTACTGCACTGTAATAAGTTCTCAATTACAAGTAACACTTCTGTATTGAAAATGTTGCTTAAGTGAAAGTATGTTTTCTTAGTGGAATTCACTTAAAAGTAAAAATGCTCAATGCAGAGAAATACGCTCTGAATAGTACACTGTGATATATATTCTGTCATTGATTTATTACCACTAATGCATTATTTTGTAAGCAGAAACTTCATAAGCTTCATATGATCTTTATGTTTTATGTAAAGTCATGATTTGTAAAATAACTGTAGTTAAATAAATGTATGTTGTAAATGTACAATATTTCCAATGAAAGTGGTGGAATAGAAGTATAAAGTAGCATAATATGGCAATACTCAATCACCTTAGCTTTCATTACTAAGATGCAGATCCTCCACAATTTCCTATAACATGAAAATCAATGTATGTATTGTGTGGCCATTGTTATGGATGGTGCTATATTGTCATTGTCACCACGAGCTTGAGGCTTTGAACCACGCTGATGTGTCTACCTTGATGTTTTACTGTGGATGGTCTGATTGTTTCAGACAACACAGGGAAATATACATGGACCCTGTTTAAAAAAGATGGTTTAGAGAAAACTTGGTTTGTTGAAGGAAACCGTGTAACACTGTCTCTGTGACTCCTCCCATGCAATTCATTTCCTCAGTCAGTGCATTTAATTAGCAGGAGTTTACCTCTTTCAAAACATGGAAATCCTGGATATTAGTTTGTTGACCGCTGTTCTGATGAATCTGTCATCAGTGGAGGATGAAGACAATAATAACTGGATGTCATGGATTAATCCTCAGCTCAGAATAGCATCTATACACTGTCCTTCTTGCGAACACTGTGGGCATTAACATAGCTGTCAGGTTGTCATGACGTTAGTAATCACTGTTGAAGTGAAACAAGTCTGTAGGAAGCTTTAGACACATAAGATATTGGTCAATGAATAATCATTTGTCCTGTTATGATTGGTTGCACTGTGGAACATTTCCTGACATAGTTTGCATGACATGGTTTTATTGTGTGTTAACAGCTTTTCAGTGACTGTGTTTAATTTTGCAAATTTTAAAATATATTGTCATTAATGCTGAACAAGTTTGTAAGTTACAAAATAGATGTCCAAAAATTTCCCATCAATCTAAACATGGACACCTTTTCAGCTGCAGAGCACCAAAATCACCATTTACTATGTCTGGCTATGACTTTACAATCATAGGTCCATAAGTAAACTGCTTGAGCTATAGTTGGTGCCACCTGTATCTTGCTGCTGTGAGGTTACAGGGATGCATGACAATATCGGCACATCAGCCATATCATCTTATAAAGACTTTGAAAAACAATATTGGCATCGGCTGGCTTTGAACATTTCTGCCGTCAAACCTATGAGCACATGATGCAAGTGTGTCTGTGGTTTGTTTTTTTTGTGTCCAGATCCTACACAATGTCCTATAGCCTTAAAATGAAAGCTTATTAGCTAGTATGTATTGTATGGCCATGGATATGGATGGTGTTGTATTGTCATATGGTCTTGTTATTTCAACTGCAATATATCCAATTCAGTCATTCTATCATAGTCTTTCTCCTCACTAAAGATATCTTATCCTGTGGTCCACACTGGCAGTGGAAGCACATAGCATTCAAGCAGAATGGGTTATGCAAGTTAATGATTGATTTGCATATTATGATAAGAGTGAGAGAGAAGAAGAAGAATGCTGGGGTCTGCCCCTCGCATGTTCTCTTTTTGGTTAGTTTTTTTCTCTCATGAAGTCTTGCCGGGGATGGCAACGTAACATCAGTGCTTTTACACAGCGGGGGCTTGTAAACTGGAAATGTACCGATTGCTATATCTCGTCTAGCCATAAAGGTTATAGGACAGATATGAGAGCGTATTATGATAAGATACACAGATTAATGACTTCCCTATTTTTACGCACCTTTCTGTGAACATCTGAGTGCACAGTCTGGGGCTTCTGTTGACCATGGTCTGTGATTGAGCTGCATGTCACCAGCCTCTCCCTCTCCCATCCATACATTGTTAAAGAACATCCCCACCTATCTAGGAAATGTGCTTAAATATGAATGAAATAGCACAGCTCCTCACACCCATGTTTGTACTGTAGACTCACTATTTGTAGACTATAAAAGGTTTTAATAAAAGTGCACCCACACAGCTTAATCTTTAATTTGAGGTTGCCTGATTTGCCAAAGGAATGTGCTTTCCAAGAAACATTTCAGGTAAACAAGGTGATGCTGTCTCGTCATGCAGAATATCGCTGTTGTTGCCCTCTTCTTGACTGACCCTTAATTAGATTTTTCTATTACCATCTCAGGGAATTAAGGTGGGTTCACAGAAACATTAGGGACCGATTCAATTTATATTTTCTCCGTACTTTGACCTGCCCTTTGTCAGCGTAATCCTCTTGGAAAAAAAACAAATCGAGGCCGAGTGATTCACACTAAATTGCCAGGGTGCAGCCGCAGCTTAGACCACACAGTCAATAGAGTCTCTCTTTTACACTAACTCATAAATCCAAACGTTTCAAAACAGACAGCGGTGCCTATTTAAACAGGAGTTCACTCAGGCAGCTCAAGTTTGTGTTTTGGAAGTCCTGTGTTGAAGCTGGCTGTCAGAGGAGAAGGAGGGGGGAAGTAGCTGTTTGCATGCATGGGAGAAGCATGTGTACGTTGTGTAATGTTTTCACGTTCAACAAGGTGCAGAAAGAGCAGAGTCAGACCAGTTTTCATGGAGGTGTTGCGTCTCAGTACACGTGCGCTGGCAGTTTACAGTTCCTAAGCATTTTCTGCCCTCTATGCCTCCTGCCTTTAGTTCCAGGTCAATGTTAAATTCACCTTAGGCCTCTCAGTCCGTGACAAGAATGTCTTCCTTGAGTGGGCAGGTCACACCACATTACTTCACAGTCTCTCTTTGTGCAGTGTGTACCTTTCTTCTCAAAGAATTTCTATGCTGTGTTTTCTCTATTAGACAAGCAGTGTGGGGCAAGGTTGGTGTACATGGTGTGACACATGACTGTAGGGCTGTGGTCCAAAGGCACATTTCATAATCAGGGTGATAGTGCTGAAACAATTTATTCTGAAAGATTAGCAGCAATTTTAATTCTTTATTCATTGTTTAAGGAATTAAATGTTGTAAAATGTTTGCTGGCTCTGAAATTTCATGTGTGAGGATTTGCTGCCTTTCTTTGTCTTAGATATAGCTTGACCGATGCTGGATCTTTGAGGCCATTAATATGCTCAAACAGCTGATTCATGGGGCTATCTCTGGCTTTGAACTGTTTGTCAGACTAAACAAGTAATATGAGGATCTCACCTTGGGCTCTCAGAAATTGTGATTGGAATTTTCACTATTTTGTTGACATTTGCAGTGGCGCTAGTGGCTTGACCCTTGGGATGTGAGCCGGTCTGCCACTTTGGTCCCGACTCAAATATCTCAATAATTATCAGACGGATTTAAATAACATTTTGTTCATGCCTTCCTGATCCCCAGAGGATGAATCCTAATGATTGATGATCCCCCTGACTTGTCCTCGAGCCGAATTGTCTTTTGGTCACAGGCCTCCTTTAGTTTGGTCTCTTAAGTTGATAACTCTAATTTGCACCACCTGCCCCAGTTGGTAGAAATGCCAGTCAGGTGACGGCTGTATTTTATCCTGCAGAGGGCAGAGTACCGAAACGTTGAGCTTGATCAATTGAAGTAAATGCGTTAGTTATGAGTATGCATCATGCACCACCAACAATTTGTTCAGTAACCCCAGTGTATGACAAGATATCTGCAGAATTGACGACATTCACTTCATCATCAGCGTTAGATTTTGGTTTCAGGTATATTACTAATCAGCAAATGTTAGCATACTAAAATTCTAAACAAAATCGTGTTCACATTTAGTTCAAAGCACCACTGTACCTGAGAACAATCTATTGATCAATCACTAAATACCAAATTAAATATTAATGAAAAGAATTGGTCGTGGCAGCACCACAGCATAACGTAAAACAGATGGATGGTTTTTTTAAGCACAGTTGAATCTAGAAGTGAATTCATGTTCTCTACAAAGCAGAAGACGTGACCTTGATCTTACGGATCCACAAGAAAGAAAAAGAAACGTATGGAAAAAGCGACAGAGTCTGGTTTCCATGATGGTTGGGCCCCGTGCAGGCTGGCCCTTCTGCCGGTGGGTGTGTCATCGACTCTGTGGGCGGAAAGGCAGTTGGCACCAGGGCTGGCAGTGTCACAGTCAGAGAACAGTCTGTCTCTCTGATCGGCCCACCTCGCCCTCGGAGCACAATCACGCTGTTATGTCTGAACCCTCCTTCTCTATGGCAACATCACATGATGGCACAGAGAGAGTGGGAATCTCCGTGCTGTGTGTGTGCTGCATGTCTGCTTGTGCCAGCCTTGCTTAATCCATGTTATTGTTGAAAATCTGGTTAAGCGTGTCACCGATCATGTGGAGCCGATAACATGTCTTTTCATTTTTTTTTATTTAGTGACATCAGAACAAGCGCACTGGACAGAAGAGAGCAGGAAAGGCCAACATTCAAGGGTTGTTGTCACTGTTAAAGGAAACTGAGAGGAGTGAGAAAGACACCCAAAACAATTGGTACTAATTTAAGATAGCAGTTTTCAGATATCAAAGCTCTGCGACTCTCTTGATGATTTAATTTCAGCATTGCTTCGGGGTCAAGGCACCATTAAAAGCCAGGGAAAGTAATCAAAATCCAGCTCTTAATTAGACTGCTTTACAACCACTGGTTCTGTTTTGTCTCTATATTTAACCAGAAGTATTCTGGATACAAAAATACTTGAGGCCGCATTTATACACTTAAATAATTGTGGTTTGTACACATGTATATGTATGCTGCTGGTTTCAGGGAACTCTCGTCTAGTGGCAAGCTTACAGCCGATAAAAAAAATGCTGGCATCCCACAATGCTCGTCTGTCCTCCTGTTCCCGCTGTCACGTTAGGCCTGCATTCTTCTTGACCCCAAAGTGGGACTTAATGGCTCATAATGATCCAATTTTTCGCCGGCATGTCTTCACCGAATGATTGCACTATTTTTGAAGGTTTTCTCTGTCTTCTTCAAATATCAGTGTTTACAGTTAACATTGAGTCAGTTATTTAAACTCGCCGGTGGCCATAGGCTTCCTGTAAATTCTCCCTGTCTTGGTTTCTTTGACGCAAAACAGCCTCACTTAAATTTTTTTTGGGAGGGACACTTACAGGAAAACCATCTTTAAGTTATGGCCTCCTTAAAGACCAAACCTCTGCATTCTTCCCATAAAAAAGGCAGCTCAACTTACATGTAAACAATTAGACATTTATTACCCTAGTTAGCGTGTGACTGCTTGTGCTCGTTGCATCGTTTTCTCTGACCTATTGTGTGTTTTTGGCTGTGTTTGTCCTCTCCACTCAGGCCATGAGAGCCGTTTTTGTGGTGTTTCTGGTGGCCTTCTGTAAGCAACCGGGTCTGTATCAAAGCGTTGTCACACAGAGCGTCTCTTGTTTGGGTGCTGGCCTGGTGTTAACTATGCTAATGACAAGCTTACTGCTGAACTGTGAGGCATTGTGGTTTTATTTATCGGAGGTAGAATGGACATTATTTTCCTGTTCCTGTCACTCAAGTGCATTTGTTCAGGAGCACCTACAGCTTGCTTGGCTTTAATGAGTCATAATTTTTGCCACTAAGTCCCGGGTCGGTTTGAGGCTTTAGAAAACTTTTGATTGCAAAGCACTGAAAGAAACACTGAGGGAAGCATGGGAAGAGTTATTGTTGGCTTTTGGGATGATCTGTAAGGCCATGTAAGTGACACATTTTGTTATTTTTGTGCTTTATGGATACACATGTGTGCCTTTGTTAACTATGAATTGCCTCAAAGTTTCCAGAGAGCTGGCAAAAGGATTTGCAAAATCGTGTGTGCAGTCTGCTCTATACTGACATTGTCTTTAACTTTATATTTTATTAACTGAATATTGCAGTATGGATTGCTTCTCTCCCCCCTTGTTTCTTAATTTTGAGTGGGAGGTTTGGTGGAAATAAGAGAACTTATTGTTGCTCATGATAAGACAAGAATTTCTGCTGTGCAAGAAGCATTTGCGAGGGAGTCAGTCTGGAAAAATGTGCACTTTCATCAAGACAGTTTTGTGAATTTAGTGTCAACATGAACTTATGCATTAATATTTTCTCAATTAATTGTACACATATGACCTTATAAACAAGGCATGTATTTTTCATGTTCCCTCGTGGGAAAAGTGACTCTTTTGTCTCTATGGAATTCCCTCTGAGTTTTTAGAAATCCTAATGTTTGAACAGGTGTGAGCTCACGTGCCCATTTTAACCAATGATGGGTGTGACAGGCCTGAGAGACGAACGATCGACCTGTCTGCGCCGGTCTGCACTGTTTGTGTTGATAATGTTGCCGCCTGTTTGCGTTTGATTGTACAGAAAGGGCAGGGCTCCATGTAAGGATGAGCAGCTGGCTGACTGGTCACTGCACACACTCATGTGACACTGCTATTTCTAGCCAAATCATCCCTCCTCCCCTTTGCCTTTAGCAACACCAGCAAGTGGTGGATATGTGACACCTCAGAAAGCAGCGAGGATGGAGGGTGGGAGCATTTTATCAGATTGAGTCCATCTCTCCAGAGGCCACCTTGTAGGGTGGGGGACGAGCCAGGTAGAACAATGGCAGGTATGTATTTAAAGGATTCTGTTGGAGATAAGAGGGAAATGAAGCTATGTGCTGTGAGCAGCCCATCTGACTTTCAGATTCTTGCCACATGTGTCATTTGTCATGTGTTTGCACATTTTTCAGTTGACACACTCAAAATAAACACATGTGCTGCTAGCTGACAGACATCTGTCGTGCCAGTTGACAAGAGATCAAGAGATCAGGGACGGCGATGCTGTAGTGTAGAGTGTTTGAGTTCTGGCTCGGTTACTTGCTTACTGCCATTTTCAACTCAAATGACATTTTAATGGGTTACTTTATACTGCAGTTACTGTGACATGTTATTTGACTGTTTAGTGCCAAATATTCAGAAGTCAAACCCTTGAGCACCATCAGCTCTCCTGCATACATGATTGAAGATCCTTGCTGGCAGTTTTGCAAGTTTCACTTTATGTAATGATAGTCCCCGTTTTTGCCAGTGTGCTGATCAGCAATGTCTGCTTTAATTGACTGGCAACTTGTCTGCACATTCACATCACCTCATGGTATGTGGTTTCTGGGATGACATGCCATCATCGTGGTGTCTCTGTGCCAACACGTTATATGAGAGTCAGCATACAGAAATACAGAAGTTGTCCCATGTAGAAAAGGAGTTTGATTGACATCACAGAGAAATTTATGAAGCAATATTGATCCCAGAACCAATAATTAGTGTGATCAGTAAAAGTGACCATTCATGCTTAATATAATATCATTGTTACTGGCCAAACTGGTCCATAACATATTCAAAATGTAATTAATTTATTATATATTAATTCAGCACCTTTGATTTGTCATTGACATTTTATTGTACAAAGAGAAAAGATGAAATACTGTTATGACCACACATGACTGTACTGAATCATTAGGCTTTAACAAGCTGCTTAACACAGTATGGGGGACTTTTTTTTTCCTTTTTAAAAAAGAATTAATCAGGGTATTCAAACTAAGTGGAGGATATGATTAGCGGTCTAATACAGGTCTCATTGCCTTCCTTTTTAATAATGGTAAATTGTATAATTGGTCCTCTTTAGATCTACTATCATCCAAACATATAAATGAGAATCATTCTGGAACAGCGCCTGGCAAATGCACTGGCACCAAAAATACTTCAGTACTACAAGAAACCCTGGGGAAAAGCTTGAGTGTGCACAGAAGACACGGGTCCTATCCTTGAGCAAAGATGCTTTTCTGGGGTAATGTCAGGGCAGTAAACTATGGGAGACAGGGATTAAATATCTCTGAAAATCTCCAGGGTTCCCTTCACTGAACGGGTGATGACATCTTCATAATGTTTCACACATTCCAGCCTGGCTATGGCTCTACTGTCAGTGACGCCCCCACCTCCTCCTCCTCTCCGGTAATGCTGAGAAGGCTTACCCAGCTTCAGTCTCAACTGTAGTCCTCAAACCTGTCAACATAATCTTTGCACATAAACGCTTCTGATTGCAAAATATATGTAATATTTTTTTTTCCTACAGCCGACTATTCATTTTAATATTGAAACTGTGGTTTGTGGACGTTTAGCTTCCATATTCCACAGTGTCTTAATATGCTGCAAAGTGAAAGATCAAGGAGGCTTTAAACTAAAAAGTGTGTTTTCATAAAAGATCTATAGATGGTCTGTCTCTTTGTGCATAAAGCCTGCAGGTAGCTCAGCAGTCGTGTTGACAGACAGCTGATGTTTGAATGTCCCAGTTCAACTTTAAGCACATTGCCATTGTTTTAAGCTCAAGGCCTTGAAACTACTGACTTCCAGGATCTGGGCCGGTAAGGCGTCTGTCTGTCCTGTGAAACCAACGTTGGTTTCAGTAGCTAAAGGCAGAACTGTCAACATAAGGTGTCGTCAGTTATTAACAAATTGTCAAATGTGAATTACCAGCAGAATGGCAAAACATGCAGCTTATAATATAGAGTATAAAAAGCCACTCTCAAATGTCATGGAGTAATGTGGAGTAATGTTAAATTTCTCAATTTTTCTATAGAAAACTGGGCAGATTTACTCAGAAGCTGACTTTTGTCTACAGACTGAACCTTAGAAATTCCACAGCAACAGACAACTGCATGATTTTATCTGATTCTATTCATATAGAAACAGAAGTTTTTGGTAATGCTCATACACAAATACAGGCGTGTAGTTTAATTTATAGAAAACAAAAAAGCAATTGAAATCACAATATTGGCCAGAAAGATTGCAGCGAGATTATATCTTCCAGTCGCCGTTAAAGTGGCTAAACCCACTGATGTGTTTGCCACAGTGTGAATGTCTTAGTGTTTGTTCTGCTGCAGCTTGCTCCTCATTATGTTCTCATGTGTGGCAGCAACGAGGCAAATTGAAACAAGGAGCCGAGAGGATGCGTCAAGCCGGAGACACGAAGTGATCTCTGCACACTCAGTTCTGCTATAATGGAGCTATGTTTCACACAGGGGCAATGACTGGGTTGTTATGGAGTCATGTCGGGGGGGAAATAAAATATACAAATATATTTTATATGGTGGATTACTTTAGTAGAGACGGCTGTATATCTCAGCAAGTTTTCATTGATAACTGCGGCCTACAGCTTGCAGGAGGTGCAGTAAGGCAAACTAAAGGAGACAGGTGCAACCTCTTGCTGCGGCAGATTAGACTTTAAATTGCATTTATAGCAATGGATATACTTTACTCTGTGTGTTAAAAATTCTAGTGGTGCATGAGGGAAATGCTGAGCTTCATTGTGCCCCCTCCTGGCGGGGCAAGATGACGTTCTGATTTGAGGCGATGGGTGGAAAAGTCTTAAGGAAATAATTCACCCCAACGGGATTAGAGGTGACCCAGTCAACCCCACCCTCCTCCCTGCATACGCTGTATCACCGGAACACCGGCAGACCACTTGTCACAATGAGTTTCCTTCAGCGACAGCACTCAGACACAAAGAAAGTAGCACATGCCACACACAGCCTCGAAACAACTCTGTCCTCAAAAATACACCTCCCTGGAGTCAGTACAACAGCTGTATTAAAGCATTGTGTTTAATGGTCTGTGTGTTTTGTAGGCAAACATTTCAGTTTATGGACAGAAGCGTAGTAATAATAGACATTTTGTGTGTAAAGTGAATTAATGTCAAAAGCCTCCTGTTTATCTACTTTGATTTGTGGAGCATTGGAGGAGGAATGCTGCCACTTTTAGTTGTACTTGTATCACGAGGTGCCTCTGGGTGTAACCTGATTTGCAAACTTGCCACACAAATGCAAAAATGAGCGTGCGTGTGTGCGCGCCCCATGTGCTGTAAGTGTGTAACACAGCTGGCAAACATGTGATAGATAACACTGGTCACACAGTGTGTACTGTGTGATTTTAAGATTAACTCATTCATGCATCAGACGTAGTAGTAGTAGTAGCAGCAGCATGCATCCAGCTCCCCTGCCAGGCCATATTTTTACTCTGTTGACAGTCCTGGATTCAAGATGGGGATTTTTGCTGGTGCACAAATTTGTTCGCCGTCAGGAAAGCTGCCTGTGGACCATTCAGTTCCCATCATCGTCAATCTTTTAAGAGTTTTTCTTGCTCAGAAATCTCTCAGCTAGAATGGATCCTACTGTTGCATAACACAATATCCTCAATGACTTCAAAAAGCATGTTCATGTCAAAGTCTGTGTTCACGCACGTTCCCCTATTAGCTGTGCAAACATTGTAAGGACATAGCAGAAATATCTTCTCTGGAGGGAATACGATGTACAGTTCACCTCCCACAGTGAAGACACGCTGTGCTGAATTCCTCAACAGTTTACTCACTACACTATTGTTTTCAAATCTGAGCAACTTTGTTTCCCTCTCTTTTTCATGATGTCGTAAGATCCCAGCAGAAATAGTTAATTCTGAAATACTGAGTGATAAATGTGTGTTGAACAAGGCCATGTATCGTTCAAACATTTGACATTGTTATTACAGCTAAGTTTCAGTACAGTGATTAAAACACTGCCTTTACTTTAGTGAGAATAAACTTTGCAAGAATATATTATCCAATAAATTAAGACTTAAATCAGGACATCTGCACCAAGACAAATCTGACCATGAGTTCAGTGCAAACTTTTTTTATTTGACAATTTTTTTTATACTAAGTGATATTTAGGATTGACTTTACCAAGCCCTAATCTTAAGGTTGTTTTTTTTCCTATCAGCTCATAAACATCTCCCTTGCGAGACCCCTTGATGCGATTAAGGCCAACTGCTGAAGTCGTCATGTGAAATTCTCCCTCCCTGTTGTGACCGCTCCAAGTGCTGTTCTCACAACTCGTTCTGCGGCCCATTGGCTCACGGCTAATGCTAGCAGCACGTTTTTGAGCATTACTCTTAGTTTTCACCTAGAATAACTGGCGGGGTAATCCGCTGACTCACTGACTCGCAGGCCTAATCCGGGCCGCCTCGTGTCTTTTTCTTCCACTGTGTGAAGGCTGTGTACATGAGGTTAAATGTATGGTTAATACTATGTGTGTGTGTGCAGAGGCCCCAGCATTCCTGCAAAGTGGTGGCAGAGCAGAGGACGCCATGTTTCCCCCACCGCTGCTACGTCTCCCAATACGTGCGCACAGCAGCAGGTCTAATCAAAGCACTCCATAATACTGTTAGCTGGGTCATGTGCTGGAAGCCAGGATTAAGAGCAGGAGAGCACAGGCCACTAGATCCAGCTTAGGAGGGGACGTTCTCCCTCTTTCTCTCTCTTTGTCTGCCTCCCTCTCTCTCCCCATCTATACTCGTCTTTTCACCTCATACGTGGGGGACGCAGCCATGCAAGGTCACAAATGTTGTTACACTGTTTGTCACACAGCGCTATCATAGAAACAAACATTTTCATACTATATTATACTTGGACGATATCCACGGTTGGTGTATGAGCTTATTTCTTTTTTTATCTGAAATCTACAAACAAAACTATGACGTAGGAAACGCATGTTCACACCAATTCAGATGCCTTAAACTCTGTGTCTAAAATTGTGTCCTTCCTTAACCTTTAACCACCTGCTGTTCGGCCTGCACGACTCTTTCACTATGTACAACTTCCCCAGACTGCGAGCGCTAGGAAAAACGATATGAATAATGCATGCATGTAATATATGTATTGATGGATCAGACTCTTTTCAGTCATCGTGGTCATTATCAAAAACAAAAGTCACGAAAATAAACCAAGTGTGATGATGTGAAATGCATTTGTTACTCATTTCGATCTCTTCTGTTAATGAGTGTCAAAAGGCACATTAACCCTGCTTTTATTCAATATTATAAGACAATAAAAAATGGACATTTACAAGGGGTTTAATGCTTTTTATTGTCTTTTATAAGATCTCCACCTTGGAGAACACTTCTATTAAGATCTCATCAGTCCAGTCAGCAGCCCGGTGTGGACAGAAGGCCGAAATGGAGACGACAAGGTGCATTTATCCCCATTAGTGCAGTCGTAACCTAAAACATCTATCATGTCGGTGCCTCTCCTTTCTCACCGAGCCTCTGCCCCTGTTTGTGCTGCATTTTTCGGCACTCACTAATACCGGCACCCACTTTGCCCCAGTAACACATTTTAATACCACCGAGCACGCCAACAGTAGATTACCAGTCTCAGCAGTTGAGAAAGCGGTAGGTAGGTTGGAGGTCCTGGCAGGGCTTTAGGAGTTCAGGGCCAGATCAACATTTCTCCGTTTCCACACCTAAGATGAGGAGAGATCGAGTGGGGTAAGAAGAGGAGGAAAGACGAGGAAGGACGGGGGGGTGAAGGGGACACACTTTGCTATTGGGCCGATTCGCGGAAGAGAACTGGAACTGTCCGGATAAAGCTGTGCGTGGGAAGGGGGTGAGAGACAGCGAGAGAGAGGGGAGGAAAACAGAGAGAGGGTCAAGGGTAAGATGACTCCAAACTCAGGAACATGGTGGCATAAAGAGAAGAAAGCTGGACTGCAACCTTGAAAAGCCCCAATTGTTGGTAGGTACAGAGCTGGATTGTGTCGGTAGACCTATGATGTGAAGGCTAGCCAACAACACCGGCCCCCTTACTGTTGGTAATAAAATAGTTGGCTCTGTATTCATCTTGTAGGCAGATTTTGATTGGTCAATTAGGATCCCTGTTGTGAACATGGTTTATTCTCAGAGATGACTAATAGTTTCTGCCAGCCTAATAGCTTTATTTGGGGCACTGCATCCTTTGTGCTGTTGCTATTTGTGTTTTTTATGCATTGTGTGTGTGTGTGTTGTGTGCTCAGCTGGATGTATCGAGACAATCATATCAAACCCCAGATGTGTCAACTAAAAGAAGGACCACTTGTTGAAATCAGGAATTTTCATGTCATTCTTTTATAGGATCTGCGTTTCTTGTATCGATGTCATTGTATTGCTGTAGTTAGTGTCCTTTTTTATTTTATTCATAAAGCACCACAAACACAAATCGTGAAAGGTAGGACAGTGGAGTGTGTCTTCCTCAGTTATTTAAAACAGTTGTAAAGACACTCAAATAGGGAGGAGTCGCTTCAGTCACTTTGCCATTTCAGGGTGAGGGAGTCAAACCCGTGCACAGTCTCCTCTGAAACCAGAGAAAGCTGACCTTAAGAGTATTTAAACATAAGGCTTACTCAACACCGAAAGTCTGAGGGGGGGCCCCGATTGTTTGCTGTTGTAACACGGCCTGCTTTAGTGTTGCTAAAGGCTCAGACACTTGGTCGGTCTATGAAGTGTGAGACTGACATGTCTCTGATTCTCTCATCCCTCGAAACTGGATTGAAGATGGTTGCCGCCATAATAATCCCCAAAAGACATATTGAAGATGATTGAGTGGCTTTGACATCATAGACTGTGACAGAAGTCTCAATAGAAATGGTGATCCAATATTGTGTATATTCAGTGGGCAATGTATTGGTATGCCAGGAATTTATTTTAATACTTAAAGGAGAAATGCCTGGATTTTTTACTCAAAGTCTGTTTAAAGTTCTGAAGCATATAAGGAACAGATAGGGAGCTGGTCGAAATCTGATAAATCTATAATCTATAATGAGTCTACACGTTTGAAAATGGAACAAAAATCTGAGGCTGTTAATTCAGAAAGAAGTAAGTGTACCAGACCTCTGTAGCCCACTTCTCATCTAACACACTCAAACTCTAGAGTTAATGGTGTACTTGCATTTTGAGCAATATAGGTGCAAGTTTTTGACAAAAAAGTGGATTAAAAAAATATAGTAGCTCTAATTCTACTGCATTGATTTGGTGCATTTGTTTTTAAACTGTCCGCCATGACTCAGACAAGGTTAAAGGATTTCAATGCTAAACCTGTATATCACACTATACAGCCTTGTTGAATGTCAGGGCTTCAGTTGATGTCGACCATTTAGTCAGTGATTTATTACTATTGGCTGTAGTTTATCTTTGTGCTCGGTGGTGATAGATAGATAAATAGATGTACTTGATGATACATTCGTCAGTCTATTTAATCATCAACAGGGTGTATATTCACATGTTCTAGCTGTGTCCAAACAGGAATGCACAAGTACACTGACGCCCAGAATTCAATTTGAAGCGGTTGCAGGCACTGTATGCTGTCAGCTCTTGTGTCAAACCTAAATAAACTATGATGGGAAAAATGAATATTCATGAAGCTTAAGAAGATTTTGTCTCAAAGGAGGGATTGTGCACTGCTGCCTTGGGACTTAAGTGATGGCGTGGAGACAGCAGGATGATCATCACTCATCTATACCAGGGTAAATCAGCCAACAAAAAAAAATCTCCTGAAAACTATTGATTTACCTGCAGGCCCACATTTAATTTTGACAGATTGCCTGGGTGCTTATAATGGCCGTCAGAAGCAAGCTGAAGGATTACCAGAGTTACTTGCCTCTTGACAACCTGACTTAGTGCTGCAATGCAGACCCACGGTTTTGGAGAGGAAACCGAATGGGTTAGTCTTGAGACCTGTCTGGTTGGCGATAGGAGATGGTTGTCAGAATATTTCCTGCTTATTAACTCAGCTAAGACGGAAATGATGGTTAACGTACCTGCAAAACAAAGTCATCTGTCTAATCTCTGTCTCTGGGTGACTGTGCAATTCATTTCAGTTATAACTTGATGTGCTATTTGATATTGTTGCCTTTTTTTTCACCTTAGAAATATCACCAACTTTAAATGATGCTGAGATCCATGTTTTTGTTTCATCCCCATTGGATTACTGCAATGTTCCTCTGTCACGTTTGAAGATGGTGTTGAGAGCAATGTGCTCTTTGGAGTCCTGCACGCTGTTGTTGTCATTCTTAAGCGACCCCCCTCCAGTCCATGGAGGCTGACTGATCTCAACACTGCACAGAGAGAGAGAGAGTGTGTGTGTGTGTGTGTGTGTGTGTGTGTGTGTGTG
>JBBMOC010000013.1:9381135-9512057 GCA_037975185.1 Centropyge bicolor
CCTCTCATCTCCCCTCGCTGGTTATCCTCCTCCGCAGTCATTGGCTGCCTCCTCTCCATCTGTCCATCCTCCCCGCACGTTGACAGCCAGTCAGCGCTACAACTTGGCCTCTCCGACTTTGTCATTGGCTGCCGTTTGCGGTGAATGCGGATGCTTTCCTTTAAGAGGCAGTCTAGACTCAGCTGGCTGCGCCGCTCTCTCTCTCTCTCTCTCTCTCTCTCTCTCTCTCTCTCTCTCTCTCTCTCTCTTTATCTCTCTCTCTCCTCCTCTCTCCTGCAACACCACCACAACCTGCTGATTTCTCACTAAGCCTCTCCGGCTCCTTCCTCTCACTCCTCCTGTCATCAGCTGTTCTCTTCCACTCTCTCCTCATAATTTTATTTTCCTGTCAATCACATGCTCACCTCCCCCCTCCCTGTTTTCATTCCCGGTCCATTTTTTTTTTCTCTCTGCCTTTTTCAACCCGACCATTCCTCTCTTTGTCTCGTGTTTCTCCCCAAATACTGTCGTTTTGTCTTTGACATTCATTCATCTCCACCACTTTCTCACCTTCCACTGATGTGAGGAGACATGAAGGTGAGTGGAGTTGATTTCCAGGTTTTCAGGTGTGCCTACGTGCCTGCCTGTCGGGTTTTTTGTCTTTGCCATATCTCTCTGTTTTTTAACTTTATAAGCCATCTGTGAGATGTGGATGCTTCCTGTGTCCTTGGAGGCTCGGGCTGCACTTGCGTATGCTTCAGGTGTAACAATTAGGCAGCACCGGTAGGATGCTGCTGTGAGTCATCATCTGACGCTGCATGAATGTATGTTCTAGCTCTGGTCCTTTCAGCATGTGTTAGAGGAGAAGGGTTAGTTGATGAGAGGAGGAGGGGGGGGTGAATCAGTGCGTGGATAGCAGCAGCATGTCAATGCAGACTGTAGCTCGTGACACAGTATTTTGCACCAGCTGTGGTGCAGTGGCATCTCAGGCTGATTAATGAACACTGTTCAGCAGCGACGGCAAACAATTAGAGAAGTGATCGCAGTAAGTAGTTTGCACACACGTTCGTCTTTACGGTCATGGCACACAGCATTTGTTTCCAGAGGTCAATGCTGTAACAGGTAAAATGCTCTGCTCAGCTTAGGACGTAGTCGGATAGTTAATAGTCAAAAGAAGTGTTGATTTTCTTCATAGGTATTGAACAGTGTCCCTTTTTTTTTAGAATCATGAATTGTCCAGCACAGACAACATAAAGACCTGATTTATTCTTGGTTTTTTCCCCCCATTTTTTTGTGTCAGTGTCCTCATTATCTGTACTGTTTGCCACCTGACACCCACAGGAAGAAAATGTGTCTGCCAGAAATAATCCTCAAGAGCATGTTGCCTCGCAGGCTGTGTCTCTTTCAAGTGTTTTTTTTTTTTTTTTATGGGAGCTTTTTTAGATGGGACAGTTTATTCCAGGCTGAGTATGAAATGGTGAATGGCAAACAGGCAGCACTATATAGTGATTTTCTACTGCAGCAGACAAAGTGCTTTACTCACACACATACATCGTTGACATGCAGGGCTCTGACCTGCCCATAGGGACCAATATGGGGGTCAGTGTCTTCAGCTTGAGGACAGGATGAACCAGGGATGGAGCTGCCAACGAATGGTGTACCAGTGTATATAAAGTAAAGTAGTAAAGTTTGTATGTCATAAACACTAAGAAATAAAATTAAAAAGCTTAAAGCTGATTGCAGTAAGAAATGGTGGGATAATGGGGCATAGTTGCAAAAAGACACTTTGAGTATCTGCTTCTTAAAATGAAAACTCTGTCAATTACCAATCTACACTACTCCCAGCTCTCACTACTACCAGCATGTGTTGGCATTTCTTCATGAGATTCCAAACGTGATAGCTACATAATTTCTTATGCAACAAGTGTGATTGCAGGCTATTTAAACAGTGTCATAACAAATTATGAAATATAGTTATAAATGTCTTAAATTATTCAGGCTGTATAATCCACGGTATCCATATTAAGATATTGCTAGATATGCTTCTTACATAAAGTAAGATCCTGGATATCTCTTGGTGTCATAAAAGCCTTGTGTGACTTCATGGCACGGCTCAACTTGACTCGCTCTTTAATAACTGTGAAATTCATTTTATTCGGTTGCAAAAGGAGCTGACATGCAGTATGTGCATATCTAAATGATAACTATAAAGGAACTTCCCTAATGATTAAAGACATATTTTGTCCCTGTGTGGGTGAATACCTGCATGTCATTTCAAACATGTCATCTCCTCAGTTGTTTAATTGAGCTGACGAATCATTTCTTCCCTGTGGTAATGAGAAACCATCGCTGCCAGTTTTTCCAATTAAATTCAGCATTTTTACTGTTTCATTTCCTGTTTGTCTCTCTGCATCCCAGCGACCAGACAAACAGCAACATAATCATGTAGTGCATTCTTACCCAGGTAGCACAAAGCCATAATGATCTATTGCGGTGGATCTGCATCATGGCAAGGCAGACTCTGCTTGCTTTCTTATCTGCAACCGTGACTGACCGCTTGTTACCAAGTTATGTTTTTTGGGTGTAATAAAGTACAATAAAAAAAACTGGTGGATGACTTAATATCTTTGTTATTGTTGTGTTTTGTTAAGTTGACAATCACTGATATGGAGAAATGGAGGAAAGGAGAAAAGATAACCTTCACATAGGTTGCATAACATTTTATGCAACTCATTTTGTATTTTATTCTATTAATCCGTTAAGCTTTTATAATGTTTTTGCTTTCAAAGGACTCAGAAGTTTCAAGGTCCCAATGAGTCATTCAGTGGAGCGGAGTAAACACTCAGACGTCACCCACCTTGACTGTGCAGCCTGAGATGGCGCCTCTTAACATACTCATATCACCAGTCTATTGCATGAAATCCATTTCACATGAGCTGTGAATCTCTGGCTCACGCTGTGTTCTCTCAGTGTTCACTGTGTGTACAGATCAATGTATGTAAGTCCTGGCAGGGTTGTTGACTTAGTTCTCAAGGACATAAGGTCATACACCTCTTCATCTGTGAGGATGTATAAACATTCCCAGGCTGTGTTTTCCATTTCCAAAACTGTGCAATAGACATTTCGATGTGTTTTCAAATCTCGCACCAGATGCTGAGAGCCGCAGACAGGTTTTTGTTTTGGAAGTTTTGACCACAGTTTGGACAATTCCTTACTGAGGTTACACAGCTTTGATATGAATACTTCATGCTTGTGTCTATATTTGGCACTTTGTAAGCTCTGTTATTTTGTAATGTGAAACGATCAAGGAACATACTTATCCTGGTGCCCGATAGGATGGGGGGGCTGGATCAATGAAGTATCCAGCAGCATCTGAAACAAATAGATCTACACACCACAGTAACTCCCATAAGAAGGATTTTAATGCTGTGGCGTTTGGAGCAAGGCTTTTCTTCAGACTAAGGATTTGATAATGTGAACATAAAAACATGAAATAATCTTCAATAGAGTATTCACACTTGCTCTTGTCTCCTCAAGAACAACACCATGGTTCGGTTTCCTGCCATCTCAGAAGACATGCATGTGTAAGGGATAGTTTGTGAAATGTTTTCTTTGTTGCCCTTGCTGAACCAGCAACTTTGGACAGAGACAGGCTAGCTGTTTCCCCCTGCTCCCAGTCTTTATAAATGCTAAGCTAAGCTTACCTGCTGCTGGGTGCAGTTTCACATTTAGCCTGCAGACTTGAGTGGTAGCATCTAAGTCTTACCAAAAAAGCGAATAAGGCCTTTCCCAAAATACCACCTTATTACTTTCTAATCAGGAATACCCCACTGGAGTTGTCTCCCGTGGGCTGCACTGTGGATGCCCATCTCATCTAAACAGTTAGGATGGGTCCAATTCAGAGAAAGAATGAACCATCAGGAATCGAATTAAGTTTAGCTTATTACACTTTTCTAAACGAGGACGTTCTTGAGGCACTTAAATTGTTGTAGAACTATTTTAAAAATCCTATTAATTTCCTTCAGCAAGAGGAATCTATTAAACTCAAAGTTTCACAGATTATTAGGGTGAAGGTTGAGCTACATTCGGCCGACTGATTGGTCTCTGGGCCTTCAGGCAGTCATTTTGAGTTTCACTGCATATACTGACTCTATCCTGTAACCCTGATGAAGGCTGCTGAAGCTGGAGCTCATTGCTTTTGTTTAATATTCCCTTTAGACTTGTAGACATTTTTTTCATTCTCATAGGAAGTGTTTGAACTTCCTCCGTTGTACAGCAGTCAATAATAGGACTCCACAGGTTACCTCTAGACTCGTCTTACTGTACACATCCGAGCCCTGGAGAAAATAGTTTTTATGTGCACAGCTGGGAGTGGCGGTATGCGAGCTGGTGTTCGTGCATTAGAGCAGGGTGAGGTCTTCGGGACGGACAGAGCGTCAGCTGCAGCTGTCACGTCGAGCTTCCCTGTTTAGAAAATTGTAGACCTGATTAAACTGGCCTGATACGCCCACACTCGCGTCACTTGTGCTCATCTTTCTTCCTTCTCACACACACTTGAACGACGTGCTCTCTGCTTTCTCTGGCGCCGTGTTTGACCGCTGCACGGACCGTTTCCTCGGTGGACCGCCGTATTTGACTGCATGGTTGTCTTGTGACAGAGGTGTTCCCCTGATTAAACATTTGCTCAGCGTCTCGTGTTGGTTCTGTTAGTCTGCCACTGTCAATACATTAGACTGTAAAAGCTATTGTTTGTGCAGTGCTTCCCGAAGGTGTTAGAGGTTTTTCAAACAGGAAGACTGTTACATTAACTCAATTAGTAACTGAGATGTAAAAACTATGTTCAAATACATTATCCTATATTGATATATGCTACTTTTTGACATTTACTCAATTGAAAACAGTACAAAAAGATATATTAGATGTTTTACCTCCTCCATGTGATTGACTTTTGTAAATCTCTGCTTATTCTGAATTTGATGGCAGCAACATGTTTCAAACAAGTTGGAACAGGAGCATCAAAAGACTGTGAAAGTTGTGGACTGATCCAAAAACACCTGTTTGGATCATTCCACAGGTAAACAGGTTCATTGATAACAGATGATAGTATCATGATTGGGTATGAAATCCTGGAAAGTCTCAGTCATTCACAAGCAAGGATGGAGAGAGGTTTACCATTTTGTCCAACACATGATTGTATTAAGGAGATTGCTACATGGGTTTGGGAACACTTCATAAAACTCATGCCAGTAAATGTTTACCAAAGGCTGCATTCTGTTCATTCATGTATTACACCAGTAATTTTGGAATTTGGGATTGCACTTGCATATTGTTGATTTAATGAAATACCATTTTATTGTTTCTGCTTGTCAGGGCCGACCATACGCGACATGAAGCACTTGAGGAGTCAGTTGAATTTTAGAGCTTCAGATAGCGATCACATCCCCACCTAGTATTGTATTGTTATGTTTGATCATGAATTATTAACTTGAGATAACATCTTAATCGCAGATTTATTGTTGAGCAGGACTTTATGATTCCAGTTTATCTGTTTACTCTCAGCCCGGCTGTCTCAAACCTCTGTCTGGTCCAGCAGCATTCATCCTTCACTCTGATCCTTCGCTCTGATCTTTGTGGAGGTGAGGCAAGTGAAAAGAGAACTTCCCAGCAGGGATCAGTGAAGCATCACCTAATTTTTACTCAGTCTTTTTACAATTTGGCTGCCTCTGAGCTCTCTTCCCCTCAATATAAAAAAAACAACTGGCTGTGGGATCTGAGGAAAATGAAACATGTCAGATTTGCTTTCATATATTTTTTTAGCCATTTACAATGTAATCATGTTCAGTGTCACTTAAAAGACTAGATCATGATTCAGGGAGGTCTTGCTGTGGACCTGATCAAGAGACAAATTATTATCATCTTTTTGTGTGTGTGTGTGTGTTGTGGTTCAACAAAGGATAAAGGATAGCAGTATGTGACCTCAACTGTTCCAGATGGAGCTCTTGGTCGGGAGGAGGGAGCCATAACTGGCCGCAGGCTATTTAGAAAAGAGCTGCCTGCCCCCACGCGATGAGGAGCCCACAGTCGTTCATGCCGAGAGAATGTACTAGTCTGGCCTTCAAGCTGTTTACATTTAATGCTCCCCATTAACAATTGGCTTAACCATAGAAGGAAATGTGCTGCCATTAACCCCTATGAAATGACTTTGATTATGTGGCAAAGACAAAAGAAAAAAGAACCCAGGCCAAGTCGTTTGTGGCGTAGAGGTTTTTCAGGGACCACCAGAGGCTTCAGTGTTGGTGGCCTCGTCATCTTCCTCTAAGGCTTGTTGTCATTGTTACGGCGTAAATAAGCCTTGTGGAACTTTACAGGGACATGGGAATCCGTCCGCCTGTTGTTCTGGTGGATCTCATGTGATCGACCGATGAACTCAACAAGTGGAGAGCCCGGCGTGCTCGTTACAGCGGACTCACGGGATCAGCCGGCGACCACAGCTGAAATGGTCCATAAATCGTTCCATCTAAACAAAGTCAGAAAATCATAAAATTACAGTCTCTTATAGCCAAAGGTGATGTCCTCAAATTTTTTGTCCTTCAGTCCAAAACCAAAACACCCATTCAGCCTGATATAACAATGTCAAACTGAGAAAAGCAGATCTTCATATTCACAGGACAGTCAGGCTTATTGTCAGCCTGGAGTTGTAATTTAGTTACATCTGAAATATTCTCTTGCCATCCCTTTTATTATTTTTTTAGGTTACCTCTTAATTAGCTAGTGGCTCACCAAGCAAGCCGGCTTATTAATTTACACAGAAATGTCCCCTCAAGATCTGCAGAGATCTCCATAGATTAATTAAGCCATGAAACTGGTTGTTGTCTGTGTCAGATGTTTGACAAAAGTTAAAGTCAAGTGTCCCAAAAAAAGATGGAGCAACTAAAATTTGTCGGCATAAAAAGACAAAATTTCCTTTTTTGTTTGAATATTTGTATGAACTTTAACATTTGTCACCGAAAACTAAAATGCTGAAAATAGGCTAAAAGATGCAAGAGAGTTTCTCCTGTATTTTCAGTTCACAGACCCCAAAAGTGCAGCTTTGTGAACAGTTTCCACCTCTGGCAGCAGCAAAACATCACTGCTGGTGTTCTTACTGCATTGCAGTCTTAACATAAATCCATGCACTTGAGAGTGAGTTTTTTTTTTCTTTCTAATTTTGTACTGCAGCAAAGCCTTCGATTTACTTCTAACTTGTACTTGTTATAGAACTCGTGTGTACCTGTGTCTGTCATGCAGGTTAGAAGGTTAATAATGTAATTTGCCATGCAAACATCCGCTGGGCTTTAGTGGAACTGTCTGTTTGTTAACGTTTCTATTTAAGTAAGAACCGCTTGATCAAACTGCTTCCAGACATGTCAGGAGGTGCTTTAACATTGTGATGTATAATGTTCGATATTCTTAATTCTGCTTTTTCTGGTGTTTTGGCGTCATTGTGTCAGGCATGATGCAGATGGTAGTTAAGACAGTCTGGTGGTCTAATATTGAAAAGAGAATCTGTGGAACAAAAGGAGGTTTTGGCAGAGACGTCGGCTGCCCTGGTGTGTGTGGATAAGGTGTTAATAGTTCACTTTAATGTTGGGAGCATTGCTCACATCTCACTCTGGATGCCGTGGTCTTTTTATAGTCTGAGCGCTGTCAGCAGGCCCTCTGGAACGGCCAGATTTGATTCCTTTGAAGTGCAGACTGTGATTTCCTATTGTGGCTATCTGAGACGTCCGCGCCGGAGTACTCTCCTCATTTCATCCAGCTCTTCTTCATCCCTCAGTTTTAGGGGTGTTTTTTTTGCTCTCATAAGCGATCATAAACTCTCCTCCTCTCTCTCTCTCTCTCTTGCTCTCTCTGTCTCTCTCTCAGTCCCTCCCCTTACTTGTTTTTAGGTTTTCTGAGGAAGTCTCAGGAAGGTGTTGCCAGATGGTAGCCGCTGTTGAAAAAGAGTCATCATGGCTTATGACACTAATCGGTTTGTGTGTGTCTTCTGTCTCGTTTCTCTTGCAGGTGAAGGACCGTGCAGACAGACTGTCTCACACTAAGCTATGGAATGCTCCCTGCACCCACCATCACTAGTCTCCAATCTTTGGACTGAGCTCCAATCGCTTAGTTAGCGGCTGTGCTTCTCCCCTCGAACTCTTTATAACCAGGGGAAGAAGAAAAGGAGCGGGCTTATTAAGTCCTCCGCTAAAATCGCACAGAGCACTTCTTTTTTTTTTTTCTCTAGAATATTTAAGCTAATTTTTCTCCGCTTGGATTTTTGTCTGGTGAAATCACATCAAGATGGATCTGGAACCGTACCTGTGGATGGTGATTATTGGCTTCATCATTGCCTTCATACTGGCCTTTTCAGTGGGCGCCAATGATGTGGCCAATTCCTTCGGCACAGCCGTGGGATCCGGCGTGGTCACGCTGAAGCAGGCCTGCATCCTGGCATCCATCTTTGAGACGCTGGGCTCGATGCTGCTGGGGGCCAAAGTGGGCGATACGATCCGAAAGGGCATCATAGATGTCAGGCTGTACAATGAAACGGTGCCTGTGCTCATGGCTGGGGAGGTCAGCGCCATGGTCGGTAAGTGGGACTCTGTTTTCAGAGGCTATTTTCGAATTCGATTGATCATCTCAGTCATTTTTCAAAACAGGGAAAAACAAAGAATTTGAAGATTTTAGAGATAAAGTGATTTAAAAAAACAGAAACAGCAGGCCGATTAATCTAGTGTTATCATTTGGTGGGATAATGGGCTTATGTCTTACTTTTGCTGAAAGTGCTGCTGAACTATTGCTGCTATTAATTATTGGGCTTTGTTTGAAAATGCTCAAGGAGGACTTGACAATCGCTCTAAATAGGAATTTATTAGATAAGCAGAAACAATATTTTAATATAATTTGATTTTTTTTCAAGGTAATGAGCTGTTTACAGGTTCATAAATATGAGGATTTGCTGAATGTCTCTGTGAAGTCTCTGTAAGCAGAATATCTTTGGACTGTTGGTCGGACAAAAAAATGTCTGTCACATTGGGCTACTGTAAGAATAATCATCAGATTATGAATCTGTTAATGAAACTAATTGCTACTTGCAGCCCTCAAGTACGTCAAGAGAAACAACTGTGATCACCAGATGTGTAAATATATCAGGTTATTATATAAAGTGGTATATTAGGACTGAAACAAACAAGCAATGAAAAATAGTGAAAATCAAAACTTCCTTCAGCTTTTTGTCAGAACAGTTTAAAACACCAAAATATAGACTTTAAAGTAAAAGGAACCAGATGCAGAAAATCTTCACATTTAAGAAACTGGAACCAGTCAGGATTTTTGCTTTATATAAAACTGAAACAAATTGATTTTTTGCATTGTTAACACTTAGTTTTCTGTTGATGTACTAATAGATTAATCATCTAAAATTTCTTTATGTACTTTAATGTATTTCAGCCATTGTGGTGCAGGCTCTGCTGTCCCTTTTTGCTATTCATGTTTTATAATAATTTGAACATGTGTTTGTTTATGCCGGTCACTTTTTTTTATTTTTTATAAATATCTGGGCCTAAGGGCAAACACAACAGCGTGTCCGACTCTTCTAATCCATGTAACATTCACACATCAAGATTAGTAACATTACTGATCCTGTGTACAGTATCCAGATCCAGCACGTGCAGACAGCTCAGAGTCCACTCTGCAGACACACTGGCCTCCAGTCACCCACAGGTCACATATACTGTACACACAAGAGAAGAGGCATCCTTCACTACATGTCTGAGGTTTTCCCAAAATAAAAGGCTTATCTATCCAGATTGTGGCTCTAACGGTTTCTCTTAAAACTAAACTGGTAAATTACATAACTCTAGCAGTCTCGTTTTTGTACTCTGTTCATTTGAATAACGTGCACGCTTGTTATACGAACCACTCGGATCCTTGAGAGATGTTAAGATTTGTGTTTTTCCTCGCAGAGTTTCAAAGTAGCTTTCTGACAAACGCTGTGAAAATGTTTCATCTATTTTTAGATGGATCTCACAATGTTTTTGTAATGTTAACATGTCCCGAGTTGCTTCGCAGAAAAGGCCTGTCATCCTCACGTTAAAGCACAGCTACACTCAACATCAACATTAGATTACTTCAGTAAATGAACGGAAGAAGGGAAAACAATGGTGCTCTCGTTGAGACAATGCCATTTTAATGAAAGAGTGACTGGGGGACACAGGGAGATTCCTGTGTGGCTAGAAATTCAGGTGTGGCAGAAAGCAACAAGTCAATGATGGGGAAACACTGCATGTAAATCACACAGGAAACATTTTTCACTGGGATATTGTTTCTGCAGCACAAGAAGAAATTTTGACTTTTTGATTTAATTTTATAAAAGCAGGAAAAATCCTTCTGTTGTGTCCAGCAGGAGCTCACAGAAACAGCACAGCACGTACTTTTAAGTTTGTGCTTTGAAACAAACCATCAAGCCTGAGATTTTTTTTACAGCAGCGAAGATGATGAAGAAGATAATGCATGCGGATATCGCTTTCTTTCGCTCACAGCTCGTACTTTTCTTTCTTCCAGAACTGCATTTTTTGATGGGAAACTGTGGCTGATTAAGTAGAAAAAGATGTGTGAGATTTGTGTTTCTCGTTCACAGGGTCAGCAGTCTGGCAGCTAATCGCCTCCTTCCTCAAACTGCCGGTCTCTGGGACTCACTGCATTGTTGGCGCCACTATAGGCTTCTCCATGGTGGCCATCGGCACCAGGGGAGTACAGTGGATGCAGCTCGTCAAGATTGGTAATGTCTCGCGGCTCTGAGATCTGTATGCTTACTGTGTGTGCTCAGTCTGCATATGTATATCTATGGTCTTCACATCCAGTACATTATGTTTACATATATTTACTCATTCATGCATGTAATAGAACTAAATATCAGAGTTTTCAGCCTTGTCAAACAAAACAGAAATCGTCACATTATGTTGTCAGCGAGGACGACTCCCCTCAAAACTTTTGCTCAGTGAGCGATCTGTTTTAGAAGAGGCAGAGTTACCAGTTTCTCCGTCATGAGGAGAGAGCAGCGTGGAACACAGCCACACAACATATTTTCAAGTGAAATAAACTCTTCACTTAAGATGGAGAAAGGAGCTCTGTTTATTGCTTCTTCCACCTGCATGTATAAACCACAGCTCAATTAAGATGCATTATGAACTAAGAAGTTCCTAGCTGAATGTAATTACAACTGGGAAACTGTATAAAATGTGAAAAAAAAACCAGAATGCAATGAATTGTAAATCATTTTCTACATATATTCAGTCGAAGTTCAGTCAAGGAATTGTTTGTATTTCATGTTAAAACTGATAAACTTATTACACAGAATTTGATGCCTGCAACATGCTCTAAGAAGTTGGGACAGGGGCATGTTTATGACTGTGTTACATCACCTTAAACTTTTAACAGCACTTAGTAAGTGTCGGTGAACTGAGGACACTAATTGCTCATGTTTTGAAAGTGAAAGTAACTGACTTTAGTTGCTCAACAGTCTGATCTCTCCATTGTCATGTTTTATGTTTCAATGGGAAACAGGTCTGAACTGCAGGCAGGTCAATCTAGTACCACCACTTTTACTACAAACCAAGCTGTGCAGAATATGGCTTAGCATTGTCTTTACCTACGCAACAGAACAGAAGTATATGAAGTAGTTTAAATCAGCTTCACCTTTGCCAACTACAACATGAAAGCGATGAACACATAAATGCATCAATGATTACAATCCAATAACATGATATACATTATTCTGAAACAGGCCCGTTTGCGTAATGAGTACTTTTACTTTTTGGCACTTTCATATATTTGGAACTTGCATATTCTTATCATTTTTACTTGAGTAAAGATTTGACTGCAGGACAGAGTGTTTCTACACTGTCATATTGCTGCTCTTACTTCTAACTATGAGATCTTATTACATCTTCCACCACTGTTCTGAGAAGTGTGGGAAATGACTAATGAAGAACAGAACAGAGTCGGGAACAAAAAGACTCAGTCGTGCCTGTATCAAATGTGTGATTTGTTTCTTGCTGTTCTTTTCTGATGACATGTTCTCCTCCCTCTCCAGTGGCATCGTGGTTCATCTCTCCCCTGCTCTCTGGACTCATGTCTGGACTCCTCTTCATGCTTATCAGACACTTCATCCTCAACAAGGTGGGCTCACATTACTACACACAAGTACAATCCATTCTTTAATTTACACTGGTTCCTGTTTGTATTTCTGCTTCTGCAACATTTTTAACCTTTTATCAGAGCACTGGAATGGTGACCATGAAAAATGTTTTATGACTTCCCATTCGGTGGATTATTGCCAGCGGTGTGCTTGTAGAATTTTAATGAGCTATGCAGTTTGAGCTTATTGTCACATTCAGCCCGTCAGCATGTAGTTGAGCCACTTGTCCAGGATTTTCAAAGACCACAATCCAGGCACAGACATAGTACTCGTGCTCACACAAACCTGTCCAGAGAACCTCAGCACAGATAAAAATCCATTTGATTTGGCAACACCCGCAGATCTGCTGTTATGTAACAGGCGATCTCTGGCAGACCAGGAAGAGAGAAGTGTTGTAGATCATCCTCAGGTCACGACTGCAGGATTATGTATGAATGAGTCATAGGACGATTTGTCGTTCGGACTGGAGTTGCCGTGCAGCTGGGTCAAATTCAGGATGAGTTCATCTCTGTCTCTGCAGGCGATTTGCATCAGCTAAATTGGAATATTTAGTCTTTATATCTATGCTGCGCTGAGATTTGTTACTTTTCCATAATGCACAGTCGAGATGTTGCTTTAGGTTGTAGAGATTTTCACCTTTGTAGCTCAGGTCACACTGCGTATCAAACTCCTCATAAACCACACATTGTGCAAAGGTGAATTGTTGGATATATAGTTTTACCTCATCACGCCTTTGACCTGACCTCAATAAGAAGCTGTGGTGTTGTTCAGTGTCAGCATATGGAACATAAAGTACTTTGAAAAAACTCACATAGTCGCACATCATTCTGACCATGTGCCCTGACACAAAAATGGGCTCTAATGACTAATTTAACTGAAGTACATCTCGAGCTATTGTGCATTGTTCTATTGAAAGCCAGAAGCTTTGCCCAGAGTGAGAAGTTAACTACTGATTGCCTTCCTCAGAGAGACACTTTGACATGATGAAGAGCTGCCAGTGATCGGCACGATTTATGTCGACAACATCAATATCACTTTATCAATGCAATTTTTTCACAAAACTGACAGGGATTCAATTTTATTTATATAGCATCAAGTCACAACAGAAGTTATCTCTGGGCTCTTTTCATAATAACTGTTCTCATCACAAGCAAGTACTTGGTGACAGTAGTGAGGAAAACATCCTTTTTAACAGGCAGGGATGCAAAGAAATATTTTTTAAGAATAATTTTCTCTGTGGATTTATCTACTGAATCTTCTTATGTGTTTCATCTGTAAAATGTCAGGGAAAAATTACCTTTTATTTTCCCTGAGCCTGAGGTGCCGTCTTAAAATTCCTTGTTTTATCCGACCATCAGTCTAAAGCCAAGAGAGATTCTGATTACTATCGCATGACAAAACAAAGCAAATCCTTTAGATAAACATTTGATTGAAAAATCACTGAAACTATTAATGATTATCTAAATGGTTGCCAATGCATTTTCTCAGCTAATTAATTAATCAACTAATTATATCTGTTCTATTGATACATATGACAATATGGCCTACAAACGTTTTACATACATATAAAACCAAACCAAAAACTCTATTTTGTTTTAGAAATTAGCTTGTTTCAATATTTTGTTTATTTTACATCTTTTTCAATCATACTTGAAACTGTAGTAAAAATCAGTCTGTGTGTGCTTTCTATCCAGGATGACTCTGTCCCTAATGGTTTGCGAACGCTGCCCCTCTTCTATGCATCCACAATTGGGATCAACACATTCTCCATCTTGTACACTGGAGCACCATGTAAGTGCTGGGCAGCACTTTTTCTTAATCGAGATATTGTGTGTGTTTACTCAGTCTATTCAGATCAAATTATCATCTGAGTCTTAACGGGTGCTGGTACCAATGTCTTGCGCTTGCTCAAAATTCCTTTTGAAGGTGTGACGAGACTATAAATAGATTGTAATACTTTGAAACGACTTGCAAGATGTTATTTTCTTATACTTATGTGTGTGGGTGTTTTTCATTAATTGCAGTGCTCGGGTTAGAGATGCTGCCGATATGGGCCATCTTCCTCATCACTTTAGCTGAATCGCTGGTCTGCGCAGTTTTGGTCTGGATATTCGTCTGTCCCTGGATGAGACGGAAAATAGCAAGTAGGTATCTGTGTGTGTGTGTGTGTGTGTATGTTTCTGTCATGTATTGCTTTTGGGGACACCTTTCAGACTATAGACCAGTTAAATGGGGGTCAGTTTGTCCAAAATATGGATTTTTGGGTCAGTGGTTAACATCAGTGTAGTGGTAGTGGTTAGAGTTGCTCAGCTGTGGACACCATGGACACGTTGCGTTCTGTTCTGTTTATACTATTTTCTGGAGTCCAGTTGGAGGACATGTTCCACACATGCACAGATGTATTCCATAGCTTGTTGTACCAAAGTAGTATAAACAGAACTACTACCTGTTTGTGGTGTGTGGAGTTGTCCGTGTACACATGCTTTTGGGAAAATCAGGCCCATTGTCTCCAGGCAATTATGCGCACCTGCACATGCACACGCCTACTTAGTATGTGCATGTGCAGGTGCATGCCTGTGTGTGTGTATGTGTGTGTTTGCATGTGTGTCTGCCTTTCTCACGCCATCTGAAAGCCCAGTGCTCTGACCTGGGCCTAACACAACAGTGCTGCAGCCTCTGCTTGCACACTCTGTGCTCTGACACCAAACAAGGGATGTGTTTTCTTGTTGGCCTCTGCCAGAGCCGCTAAAGCCACCAAAAAAAAAAAACCCTGTGAACTCTGTGTATTGCTCCCGTTGCTTTGCTGAGACACTTTTTAAAGGAGTATTGCTGTAGGGCCAGATGCAGGTTAATGCCTTCATAGCCTGAAGTATAGAAAGCTTTCAGATCCAGGTTACGAATTGTTTCCCTAATGGGAAAATCAGCCTGCAGCAAAGCAGACATAGCTATGAAACACATGACACATTAAATAAAACAGTGGAAAGAGCAGTAGGTGGAATATCTGAGAGAGCTGTTGACATAAGCAAGGCAGCCAGTCTGCTAAATATACTTAATGTCACACAGGATCAATAAGAAATTCTGTTTATTGCAGCGATCCGAAGGCTAAGCTGCAAACTGTTAAGTCTGAGGTACCAGAAATAATTTAAACTGGTAGACCTGATAAATGCTTTGTACAGTTATGAAAATGAAAAATGATGGTTAGCATCAAACAGAATAAAGATGTGTAAAGAAGAAGAATATCCACATAGAGGCTTAAAACAGTAGTTATTTTCTCAAAACCTTCCTTCGACCTCAAATTCAAGTGAGGCAGACACGACCAGTGGCTTAAGTATGTCATGACCTCTGAATGCCTGTGAGGATTATAGGTGATATTATCGGCTCTAATCAGGATATTACTGCATCTGTCAAAATGAAACAGGTGATGGCTGAGTTTGTGTTTGTACTGCGGGTGTTTTGAGGTGTCCAGGGGCATCGTGTCTATCAGCAGGGGGATTAGTTGGGATCATACTTGTGGGATGTTACTGCATAGTTTTCTCTTTTTCTCCCCTGGAACCAGCCTTTTTCTGATTCATTATTATTGATATTAGTGCGTCTATCTAGAGTAACTAGATAGTTTTGACAAACACATGCATGAAAACATTGATATAAAAAAATAAAATACTGTGTGTTTGCCAGAATTAGTGATTCACTTCTGAAGCTCCTGCCCTGATTTCATCAGCTCACCCTATCTGGAAAACCTTCAGACAACCTTTCTGTAAAACCAGTTTTTTTATTGTTCTTTAAATAATCTCTCAGACACATTAGAATATAAGCATGTCATGTACATACAGTTTTAATACAGCCTTGATGCCATACCTTGATTCGCTGCAGGCCGTCTAAAGAAGGAGCAGGCTCTGTCCCGGATCTCTGATGAGAGCCTGGACAAGATACCTGAAGAGGAGGAGGAGAGCCCCGTCTTTAAGGAGCTGCCAGGGGCCAAGGGCACAGACGAGGCTGTGCTGCCGCTCACAGGGGGCAGCAGTGAGCGCAGCACCCGCGACTCTAGCGGAGAGCTCACCAATCTGGCTAATGGAGGCACAGTCCTGCCGAACGGCAGGGTCTATGGTAAAATATTAATAATGTAATTAAGTGAACTCTACAGGGGCTTTTAGTGCCCAATTTATAAATCCAGGTTTTCTAGAGACTCTTTCTCTCCTAGATAAATACAAATGCACCCATTTCTTTGTCGTACCTCTGTCAGGCCGGACCCACTCAATGACCAACGGCTGCCTCAAGTCGCCCGTCTCTAATGGCAGCTTCAGCTTCGATGGCCACATGCGTAGTGATGGCCAGGTGTACCACACCGTGCACAAGGACTCAGGCCTCTATAAAGACCTGCTTCACAAAATCCACCTGGGTCGCATGGATGACAGCGACCGCTCGGGCTCCAACGCTGGCCCGGCTGACAACAATTACCGCCTGCTGCGACGCAACAACAGCTACACCTGCTACACGGCAGCTATTTGCGGCATGCCCGTCCAGCCACTCATCCGCACAGAGTCACGTGACGACAGCGAAAAGCTGGTGGGAGAGGGAGGCGGCAGGAGCAACAGCGTGTCCTACTCCAAGAAGAGGGTGCGCTACGACAGCTACTCATCGTACTGTAACGCCGTGGCCGAAGCTGAGATCGAGGCAGAGGAGGGAGGGGTGGAGATGAAGTTGGCCACAGAACTTGAGGGGGTGGAGGAAGAAGGGGCTCCCGCTCCGGTGCCTCTGGACGACTTGGCTGAGGAGGACCATGAGGAGAAGGACAAGCCGGAGGTGTTCCTGCTTTTCCACTTCCTGCAGATCCTCACCGCCTGCTTTGGCTCCTTTGCCCACGGAGGAAACGATGTCAGGTGCTGCCTCCTGCTGCTTACAGGAAATACAACATCCCATATAGCCATTGCACATGCAAACTTACATTTCCCTACTACCTGATCTGTTTTGTTATTCCTGAAGTAATGTTTCTGTAACAGCAAAATTCAACTTTACTCTGCTGCTCTGATGTCATTTTGTCCTCGATGTTTAGTCCAGCCTAAATTCTATAATCTTTTTTCTCACCTGTGCAGCAATGCCATCGGACCCCTGGTGGCGCTGTGGATGATCTATGACCAGGGCGGTGTCATGCAGGACGCCGCCACTCCCATCTGGCTGCTGTTTTATGGTGGTATCGGCATCTGCGCCGGCCTGTGGGTGTGGGGCCGCCGCGTCATCCAGACCATGGGAAAAGACTTGACTCCCATCACCCCCTCAAGGTGAGAAAGCCACCGCACGGGAGAGCGGGTGGATGCGTGTTTGTCAGTGTGTGTGTGTCTGTGTCTGTTTATATGGAAACGGGTGAGAAAGCAACATTTGAACGAGAAAGACGGACAAGGTGAACACGCTTGGTTTCACTTGCTCTAAAAAGCCTCGACATGCTGACACACGCAAGTCCATCGAGTGCAAGAGCTTCCTTGGTAAGTATTTATGTGCACACAGATGTATGACTGCACAAACACACAATGTCTTTACCAAAGCTGTTAAGTGTTACGGAAGGAGATATTCAACTGACTAACATGCATAAAGCTAAGGCAGCTCAGTCGTGGTTGGACTGATCTGTTGCCTCAAGTTCTCTCTATTCACAAGTCCTGTAAACTTGTCTGACTAATGACGGGTGTTTGTGTCAAGCATGCACTGATTAACCACTCTCTACTCCCCAAACATAGCTGCAGCAGGCAAAACGCACATTTTCACTACATAGGCAACCTACAAGTACAATGCTGTATGTGCGTTTTTCTTTTTTTCATGTTAGTTGCATTTGTAAATATATAAATGATCCTGATATCTCTCATCAATAGGGCAGATTGATTTCATATGATTTCATTAGTTTAATGTAAGGTTTTGTTTTTCTGAATACATTTTATTTGAGATTAAGTACATTGGAAATTTTCTGTCCTTTTTAAAAGATGTAGAAATTATTTCATGATACATATAACATGCTGTCTTTATTGGACAATACAATTAGAAATTTTGACAGTAACCACACAGTCCAGTATAAACTTTGCTGCAACTGTGATTCCAAAAAAGTTGGGATATTGTGTAAAATGTCAATCAAAACAAAATGCAATGATTTGCCCATCCTTGCTCGTGAACGACTGAGCCTTTCCAGGATGAACCTTTCATGCCCAATCATGATACTATCACCTGTTACCAATGAACCTGTTTACCTGTGGAATGATCCAAACAGGTGTTTTTGGATCAGTCCACAACTTTCAGTCTTTTGTTGCTCCTGTCCCAACTTGTTTGAAACATGTTGCTGCCATCAAATTCAGAATAAGCAAATATTTACAAAAGTCAATGAAGTTAAACATTAATTATATTGTCTATGTATTGTTTCCAATTGAGCTCAGCAAATAATCACACCATCTATACATTTTACACAGAGTCCCAACTGTTTTGGAATCAGAGTTGTAGAACAAATTCTTTACTTCTGAGGGAATGAAGTAGCAATGGTATAAACTCAGTTTCTTCTGTGCTCTGACTCATTACATAATAATTATGAATAAATAAGGAGTCTTTTGGACCGCAGCATGTAAAGCCCCAGGGCTCTCTTTGTCCCACAACCTCAGCAGCAGAAATCACGAAATCACGGATCCTTAACCACTGACTGCTGCTCCTCTGTCCCACAGATTAATCTCTCTCTTTCTTTCTCTTGCTGTCCTCTCGTCTTGTCATGCATTAGCAGAACTGTGTGTGTATATATATGTGCATGTGTGTGTGTATCACATCAGTTTAAAGAAGTCCAGCTCCATTCCTGCAGGTCTCTTTCACTGTATGTATGTGTGCACGCATACATATTAAGGTCTATTTGTTCCAGCAATTTATTTAAGAGAGAGTGTGTGTGTTTGTGTGTACTGTGTTTCCTGGCAGGAACATCACACAGGGGTTCAGGAAGTTGTTTGGCATTCTGGATGAAGAGAAGTAGAGCAGGAAGGGTGAGGGTGGGGCAAAGCCACAGTGGGAACCCCGGCCTCTCTTCTCCAACCACAGGGAGGGACGCCAGTCTGACGCCTTCTCTCTGCACTTTTCTTTTCCTCTCTGTCCTCCTTTTTGTCATAATCCTTCCTCACCTTCTCCTCCTCTTCTTTTCTTTCCACCTCAAATTCTTTCTCTCTCTTCCCTAAAGCCGGGTTTGTGCAGATCCTTAAAAAGTATTGAAGCATTCAATTTGAGTTGAAAAACTTAAGGTCATAAAATAAGTGATGCTTGGACTGAGACATCTTTGAATACTTTATCAGAACTACCTATATTACTGTCTAGTTAGTGGGGGTTTTTTTGTAATTTTTTTTACTCATTTTTTTCCACGTAACCTATTATGCATACTGTCTGCCACATTCAAATAGAGAAGAGAGAAAAGATGATGAAGAAGGTAGCAAGATGTGGAAATGCAAGTAGAAGGACATTTGGCTGCAAGATGAAAAGAGCTCTGAATAGTTTGCTGTCACAAGTAACGATTCTGAGGTGACTTGAAAAAAATGTCTTAAAAGGTCTTAAATTTTGTTTTGAATGTGTGCAGCAACCCTTTAAAGCCACGCAATTGTTCTCACGCTCACGCCATCTCATTATTTTCCCCTCTCTCTTCATTTCTCCTCTTTTCTCCGGCCCCCGTCTCTCTCTCTGTGTGTGCCCTCTTTCTTTCTTAATCTCCCTCTTTCCATCACCAGCTTAGACTTCTGCCAGGACTCAAAGACAAATTTGCTCTGGTTCACTGTTCTAAAGGCTCTCTTTCCTCCAGTGTCTGTTTCCATGCATCAATCTGACAAAGAAGTTTGTTTGGGCCGAGGATGGGAAAGGATAGGATGTGTGTATGTGCAGTTGTGTGTCTTTAGTCTGTGGCTGAGCATGTGTTCGAGCAGACACAGTGAACACATGGTGGTGTATCACAGCAGCACGAAAAAGATGTCGCAGTAGGAAAAGCACGGGTGTTAAATGGCCGAATTCCATTTAGCTGCTTCAGTTTCAGTGTCCTGGTATTGTGCATGCTGGCTCACGTGGCTTTACTGGGACACCTGGATGGAGTCATGTTATTAATTAATACCTTTTCCTGTGATGACAAGTAGGATCTTCTGCTGGAAAATCAAATCTGTACTCAAAACACAGAGCAGCTAACCTCACACTATAGAAATGTGTAAGAAACTTCTGACAGGAAATGAGAGATGCAACAAAGGTCCCTGACCCAACTTGAACCAGGTTTGTTGCAATGGCATGGTCAGCATTTTAAATCTCTGAGCCACATTCTTCAATATTTCTACACCCAGTTGGAGCGAGTGCCCGGTTCAAGTTATGTTCAAGATTGGCTTGAGTCAAATCATCAGAGCCCTGCTGTGAAAGAGATTGGCCCTCGCTGTTCACGAGCACCACAACAGCAACAGGAGCAAGATGTTGCAGATTTGACCAATTAAATTTCAGCAGTGTCTGTCCCCAGAGCTTTACCTCAGTGCTCAGTGGCGGCTGTTTTTTATTTAGTAAGTACCAGCTTCACATTGCTCTCTCACTCTTCCAGTTTCCTTTCATCCTTCTCCGTCTCTAGTTTTCAGTTTATTTGAATGAGTTTCTCTTCCAGTGCAGCAAACTGGTCCGGTGTCAGTGTGAATCATGTTCCTGAAATGGGACGTGCCTTCAGATGAAGTATGTCCCAGTCTTTGCGAGGCTGTCTGTGTACCACATGCAGCTATACTCTATGAATTACCAACCAACATTCAGGAGCTGTTAGAAAAATGTGTTTTTTCTTGTGCACGTGTGTTTCAGACCGAGAGAGTGTGACTTTCATTTTCCTGTCTGTGTGTGTGTTAAGCATGCTATGGTTAATGCTGGATTATGGTGAGAGCGTGCCGTCGGCCGCACATCCCAGACATTACAATGAAGGATGTCTCTTTGCCTCCCTCCTCTCCCCTCCCCTCCTCCACAGTGGATTCACTATTGAACTGGCTTCTGCACTCACAGTCGTGTTGGCTTCCAATATCGGAATCCCTGTCAGTACCACACACTGCAAGGTATGACCGAGCAGGCCCCTCCAGCTGGCCTCTCACCTCCCCTACAGGCATCACCAGGGGGCAGGGAGCTCACACTGCCTCCCAGGGCAACGGGCTGGAAATACACACACCACCTTTGTCAGATCATTTCAACAGATTTTCCCTCGTCTTTATGACTCTATCACTGCCGCTCGCCACTTTTCCTGATAAATCAATGAATATATTTCATCAGAGCAAGCAAAGTTCAGATGTTTGTGATGCTTATTTATTAGTTTTGGTCATTGTCCGTTATGATAAAAAAGTAATTGCTGAGATCTGGGAACAGCTACACCAGTCAGACGGGAAAAGAATGAACAGCAGTCATACAGTCAGGCAGGTTGTTAAACAAGTAAGGCAATCATTTCCACTGGGAGTGGGTGGAACATGTCCCCCTTTACTTTTGAAAATACTGTTTTTGTTCCCTGCTTCCCTCTCCACCCTGATGCCAACCCCTGCTGTAGTTACTTGTTTGCGGAAAATGATAATCAAACTGTTATTACTCCATATGAAATTATGACACATGCTTCTTTCTTCTCCCTTATTTCCGATGTGGTTAGTTTCTTCTCATGAAATTTTGGAAACAAATGCCGTGTGTCCCATGTTGGTGGTAGTTGCTAAGCTCCACGGAAAGCTTCGATTTGGTTGTGTTTGCAACAGCGGCGCCAACAATAATACCACTTGAAAACGCAAGTGGAGGGGGGAAAGTTGAAAAGTTGTCCACTATCCTCTTTTATAATGGAGAAATAACTTTGAAGAACGTCTGACTTTATTGTGCAGTGATGCTGTTTTTCCAGATCTTAGCAATTACCTTGGTGAGTGCAAGAGCATCACAATTACAAACAGCTGCCAAAACTATGAAAATAAGACCGAAATTTCAATAAACCAGAATTGTCCTTTAATTCTATGCATCTGACAATCCCCACTAAGCTTCTCACTGCATTAGAAGACAATCAGGCCGTGCAGCCCCGGGTAGCAGTGTGCAGCCCCTCTCCCCCTGTTCTTTTCAGGAACATCAGATCCAGGCTGGAAGACGTACCGGACCCCTCCAGTTTCGACCCTCTCCTGCCCCCTCCCCATCAACATGGTCTCATCCTCTGTTTCATTCCCACCAACTCTCTCCCATTTTGTCCTTTCAGCACTGGCATGGTTTGGTGTGTGGGTCCTCCACCCTCCCGCGCTTGGCTGCAAGCAGACTGCCTCCCCCCCAACCCCACCACCACCACCAGCCAACCTCCCCCCAAAACCCCACCTGTCACACTTATTTTCCACTTTTTTTACCCCCCTCTCCATCTTTCTCTGTGTCTCTCCACTCATCTGTCTTCACAGCGGATTTTGCATTGAAGTAATGAGTGCGCTAACAGTGCTTGTTGCATCAAATGTGGGCATCCCAATAAGCTCCACCCACTGCAAGGTATTGGAGTCACTGGTAGTGAAGCCGTGTTAGAGAGCCCTCTCAGAGCTCCACTTCATTGCTTCACCTGTAGCTGTCAATCACCAGAGCCAATCACAACTCCTGGAGTTGCTGTTTTGATTTCTCCTGCAGTTTCCCTTCGACTACAAGATAAGATAAGATAAGCCTTTATTCGTCCCACAGTGGGGAAATTCACAAACCCTCCAAGGATCATAAATGCAAACCTTATCATAGACCAATATATCATGTGTATGGGGTTTTTACATTTTTTTGTTCCCTTTTGTTAATTAGATTTGAAGCATCACATTTTCCGGCAGTCAGATTTATTTTTTTGAAGGAGCAGAATTTCCATTACAAAAAGGTCAAGTTGAGCTTGTGCTCCTGCAACATTAGAAAAGATATTTAAAGGAATAGCTCAACATTTGGCAACATAGACTCATTTTATCCTCATGTCTCTCCATTAAATATGAAGCTACAGCCACCTGGTTGGGTCTGGACTGGAAATGGGGAAATGGCTGGTTACTAAACATGTTACCTCAACGCTCTTTATGCTGAACTAAGATTTGTGGTTGATGGCTGTAGCTTTATATTTAACGGTCAGACTCGAGAGCGGCGCTGATCTTCTCTGCCAGAAAGAGAATAAGCAACTTTCCCAAAACGTTTTATCCTCAAATTGGTCATCTGTTATGGGGGTACAGGTGTTACACATGCATCTTATTGACGATGTTAAACAAAAGTAGAAACAGTAAGATTTTACTGCATAAGAGCTGCATCTATGCAGACATTCAAGTAAAATAAAACTGAAACACAGGGCTGTACCGAATAGTTTGAAGCTTCAATCATAACGCTGACATTCACCTTCTAAATCAGCAGTCAATGGATCTTAAGATTGTGCAGCTATATCTGCTGCCTGTTTGTAGCATAGCAGCCTTTGGTGTTAACACGTTATTACTCAGGACTTGCTTGTAACCAATCAGAAAGTGCTGTGGGCGGGACATCGAGCAGGAGTACAGAGAGAGGTGGCTACATCAGAGCTTTAAATACACACATACATGTATAATCATATGTGTTTATGTTGATGAAACAGATGAATTCATTTAGGAAAGTTGATTTAATAAAACTGTTAACTCATGTAATGCAGCGAATCAAATTAAGGATTTTTCGAAGCTTCATTCAAAAACCTCAGTAGAAGCTTTGAATGCAAACAGTGTGACATTCGGTAGAGCCCTACTTAAACCATATGTTTATGATTTAGATTAAATCCGTCAGACATGAAAGGAAACTGCAGAAGACTCAAAACTGGTATTTAATTGCTGGTTATCAATTTGTCTAAACATCAACATCGCCATCCATACTTTTACTTTCATTCCTCACCTCCAAATACCCTTGTCTCTTCCCTAAAACCTCAGATAATCAACTGCTATGCCAAAATGCTAAATCTACTGATGGTTAGAGGTATATAATTGTGGTGGTGATTTGATTAGTTTAGTGGTTGTGTGAGGGAGAGCCACAGATGTTGTTGGACCAAATCAGTATTGTAAAGATTTTAATCAGCTTTAAGGCATTTTTTTCTTCTCAATTTAAGTTAAAGTGAAATTATCAGAAAGGAGCCAACAACATCTGTAAACATCTCCAGGATGAGTGTGTGTGTGTGTGTGTGTGTGTGTGTGTGTGTGTGTGTGTGTGTGAGAGAGAGAGAGAGAGAGAGAGAGCAGTGATGGGCATCAATTTGGTCTCACTTCAGAGCGACTGTCTTCTTCATGTATTTGGCTTCTTTGCTCATGTGCACATCAAACTGAATTGATGCCCAGCCCTGGTGTGTGCAGCTCTGTGGTGTCATTATGTACAATGACTCGTTGTTTCAAAAGCTCTACAGGCAGCCTGCAAACACTGAGGTCACGCCGAGTTCAGGCTTTGCTGCTGCATGCCTGAAATACGTGCAGCAGACATCTTGACCACAAAGTTGAAATATTGTTCCAAGCAGGCTTTTGAAAGACTGCTTTTAGAATCATACAAACGAGGGAGACATTTTCCAAAACAAACTAACATCTCCCTCCCTGGAGATATTTTTGTCATTTGTTATTTCTGATAGTCGAGCAGTAATGTCTATTTGAGCAAGGCTGACCTATCGACTGCAAACACGGCTGGTCTCTGTCGGCCTGACCTTCCACATTTAGTCCACAGTGTGACAGAAGGTGTCTCGTGTTTCTCTGGCCGTATAAGAGCAGGCACGGTTTAAGTCCCGCCCACCTGCAGCATCACGAACAGAGCTGAAACCAGTCACTGCACACACTGAGGTGTCTGACATGTGTTTGTGTGTGTCCTCTTATCCAGCACTGTTCCGATCTGATTACATGATTAAAGGTGAGAGAAGAGTTTGTTGGTGGACGTCTGACATGAGCAGAAGTGATTGCATTAGCTGAGAAAAAAATCAAATTAAATTAAGCCTTTTTTTTTAAGGATTAATAGTTTAATTAAGAGGAAAACATCTGCTGATTTCAGACTTCCACACCCAGAAATTTCAATTGAAGTAGCAGTAACTTTTACAGCTTGCTCTAACTAACACAGACATTTTGGACCAAGCTGGTCTTGAAGAGCTGAAAGTTGTGTACAGGCTTTTCTGTTCAGACGCTAAACATCTGTGTTACCTGTGTTTCTTTTTGGTCTGTTCAACTATTATCAGTTGTGGAATATAACTTAGTACATTTACTCAAGTACAGTTACTTTAAATGGAAAATATTAGTATTACTACTCTATATTTGTCTGTAATGTCTTTGCAAATAAAGCAGAACAGAACAGTTTTATTCATCAGCTGTCAAGTCCAGGAGAGCTGGATGGACAAATAATAGCTAAATATACACTCTATATAAGAAGAAGGCAAAACAAACAAGATGAACACAAACAGTTCAGTTTCTCTTAAAAACCTCCTTCATAAGAAAAGCCTGAACAACCTTCAGCTCTTCACTGTCTTTGCCACTTTAACCCTTTCGTTCTGTGCTGCCTCTGACGGTTGTCTTTCTTCCCTCCCGGCTGCGGCCTCCAGGTGGGCTCGGTCGTGGCCGTGGGTTGGATCCGCTCCCAGAAAGCTGTGGACCTGCGCCTCTTCAGGAACATCTTCCTGGCGTGGTTCGTCACGGTGCCCGTGGCCGGCCTCTTCAGCGCCGCCATCATGGCCCTATTCGTCTACGGCATCCTGCCCTTTGTGTGAGGGCACACGGCCGGGAGGGAGAACAGAGGAAGAAGAAGAAGAGTCAGAGAGAGATGGAGGGAAACTTGGGTAAAAATCGTAGCTCGAGTGTCGGGGTTGCAGATAAAGGAGAAGGAAAGGAAGAGAGGGAAAAGGGCAAGGGTGACGGGAGGTTTAGAGATAGACTTGGTTGTACTGTGGATGTGAGGAGGGTTGGTTCATATGCTGCCTGGCTCCGTAGTCCAGAGATCTTTTTGACTCATTTGAGTTTCTGATCGGTTTTTATTTATTCTTGTTTTGGGTGCATAAGAAAGCGTGTAACCAGCGTGTTCACCGTACCATTCAATCTGCTGTACATATGACAATAATAGGGAGATTTCCTTAACAAAGACTATGGTTGTTGGAGAAACTGTGGGAGTCATTTTCTGTCTCTTCATTTTAAAAAAAATCATGAGTTGAAAACAAAAAGACAGCACACGACTAAAAATAATCAAACAGTTATTTCTGCACACCTGAACCGACAAACATGTCCGCAGTAAAACTCATTCTGCCTGCAACCCCAGGTAACATAGTTGGTCAAGTGCTTATTAGTATTGTTCCAAAATGCCAGAAAAAAAACTGTACATACTGTTATATTGGATTGAGTGTGATTTGTTGTATTGCGGCTTGCTTTAAAGTTAAAAAAAAGAAACAAAACACACAGCAAAAGATGAAGAAGAAAAGATGTGCGTGTGGTCAACCAACCCGTCCATCATCTCGCTTTTAACATGTTAGCCAGGTACAACTAGGGCCAAATGGAAAGGACGCCTCAGAGGGGTGGTTGGACGGTCACTTTGCTTTTTTTTTTTTTTTTAATTTTCCACATGATACCATAGAAAATCTGATTTGCTAAAGAGTTGATTTTTTTTTTCTCCTAGAGCTCCTGTATGTTTTTAGAGATGGATCTCATATTTTTTAATGATGTATTATACTGTAATTTGTACTGTAAATACTATACTTAAACAGTTCAGGGGCGGGATGGGGTACCATGGTTTGTTTTTAATGTCCTAAGGGGGGGAGCTCTTCACTTCTTGATGATTCATCCCGGAGTACACACACACACACACCCAGTGAACACACACACAGTTGACAGCCGCTGTTTTGTGGAGGTTGACGGACAAATAATTCAAAGTCATGATATTCCTTCAGATGTTACCATATCAGTAAATTCAGCAGCACTGGCAGAAAAAGAGTAGGATTTGTCAGTTTGTTTGACGTTTGAGAGAGGTCACTCTTTTGAGTGCATTTTAAAAAAAAAAGACAGAGGTTTAGGTGCAGCAGAAGCCAAAACACTAAAACGGAGACAAACAAACCGCACTGATAAGGTCCCATAAAATGCTGACATATCTTCATCCATATGCCTTTATTTTCATACATCAAGCTCAGTTACTGGAGTCATTTCCTCATATTTAAGGCTCCCTGCCAATGATCGACCTCTACACTGTCCACGTTGGGGTCATTTCAGATCTCCCACCCTGTCCGCCGGTCAGACTTCATGTCTTAGTGCAGGGTTTGTTCTGTTTTTTATCAGCAGCCCTGAACCTGTCATAGCCCTCATGTGACAAATGTGAGGGGAAGGCTCTCGGGAATTGCCTCCAAATGTCAAAGCCTTGTCCTGTCAGACAGCTATTATGTGTCATATCAAACGATAACTGTTGTATTATAACTCAACCAGTTCAGTAGAGGTGGGAAGAAACCCCAGCCACACGTGTAGCTCCTCATAAACGGGCTGGTTGTTGTTTGAAGTGTAGAGGCATTTAGTCTATTGATCACCTGTGTTTCAGTCTAAGTGCTAAAGGTTAGATATCATAGGGTTGAGTTCAGGGCTGGATCGAAGCCCAGCAGGGGTTTTAAAGGCGGTCGTGTCACGAAAATATACCAAGACTTTTGTCTTAGGATGGTTATGTTTGGATGAGATGGTATCGGGGGGGATAGTACTGATCATCACCAGCTTTTTAACAGGGTCACCTGACCTGTAGATGAACAAAGTCTAAAGCTTTTTTTATTTGAACAAACTTGATGCCAGGTGTTGCAAGTTCTTTTTTGTTCTTGTGGTGTGTTTCCTAATTTCATTTTTTTTCTCATGAACAAATCTATGCTTAAGTAGCCACTTGCCTTGTAACATTGTGTTTTATTTTGTGCAGATACAGTAAAATTATTAAGTACTGTGGTGTTTACATCGTAACCATATTGTAGAGTATCTGAAAAAAAACTGTTGCCTAATGATGCCAATGAAAGACAAACTATTAACCATGAATTTTTAAGTGCAAGTAAAAAAAAATAACCTGAAGTGTCTAGAGAGAGAGAAAGAGAGCGAGAGCAAGTGTGCGCGATGACTCGTTTTTGTTGTAGTAGTCATGCTAATCATGATCCCCGTCACTTTACACCGCTACTACGATGCGTTAACATTACATGTATGGGTGCAATTCAGTAATGAAGAGAATGACTAGAGAAATTTCATCAAAACTATATATTTTTCTACCATATCTGCGTTTTAACCTGGGCAAGCTTCCAGACACTTTGGAGGACACACTGTGGGGGTTGATGGGGAAATTGGAAAACAGGGACTAGTTGTAATGAGATCACAGTCTGCACAGTACTGACAAATGGTCTTATTACAGGGCGTCCCACCTGGCTGGTGCCATGTGCCACACTTCCTCTGAAGCCCAGTGTGCTCCTCTTAACATGTAGATTGACGTGTCGGTTGCCAATAGATCAGATTTTTAAATTACCATTTTTATTTTTGAATTTTAGATGAAAACACTTTGTAATTTTGTTTCCCTACTGCTTTGATCATGAGCTGTGAGAGCAGGACGGCATCTTGCTAAAACCTGGACGACTGCTCACTGAAGGTGAAATCTCTGTAGTTGAGTAACCTGAATCTTGAACTTGGTAACTGATAACTGGACTGGGAGGACATTTGTTTCCTTGTTTTGGCAAGTAACCACTCTTGAAGCTCATACCCTTTTACTCTTTTACAGGCTGTGTGTTACACAGGGGGCTGCACAGAGCCGGTGTGTTCAAATTCTCTGTGTACTCGTGTACAGTAAAGGTGCCTGGAGGAAGTCAATTTTAAAAAGAAATTGTGCACACGAGGTGTTTGTTTCCCATAACCTCAAAGATCTACAGCAAGTAGGAGATGTTGTCTTCAAACTACCCACAAGTGTCAACCCAGAGCGTGAAGTGTTTTACTGCTATTGACTAAGCTCACTTGTAAAAGGAAAATTTCGATTGTTTCTAAAAAGTCACGCAGTCTTGATTAAAAGGTGCAAAATCTCTAAATAACTTGATGGAAAGTATCATTCAAACGTCACCACAAGTTACAAGAAACAAGCTGACTGAACTTCCAGTTTAGCTGCCAGAAAACCTAAGATATCTGATGCTTATTTTCTCCATATTCTAAAACAAATAGGTATCCTGCTGTACTAGACAGTAAAATTTGAGCATCTAATCACATTTTCAGTATTTCTAAATAAAAGCTAGTCGTATCATCTGGCCACAGCTAGTGGACGTTCGTTGCTCTTGTGTGTAGTTAAGTAAACAGTGAAATTAGGCTAAATCCACTTTCCCCATGTTAGATTTGATTATCAGGTTTATTTGCAGATGGACTGAGTTCCGCCAGCACGCCGCAGATATCTGGTGCGTGCTGGATCACCGTGCTCTGCAGACCCCCCCCTTTTGTGACTCACTGTCATTTCTTTTTGTTTTTCCATGCATTCTCAGTCCTGATAGGCCAAAAGGGATGCACTGCTCAAGATGGGGAGAGAAAGCAAAAATTGTCCTCTGGTGGCAGCGTTAAACATATGTGATAGTAGTGGCTAACAGTAATGTCAGAAAACAATAAGCAGGTTTGCTGTTAAATCCCCTGCAAGCTTAAATTCTTGCATGTTTTTGCAAAAGAGTAAATATTAACTGCTAAAAAGAAATACATAAAAATGAATCTTTGGAGAAAAAAAAAGACATCTGAATGTATTAGTTAAAGGCACAAACACAGCAACATAACAAAAAATACACTCAGATGCACAAACTCTTCTTGTGGGTCATAAGTGATGATTGAGAGGGATCATTTTTATGAGTCCATACCTCATTTTTTAAACGAAAATCTTTCTCATTCTGCCTTTAATAACACTCAACAGCCCAGCTAGTCCGTGTCATCAGAGCTGTGTTGGTGTGGTTTGAGCAGACATAAGCAAACAACCTTACGAATGTCCTCACCTGCAGAGTCAGATTGATTGATTGCTAAACTTGGATTGATGCACAAACATATGACCTCACCTGTTCCCAACAGAGCTCTGCCCGGTTTAAACCAGTGAGTGGAGAGCAGAGGAAAAAAAAACACTAATGCAAATGATATTCTTAATGTGAAATAATCACCTTGAAAAGAATCAGACTATTGAGTCCAATTAAATAAAGAATTAGAGATAAGGCTGAGCTCAACTAGTTAAAATTATATTCTAATTAAAGTTATTGTGCAGGTAAAATTTGCACAATGATCCATTAAAAAAATGTGTTTACGCAGCCACCAGATGGCGCAGTCCGACACTTCCCTTCCCCGTAGAGAGGGACAGCATTTTAGACCAGTCCGCTTCAAGTGATCAGTGTAAATCAATGAATGGTGTATTTGCCATTGAGGGAGTTACCGTGCTTCGATTGCATTATAACTGTTTTGTAACATTTTTGTCGAGAAAAACTAGAGAAACACAACGTGCCATTTCTTTCTCCCTGAATGTGCAATACAAGCTGTTTCTTGTGAAGGTGCAACTACATTGCTGTCACTCTGTGGTCGTGTAGCTCCACCTGCCCTGGTGTAATAGCGCCCTCTCCTGTTTGTATGGAACTAGCACCACCTCCCGGAGGTGGTGGGCCATTGGTTCGGACCTTCATCTGGATGTGGCGTGCTGTCTCTAGTTTTCTGGTCTGTTTTGTAATAGAATGTGCTCCTTGGCTGGCCTGCAGGCTTTACAGCTCTGTGTTGTCTTTTTACTGTTTACTGCTATTTAACTGCCCGGTCCTTCAAAAGCTTAAAAAAAACAACAACAAAAAAAGAATAAAAAATCAAAAGAAAATGTAGCCTGCTTCTACAAAATCTTAAAGCTCTTCTGATTTGCATATATCTTACTGTAATGTTTTATTTAAGATTTTAGTGAAAAATGTCTGCATTTAAACTAAATTATGGGAATTAAAATTACAAAGAATACCTAAAGTCCACTGAGTCGTGTGTCTTTATTTTTGGAGAGGTGTGTTTGAGTGGAAGAGGCAAAGGTTGTTTTTTGTTTAAGGGAGGGTTTTTGAAAGTCTGATGTACCATGTTGCCGGGGAGTGTTTTCATATTTAAAAGCCTACAATGGCAAATATTAAGTCAGCAATGGTATTTAGATGTCAAAGAGCCTGAAGTAATTCTGTATAACATTAGATATTCATGGCTAAATAAGCAGCAATCAAAGTTAAAGAGTAGTCTTGGTTATGATGATGATGTCAAAACTATTTGGAACAACCTAAACAATTCTTTTAATCGATAATATTTATTTCCCCAACATTTTCTTATGAGATTGTGACTTGAGACTTTGTTGAATAACCACACTGGCACTTCTTCCCCATAATTACTTGAAGTGCCCTGATGCTCTGTTTTAGGGATAAGAGCTTTTCATTAAAAACACAAGCAGTTTTGTTTTTTTAATTGTGAGGCATTCTTATTATTGAAATATTTACTCTAACTCGCGAGTTTTCAAGACCTTTACATTAACTTTATATTTGGTTTTGCAACTGTATATCTGCAATATAATGTTGTGCCCTAAGACATTTAAAGCTGCGGTTGTGTGTCTGTTCATTTCCGCCCACTTTGCATGTATTTGGTTTCCTAGAGCAACCGCCCTCTTTAAAGACTGAATTAATCTGCCAGATCTTTTCAGGCTGCTGTTATTTAGGGTTGTGCGCTCAGATAATAATTCAGTGACTTGGCACAGATTGCGCTTTAAATTCCCAGCACTGGGGCTGTTTGTGCTGGCTTTAATTTAAGACGTCTCTACAGTAACAGTGAAAAATGCTGGTTTGATGCTGGCACACAGTGAGCGACACCATTTACATTCAGTGGGATAATGGTTTCCATTTCATGTTGGTTAAATCAGTAACCAACAAGTAATGGAAACCATAACCTCGGTGCAGTGTCTCAGAAGCAGTGACATTGTGGTTTGTTGAAGGTACTTTTTCATCTTGATTTCTTTATTTGTGGCTCTCGTCTTAATTGACAACAGAAAAGTCCTTCGGCTGTGATAAAATGTGCACACTATGAAAAGCCTCATCAGGGATCAGGCTGGAAGTTCGCTTAACCCCAGCTCCAGGTTTATAGTCTCTTTTAAAAAAACAGCTTCACTGTGGGACATAAATTCATATAAGTTTTAAATGGGGAGAAGCTTGTATGTTGTCATTGCAACTAATTAGTAAAACAGTTTAATTTTCTTCCACTTGAAGCATTCAGTGTAATTTGTACATGTACATCATATCTCTCTCATAGATCTGTTTTCAGTGACATTCACAACTAGTTAAGACTGATTTTTCTCACATGGAGAGAATCTGAACCACTTCCTCTGTGAGTGTGCATGTTGCTAAAAGCAGATTTCTGAAGTTAAAATCAAACCATCCAGATGTCAAATGCCTTGCTTTGTTAAGACTAAAAATTTAATCTGTGAGACTTCATGATTGCCACGGCTCCCTGCCCATTGGAGATCGGGAGTGGAGACCCTCTGACATCACTATGTGTAAGAAAAATGCTGAGGTCATTTTATTTCAGGGGCTATCCACTGGACTATTGGAAGTTCATAACTGTTCAGTATGTTTGAAGATGTGTTATTCTTTATTTGTTTTTATTATGAAGACTTTTTTGGCAGGCAGCTATATAGTGCTATCACTAAGATTTCCATTTAAATTTAATTTTTACATGGCAGTTGTAAAGTGTAGGATTAGGAATTCCAATGTTAAAAATAATAAAGTTAAAGTTCAACTGAATCAATAGATATGAATACAGTGAAAGTTATTACTTATAATATAAAGTAATACAAATGATCATAATGCTTTATAGCAATAATCATAACACACTATAAGGCATTTTATCATCACTTATAAGGTCAGGTATTATAACAAAGCGCATTATTACACATTATAACGCATTATAACGTATTATAAATGTATTTATAATGCGTTATAATGACATTAAAGCACTGTATAACTATAGTTATAAACACTCATAAATGATCATAATGCTTTATAGCAATAATCATAACACACTATAAAGCATTTTATCATCACTTATAAGGTCAGGTATTATAACACATTATAACTGTTGGCAACTCACTGACAATTCCCACATAGATAATGCATTATACATATATTTATGCTATGCTTATAAACGTCTATAACTATCATTAGAAACACTCATAAATCATCATAAGGCTTTATAACAATGACCATAACACATTATAGAGCATTTTATAATGGCTTATAAGGTCAAGTATTATAATACTTCAGGATTGCTAGTCATAGTTGTCATATAATAAAACTCTTTATAATGCATTATAATCACTGGTATAATGCATTATAATGTGATTATAAGTTACTCTAAATGCTCATTGGGCGCTTCAAGTAAAGTGATGAAACTGCTCAGGTATAGGCTGAAAAACACATTACAAGCTGGTCATAAGTCACTATAAGTGGTTTGCATGAAGAAAAATACACATCTTTTAATCTATGCAAGAACAACACAAAACATTGCCAAACTTATTTTTATTAACAATGTGACTCCTTCAAAAAACTTTATCACATTCACAGTGAGTGGTTAAGTTGATAAACAAAAGTTGGTAATACTTTATTTGACGCCTATCTCTATAACGCATTATAAATGTATTTATAATGCGTTATAATGACATTATAGCACTGTATAACTGCATCATGTCCCTCTGCTGCAGCTGCTGTGTAAATCACAAGTTCTGTTGTCTAATTGGAAAACAATTAGCACCAATGAGGAAGATATTTGTACCATTGTATCATTTGCATTGTCAACCAACAGATGTTTTTAATACTTTTTCCTGATGTTTGAAGATATGCAACAGTTTATGCCACTGTCTTCTTGGCATACTACAAAAATGCGAGTTCAAACTCTGGGTTCAGTCTTGTTATTTGTGGACTTGATGCTTCTTAAAAACACTTTCCTTCCAAAGCAGGATCACCTCTGCTGGGGTGTGTGTGTGTGTGATACTGAGAGACCAGGGAAAACCCCACTGAAACAAGACAACTGTGAGCCTCTAAAAAGCAAGTAAGTGGATGTTTGATTATTTTGTTATGTTGTCCCAAATATCAAGAATAACTCCCATGCTCAGAAACCAGCAGACGTTCTGTTATTCCAGACATGTTTTCTTCCTTTGATGCCTGAGATTCTCGGGCCCTACATGGCCTGTTTCCTTGACACAACAAAATAAATAGAGCAGACAGAATTCACTGTTTGGATGGCAAAGATGAGCCTATTCTTAGTCCATTTAAGCTTTTTATGTGGTTTATGTGATCTGATGTCATTTGCATTTTAACGTTGAGATATTTCTATTAAGGGCCAGTTTGCAGCTCTGGACATTTAACAACACGTATTTAGTTTTTCATCCATTTTTCAGTATAAGCAGAGGTCAACACAGTGACTGTCAAAGGTCAGCAAGCTGTTTTTCTGCTTAAAGAGCGTGACATCCTCAGACAGGTTACGCTTGTTTGCTTTTAAATCCCCCCTTTTCAACTCAGTCTTGCTTGTAACCTCAATGGCCACAGCTCCACTGGCTCTACATGTTGTTATTGAGAGATTGACCAAGTTTAGGACATTAAGATGTTGGCAGTTGAAGTTTGGTCTGTGGTGTTTAACCTGGCCTCAACTGATGCGGTTTGAGGCTGAAAAGTTTTAAAAGTGTTAGAATTTTTGAAAATCTGTGGAGATTGACATGTGGAGTTATTAGAAAGAAGTGGGTTTACCAGATGTGTGTAGGCACTTGTCTCTGCTTGAGGAAGTGTTGATGGTTGAGCTACATTGTGGATAATGTAGGCACCAGATTTTTTACAAGGAAGAAAAATATGTAGAATAAATAGAATATCCAGTTGTGCTGCATTGATTTTGACAACAGCATTGGTGTGGTCTCAAAGAGGGTTGATAGAAACCGTAACTTACGCTTAAATGACTCATCTGGAATATGTTGGCCGGTCAGGACACAATGAGGATAGGGTTCAAGCGAGATATTGCATGTCTGTCATCTTTTATTTCAGTCCACTTAAGTATCACCTGCGCTTCATTCGAGCCTGTAAATCTGATGTTGCACTGCTGCTGTAAACAGGGACAGGGATCAGGAGATGACAAGACTAATTGAGATTCAACTTGACCTGTCAGATAGGTGTTTATTTTTTACCATATGCTGTACATGCTCACCAAGAAGTTAGCAACTGAGAAAAGAAAAGAAAAGAAAAAAACGAAAGTTAAAAACACAAACCAGAGAGCAGGATTGGGTTAGTTCATTTCCATCCAAAACATTTTTATTGTCCTCCAAACTGAAAGGTTTACCCTGTGATTTGGCTTGTTCACCGAGCCAAAAACATACATTGCATTTCTTCATGTAGCAGTGGAGGCATACAAAGATCTTTTTGACTGAGAGAAATTAATGGAAAGAGCAATACAGGATTCTCTCCTTCAAGTCACATGATAAGTAATCTTTGCATTCATGAGTAATGGAGAGAAGATTAATTTCAGATCACGGGAAGCTTGAGAGAGTAGCATCTGGTCTTCTGTAAAAGAGAGACAGGAAAACAAAACAAACAAAAACAAAAAAACCAACAACAACCGTATGTGTTGTTTCTTCCATGTTAGAAAAGGCCTGAAAATGGTCACACTGAAGAGATTGTTTCATCTCTGTTTGCCTCCGAGTTGTGTAACGCCTTTATGTAGAGCATCTGTAGTGTACACAAGCGGACACTGGATATGCAATTCAAAACCAAAGTGCCCACAGTCGATATAAAGCAAGGTCATGTGACCCAAAACAGGTGATGTCACACAAGGGGGTTGAGACTGGACATGAAATGTAACCAAACACAGCCATCAGTCTGTTTTTGTGTGTGTGTGTGTGTGTGTGTGTGTGTGGTGCAGAGATGCCAGTGATGCGGCATTCAGCACCGTTAATTTACAGTTACTCAGGTGTCCCGAACAAAAGAGAAAGACCTCCCCATCTAGTGACTGTGCAGTTAAAAATGGGCACATGGTGATTTAAGCTCATGCTTAAGTTGTGGTAAACCATCCAAGCACTTCTTTAATTAATAACTATAAATAAACAGCAGCGTTTTTTTTTTTATCGGAGAGGGTTTCTGTCTGCCTCCTCTCCCTGGGTGAGTGTGTGACGTGTTTGTCTCTTAAACGGCTAACTACGCTTTGCTCATCTGCTAGAGGAAACACGGGTTATGTGGAATTGATTATCAACTTTCATATAGATTTTTCTATAATATATTTATATAGTTATTTTTCTTTCTCTCACGCACCCACCACGCTTGCTTGCTTTCACATTCTCTCGTCTCACTACTTTTATTCAATGTACACAACGTAATAAACATGGGGTTGAGTGGGGAGCGACAGAGCTGAAATGACAATCACTGAGAAAAAAAAATAAAACAAAGCCAAAAAGAACTGCAGTCTTTTTTGTCATCCATTGGCAGTTGGACCGACTCGGCAGTCGGCCAGTTACAATGGTGGTTTGAGGGGAGGGAGTGGCCATGTCATCAAAGGGGTGGCGCAGGAGGCTCTTTCTTCGTTGGTGCTGTTTTAGTCGTCGTTTTCGTCGTCTTGGTAGCCGGGGTCGTCTCCTTGAGGTTGAGGTTCTCCAGTGCCACGTCCAAGGTCATGACCTCAACACAGCCCATGGCCTCGAAGTCAGCGAAATTCCGCAACGACCCGTGACAGTCGTCCTCGTCCTCCGAGGAGGAGGCCGAGGCGTCCTCGTCGGGCAGCAGTGTGGACAGCAGCAGCTCCGTCACAAACAGGCTCCTGTCGGCCCACTGGGCCTCGCACGCCTGCCGCTCTGCCTCAGACAGCCGCGGTTCGCTCAGCCTGCAGGAGAGAGATCGAACAGCAATGAGACGAAGGTGAGAGGGTCGTGTGACGGTTCATAAAAAAGGAAGATGGTTGGAGGACAAATCAAGTGACAGTATGGAGTAAAGAAGAAACAGTAAAGATCTATAACGTGTGAATATGCAAATATTGTTCAAGTTCGACATAAGATGTCTGCCACTTTACAGAGAAGTCCATTCTCTTAATTTGTGCACTAGAGTTTTCAAGTTTCCACATCACACTTGTACAAGTTGTATGTTGAACCACAACAGGCTTTCAAATAAGTGAAGCCAAATTTTGTGATGTCCCAAAATCCTGCCTGTAGATACAAGCCTTAAACTGAGATTGAGAGAAATAAGAGACTACCAGTGTTTCAATGTTTCAACAAAGGCAGGCAAGCAGACTGCTGGTAAGCAAACATAGATGTATACAATACAGGTTTCAACATGTTCAAAAACAGCTTGGTAAATGTTTTATGAGAACAGAAATGCATTCAACAATACACACAATTCATTTAGGTGATTAATGCTGACTGTATACAGAACCTTTGTTTACAAGAACTACAGAGGCCACCTTTAAGTTGAGCACAGCTTCAACAGCAGGTTTCTAGTGTTCAAGCATGTACATGATTCAGCACAGCAAAGGCCAAGACATTTAAAGCAGATGCAAAAATGAGACAGCCGCACCTGCTGAGTAGAAACTGGGAGCTATGTGCATTATGTTGTGAGTTGGACTCAGGTGGACCAGGGTTGGGATTGGGGTTGGTATTGTGGTTGGTGCTGGGGTTGGGGTTTGCCGCGGCTGAATTGGTATTGAGGATTGCATTGGTTCGGCCGCCGCCCCGGGTGGCGTTTCGGGCCGTCTCTAACTGCTGACGTGCCGCCTGGGCCTGCTGACGCTCCAACTGGAGTTGCATCTGAAGCTGTTGGAGCTGGGAGGCTGAGGGGCCCGAGCTGAGCTGGCCCCCGGCCGAACGCCGCACACCCGACAACTGGGACAGCAGCTCTGGAGGAAGAGGGTGGAGAAGACAAGGGTTTAATGTCAGAAATGATGATGATTACAACAAGGAGCAAAAAGTCAGTACAGTCAGGTGATGCTAAGCTACATCACCTCCACTCCAACCTTTAGGCCATTAACACTGGCTAAAGAATAGCTATCTGTCTGAAAAGCCAGTACTCTAGTCTACCAGACAATGTATAACACTAAATGACAAGGATTGGCCATTCTTGATCCCTAAAAACAAGCATTCATTAGCTGTGACAGAACTATAGCTAACACAACAACCTAGTAGGGCCACTGTGCAGCCTTTGATCCACAATCAAAAACACAACACTATAACTCAAAGACACACATAAATAAGACCCTCAGCAGTGAGGCTAAAACTGGACCAGTCGGGTCAACGGCCCAGCAGGTACCACAGGTCATTAGAGAGGAGGCTGGTGCCCTGTTTGTGACTGACTGAGCAGGGACCCTCATTATGGCACAGCTGGAGCTGACATGGCGAATGCCAAGCACTGAACCGGATTAAAATTGGGAACGGGATAAACAAGGAATTGCCACAGCAACAACTCTGTCCACACATTACTGTACCATCCAGACTGCCTTTAAGTGAACACTGGAACACAGATTAGGCATGTGTGATATCTGTGCTACTGCAAGTCATTTATCTCTGTGTGTGAGAAACAATTTAGATTTAGACACTTGTAAAATATGTCTATTTGTGTGCCACATGCCTGATTAAGTACTGATACCAGTGTTGTGCGTGCCAGACCTCCTGCAGTTGCAGCTGGGTAATACTGAGGTTAACAATAACAAGAAAGTAATTTTCTGCCTCCCAGTACTGACAAGAATATATATGTGTGTACTTGTTCTGACCTACATCAGCTTCTTGTTCTGTGAAAGGAGCCTGTACTGTCTGTATCATCATGTCAGCATGGGTTTACCATGTAACCAGAAGTGAGAGAGAGAGAGAGAGAGAGAGAGAGAGACTGACCTGCTATGGGGTCCATGGCCTCTCTGCTATAGTTGGAGCTCTGCGAGGAGCTCTGACTGGTGGAGAGCCCCCCTGTGGTGCTGCTGGTGAAGTGCATGTTAGACCTGCGGGCTCGCGGACCTCCCAGCCCGCGCCCAGGATGAAACATCCTCCTCACATGCCGCACCCCACTGGACTCATCGTGAAACTTGCCGTTAAGGAACACATCAAGAGCGAAATAGTGCTACAGCTAAGATATCAATATTGACCATATCATTATGGAGAACACTTTCGACAAAATGCACATTTGCATGATGCTCTCATGTCACCATAAATCCATGACACAAGACACTACACTGGGTAAACCCATAAACAAAAGCTATGGCCCTATTTTGTGATATTTAGAAAGTACTTGTTTAGCCTGTGCTTTATTTAACTACATTTTTGAATCTTTTGTTTTCGCCACAGTACTATAAATAGACTGCTATCGTCAGTCCTCTGAGTCTATCTCATACGGAGTAGGTCAGCTGATTCCTGACAAGCAAAAGCAGATGCTTCAATTACAACACTTTACACAATTTGATAAATCACTAAATTTAATGCTCACTGCCTTAGAAATTCTTTAGTTCCCCTTTCCGTGTCTCAGCTTGTACATATGTGGACAGAAGGCCACTCATACATGTAGGTTTATTCCTACATGAACTGCATCTTCAACCTCAAAGGAATGAAGGGGATGGCTGCACATTTCTGGAATGTATTTGACTCAACAATTCAACAGAGCCTCAAGTCTTAATGAGATTCCATAGTAATTAACTAACAAATCTAAAGATCAAAACAAAAAACAAATCAAATTTTGCTCAAATCTTTTTTAAAACTGTCTGCTTGAGTTTCTATCTTCCCAACTGGTTTGATTATAGCTGAATCAGATGTGAATGTGTTTCTCTAATAAAACACTTCTTTTTTTTGCCTTCATTGTTTACATTGGTTGTTGTCTTCACTTCTATTGGCAGATGACTAGTTTTTGTGCCCCCAACTGCATTTAGCAGAAATGTGTGTCACCTCACCGCATGTGAAATGCCAGTAGAACAGCTGATAAAAAACAATGCAAATCATTATGGAAGCACCGATTCAGCTTATTCCTTTCCAAAATCTCAAACCAAGTACCAATATGATAGCAGTGCTCTCTTTTTCCTAAATCTAAAATCATGTAAGGTAACATGAGGCCAGGGATTGCTGTGACAGTAAAAACTGAGCTGGTGGCCCAGTGTGACTGATAACTAATGGTTGAAATAATTTATCATAAAATGACAAAGAAAATGCATGAAGTTTGTTATGTGGGTTGATCACATCACAGCCAATACCCAATCAGCTTAATTGGGTATCAATGAAAATCTTGATACCTACCTACTTGCTACTGGGGGTTAAAGTGTTCACTACGTAGCTTTAACACAATGGGAATAACCTAAAAGCAAAAACATAAAAACAGCACATTTCATAATTGAGTTAATTTAACACTACCTCTCATAGCATTGGAGAATAAGGCCTTCACTCTGTCCTTCTTCCTCAATACACCAAACCAGAGGCAAACAGCTTGTAAACCAACTGATCAGTGTGAGAGGAACTCCTTTACTTGAGTTTCCCTCAATGTCAGTCACATGAAACACATAATTTGGTTTTGAAATAGCGCATGACATCACTACTGCACATATTCTGATATTTCATCTCATTTATGTTCACCCACCATGGTGATTTGCAAAACTACCACAGGTGGCTTTAATGCGATTAACAAAATGTCAACAAATGTCAGTATCACTAAACCTTGCCTGTGCACTAATCTTTAAAATGACAAAGCAATCTGGACATCAACAGCTTTTTTCACATATCCTATTGCATAAATATCCGAAACCGTTCTACACAGAAACCTTGAAATATCTGTTTGTCTTCACACAACTGACTGGAACACAAAAAACTTGTTTTAAGCCTGGTTATGGTCATGTCTGTAGAGGGGGGACTGCCAGTTGAAAAGGATATCAAGTCCCTGGGTGCTCTGTGTTCAAGTGTGAGATGAGCAGCAAAGTCATCTGTCACATGATTCGGGTCGCCACCTGGCAGCGCTGCACATATGGGGCAGATCTAGAGGACAGGAAGAGAGAGCGTACACATTAATCTCAGCACACTTCACTGCACGACGTTCTCCAGTTGGTGCTGGGTCTCCTCAACAAACACAGAGATTGGCAAATATCTATTGTGTGAATGCCATATTTAAACATGAAGAGATGAAAAAGCTCCAGCTTGTTGTTCAGTGTGTCAAAAATCCAACAGATATGAAATGTAGCTGAAGGATAGATTTTAAATGTTTGCCAGTTTGATTAAGTAATCTGCTGGTGGAACTTCTGACATTGACAATTTGATAGTCAGCTGTCAAACAGAATGACATATGAGCTCCACTGTTGTATCATGGACAATTTGAAAAGCATTGTGTGATTTTGTTGGGTTCCTGCTTTTAAAAGGGTGACAATTAATATTGGCCTAGAACTTAAATTCCAGAGTTGACTTTAGCAAATCCTTCACTTACCTGTTCTAACTAATATCCCTTTCATACAAAGGACAATGACTTACTGTCGTACCCTAAAAGCTACCATGTGACAAACCAAATCAATATTTGCAATCATGAACTACAGTGCTTTTCACATGACGCTTACTGTTTGTCTACTCCAGCAAGAGACAAGTTGGCAACTAAGTTATTCACTCCTGGACATTAATTGGCTTCCCTGACTGTCATTTATTCATGAATAGTCACTACCAACATCTTACATACATAACTTCGGATCAGCTCATGTGAGTCATGACTGACGATGACTCGATCGAACACCACAGAAAACATTTCACTCAGAGTTTATTCTACAATAATTCAGCAAAGTGTGCTCTAGTGAATATCTGCAAAACAGTCTTGATCTTCAAAGTCACTTAACTCAACCAACTAAACAGCTAAATTCTTACTAACTATTAGATACATAGCAGTAAATCAATGTCTAACAAACCAAACCAAACTATTTCAAAATGAACATTAATTTCAGAGTAGTGTCATTATTTCTTCATGCTGTACAGAAGCTTTCAAATATGACTCTCCAACACACTTTTCTATAGTGGTTTGGACATCATTCCAGACAGTTTGAAGAATTTGCACGATATTTGCATATTTTTCTTAAATGAATGGAAATCAAAGGTGGTCTGGAAGGAAAACACCAAAAAAAATGTCAGCAGCAAAGTAAAAAGAATGATGCACGGGCTTAAGTTCTTTAAAATGTTTCTCAGTCGCTCCAACCAGTCTTTTTTCACTGTAAGAAAAAAAACATTGAGCATCTAAAAATAGAGCTGCACAGTCTACCTGACATCACTTGCAGTTCAGTTGACAGCAAAACAAGCCTTCGACTGTGACATCGTGAAGCAAGACAATGAATAAGATGTAAACCTACAACCACATACTTCTAAAGCTGACAGGTTCCTCTAATATGAGAGACATTCTCAGACACTGATTCAATTTACTCATTTGAGAACAAATTCCGAGTCATAAGAGGAAAAATTAACACAAATGTGGATGTTTAAGATGTGTGCAAACATCTCATCAAGGTTCCACAGATGGCTGTGTGTGAGGCTTCAGCACCAACTCACCACTTCTGTGGAGGTCTCTGTGTGCTCTGCAGCCACGTGCTCCTGCAGGGAGATCTCTGTGTAGCCCATCCTGCCACAGTAGGGACATGTGAAGGCCTGGGGCTGCTCCACTGAGAACGCTTCTCCACCGTAGTACAGGTCTGGAGGGGGAGCAAGATGGACATGGCATTCAGTGTCTGTAATATGGCATGTTTTAAATGAGTGTTTCTCTTACAAGGGAACAAAGTTTTATAACAGCACAATCATAAATGATAAACTTCTTTATAACATATTAGTCAAGAGAGGTGGATGCTGGAGAAGGGAATTCAACAATGAAGAAAGCTATCTCCATGAAACCACACATAAAGTCAGGGTAAATCCCAATTGGACAAAATTAATTAACAGGTTAACTTCAGGAAGGTTTAGTTGATGAGAGACAGCACATTTTCAGCCCAGCTACACAACAAGAAATGTCTCATAATAAAACAAGATGTTATCACAAACCTGAGATATTATGACTTTATAAAGCCATTATGGTGAACGCCTAAACATTTACACATCCAGCAAACACAAAACATTAGCTTTCATTTGTAGTCATGTTTGTATCCACCTGATGAAAGTCCAATTCTTATTTTCCTACTAGCTCTGCTTCTCTGTAAATCCAAAACAGTGAGCTGAAAGGTGCAAAAATGGAGCTGACTGGATCTGCAGAGTCTGCTCATAATCCTCTGTGATTTCCTCAACACATGTGAGCCCTTTCACATTACACATAATCATTGTTAATATAAAAACACTTATTAGGGCACTTGTACTAGCCTGCAAATCTGTAGCTAATATTATAATAGTCCATTTAAAAATAGCATATGGCTCTCAGGATGGATTTTCTTCATTTTCATCCATCACCCATCTAAAGACAATAACAATGATTCAGTACTACCAATAAATTGAGGAGTGTGTGCGTGTGTGTGTGTGTGTGTAAATACCAAGATCCACTATAAAACAGTTGGTTCAGTTGGTGGAGGACCAACAGGCACACTGATAATGCACTAAAAAAACGAAAATATGGAGGGTTGCACCTTCTGCTGTGTTTACAGCAACAGTCTGCATTTTTTCAGCACACTGTAAAACATTTCCAATGTGTGAAAGGCTGAAAACCAACATATTTCACAGCACTTAAGCATGAATTAGCTGTTGAAGCAATTGTCCAAAAGTAAGAGAAATGGTCCATTAAACCAAAACCATAATTTTATGAGAAGAGATGAGACAACAAAAGGTCTACTATAATGACAGGTTTACCCATTATTAATATTATGTGAATTTACAGTAAGTATGGTCTTGTTAGGACTGGACTATCTTTATCCCTGTTGCTGCAGCTACAAAATGTTTTATTTATGTTACGATAAATCAAATCCCGAAGCCCAGTAACTCGAAAAACTCAGGCGTCTGGGTCAAATCAGTCTCTGCTGAGCCATGTGGGAGCTGTCTTCCTATCTGAAAACAAAAGCCAGTGCCAGCCAAAGATAAGGTACACTGTGACAATTTTACTTGCGCAGGCTTAGCGTCACTGAAAGGAAGAGGGTTTCTAAAGACCGACAGTATTAGGGGTTTATCCTAATGACGACATGCCAAGAAATGCCAGTTCTTGATTAATTGTGACTGGTGTCTGTGCAGTGATTGTACCAAGTTTGACAACCTAGTCTAAAAATTCCTTATCCATTTGTTTATGAAGCTATTCATTGTCTTTGTGTTTTGGCATATTCTGCCTCGTCAGGCATTCAACTTGTCCATCACCCACCAGACCTTATGTACATACACACAATCGTCCTGCCTCATTGATGCAGATTAAGTCATACTTTTTTTGATAAATCAATTTTGATACTCAGTTTAGGATTAATGTTGTGACTTAATGTTTGACATTCAGGTGATAAACTACTATGAGAATCAGTTCATAGATACTGTGTTGTTTCTAAAGCAAATGTTAAAATACTCTACTCAACTCATCTGTATTTTCTTGCCTGGTTGTCAGTTGATTATCAGCATCTGACATTTAACGTAAAGTGTTACCAAACATTGTTAATCACAACAACAAATACTACTGAATGACAGACAGTTCAAATTCACACTTTCCATATTTTCACAACCTGGACAGACACTCTACTCATATACATCAATTCTACTTACCAAAGTCAACTCGGGTTAATATACACTGCATGGGATGCTCTGTGGTGTGTCTGGTTGTGGTTGCACCGCTCTCATAGCAGGATGCACACAGATCGTAGTCGTAGCAAATTAAACATTTGTATCGTCGACCTCTGAAGTTGCCTTTTAAACATGCATCACAGCTGACGCCTGAGGAAAGAAAGATAAGACATGACAAGAGATAATTATTAGTTAGTATTAAAAAGGACTAAAGATGGTGAAAGGTGGGATTTTCATTGGAGGAATTATAAAGATTTGAATATGCTGCTGCTAAAAGGTGAAGAAACATTTTTTCTTTTTCAACCATTTTTCTGAGCTGGTTGCTCCACATTTTATGCTGGACCATCCCAGGTCACTATGTTTCATCCAATAGTCCTCAAAAGGTATTGTGCACACCGTGGACAGATCATGAACATTTGCAAAATATAATACAATTTAATAAGACAGTTGTGCAATATATACTAAGATAATGAGTACAAAGTTAGTTGAGCTCTTCTCTTGGTGTGGTGGCAGTGTACTGGACTACATTGTAATGTCTAAGTGCCACACTGTATGTATTCATTACAGGGATATTACATCGCATATATTACATGTATGTTACACCCTCTGGACCGATCCTCTTACTCAGGAGTGACTAACAGACTTATAGACTAGTGCCATCCCCATTGACCTGTTAATAAAACTACCCTCACAACACCATCATTCACAATGATCACTACACTCACTCCAACATTGTTTATGAAATGTTTAACCTAACGTGTCACATGGAGTAAATGGCATCCCCTGTGTTCAAGTCGAGCCGTGTCTTGATTGACTAGGACAGTCGTGCAGTCTGGGTGGATTGGATGACAGCAGGCTGTTTAAACTCCCTCTTATCTCCATTCATAGGCAGCAGTCTGTGTAAGCCAACCTGATCCTGCTGTGCTGAAGACTACATGTTATAGACATGTTAATGACAATAACAAATATCACCGCTGACATCTCCAGACATAAATAACTTGATGACTCCTGACAGCAAAGTTGACAACAACAACACAGAGAAAATAAAGGCCGCTCAGGGCCTGACTCACCTTCGCTGCTAGCTAACATTTAACGAACAAACTAGCCAACGTTAGCTTAACTGTTAGCTGACAGGCTGGACAGCTGCTGTAGACTTTATATAACTCAACTTTTAACCGGCTGATGAGCTGAAACATCCACTGACACGGTTAACAGACGTCTACTTGGCATCAACAACGAACTTCAAGCACAACAAGGTTGACCACAAGGACGAGGTGAATGTTGGTTTGCTAAGTGTTAGCTTGCGAAACTGGCATATACAGGCCAACTTGGACCAGGAAGGAGGCTAAAACTAGCTCACATTAACAATATATGACCCGGGATGTGCTGCTCTCTTGTGTTTCCTATTCTCGGCACTCCCCCTTTGCCTGCCCAGCTCGTCTACGTTAACCTACATAACCCATTACCAGTTAACTTGCAGGCTAGCTAGCACACTTGCTAACGTGAACTATCTTCCGTTTAGCTCGTGTGTCAGCGTTGTTTTGGTCAACCGACGCTAACTGTAGCCCCATTCTCTGGAGCACAAGCGTCATCTGCAAGATCCGCCGGATCAGATGCACATTTTGTGGCCGCCATACTGCGTCCTACCACGAAACTGCACCGCAATCTTGCTGGTAACACTGGCCGACGACAGCGAGGATGGGCTGCAAAACAAGAATTCCTCGGCTAGCTCAGGTTAGCTAGCGGTGCTCTGTCAACGCTTTTAACCACAAATATATAAACTCGCTCGCATCTCTTTGTTTAACTGTCGTCTTACCTTCATGCCGGGACATCCTATGAACATTAAAGCGGCCCCCTGCTCGGGCTCCCTGGCTTGAAATACAGAATAATATCAGAGAAGAGCAGAGAAGCCGGGGTTGGCTGGCTGTCCCTGGCCTCTTCCCTCATGAAGGATCCGGTCTGCCCCCCTCCTCCCTCCCCGCCTCCTGCTGTGTCACTGCCCGCTGCGCTGCTCCTCCGTCCGCATGGTGGAGCTGTTGTCTCATTGTTGGTGCAGAGGTTGCTTTGCAGGCAGGTGGTGGCTGAAATTATATTATTATATAAACTTTGAAATACTCCAAGATCCACCCCAAAACAGAAATTTACTAAGCATTCTATCTTAATAGTTATGTTTTTATTGCTCGTTTTTGCTTATTCTTCCATTTTTCTCAACAGACATAAAATCAGTATAAAATTTGCTTTGCTGTCACTTTACTTATATCCTCTCACTCTAAAATAGACAATAATAATAATAATAATAATAATAATAATAATAATAATAATAATAATAATAATAATAAGCAGTTTTGACTGAAGTTAATTTTGACTGAGATAAATTGAAATGAATTACCATGAATACGGTTTTCTGTGCAACTAGAGGGCAGGATGGTTTAAGGAAAAGTGTACTTCAAGCTGTATTAAAAGCAACTGGGTGGGTGATTGGCAGGTGTCATCATCACCATATATCAACATCTTCCTCTATAAACATCTTTTATAGGAGCTTTATAGCTTTATCAGACGATCATACCTTAATGCCAGTCCATAGATTGTGCCAGTCTTGTCATTACAGGCTACGTGGATAATAGCTAGACCCACATGTACTGAGTTCAATGCCCATCCACTGTTAACCTAAAAAAAAAAAATGCACAGGCAAAACTTCTTCACTGTTCTTACTACAATAAAAATAACATTTAACAAGTCATTTTAATGGCAAATGTTTTTGAGATATAGCACATTAGGCAAATAATAGAAATGTTCGGTCATGCAAACCATCTACCTCCAGGGAGCTTGAGATATTGAGAGATATTAATATTTAATAAGAGAAGTGAATGCAAGTGCTGCTGTTCAAGAATTTCCTTCAGGGTTAATAAAGTTCTTATCTTATGTTATCTTATCTTATCTTAACCCATGAAGTTGATGAATGTTGGTCGATTTTAAAGGATGTTGGATTAAGCACAAACCAGGAATTACAGAGCATCCAAAAGCTTTGTGTGAGTCATTTTGAGAAATAGCTCCTGCCAACACATATGAAACTCAGTGGTTTGCAGACTTTGTTCTGACTTCATGGCCCATGCCTGAGGTTTTTGACAATAACTTCAGGAATGAGCCAGAACAAGGTTACACTAGATAAAGATGTTTAATTTGTACTCTCTCTGCAGCCTGTGTAGGTAGATTTGATTGTTTTACTATTTCACAGTGTCTCATTGTGCCAAACCGACCTTGTAGGGCAAAATCTGGACAGGTCAGCATGGTACAGAATCAAACTGGCACTCAAGACTGGGCAGCTGGCTGTGGTGTGTGGATGGAAAGAATAACAATAGCCCTGTGTGAGAAGCAACTTTAACTTTGAAGTAAATTTAGCTGCCAAAGTCTGACATCAGGTCTGTCCAATAGACTGATTCTGGGAAGTCCTTGAGTTTTTGCTCTTATTTCTAGGGAAGTTTGCATCACTCTATCCGAACATCGAAGAAGTGAAATTCAAGGAGGGTGTGACCTAAATTCAAATTGTGTAAGTAGCTTTGTCACATTGAATCCTTCTAACATAACCTTTAGCCACCGTAGGTCAGCAGGTCTTAATGTAATTTGGATTATAAATCATGTGAATGTGTCCAGGAGAACTGGTTCTGCACAGTGTCATCATCTGCACAAAGATCTCCCAGTGTTTCGAAATACACACCACATCCTGTGATGCAGTAATGACTACCACCCTCCAGAGATCACTGATGTCCATGAAGGAATCATTTCTGTTTGAGTGAGCGAGCAGGATGGATTTTATGCTCTATGCTACGTTGCATCACCTCATCATTTGAACTCTAGTGCCCTCGTGAGATGTAACATCATGCACCTTCTGCTATGTTCTCACAAGCGTACAAAATGGCTATTAATACACGGGTAAAAATAGGACGAGTTATTTTGGATGCTCCTTCATCACGCACATCGTCTCTCTCTTCCTTTGAGAAAGACATTTTTAATTTTAATGCAGGTTTTGATTTTAAGAAATGCATCATTTTTCTATTGTAAACTCAGTCTGAGTCACAGAGAAGCTGGTCATGTGAGAGAGACTGGACTTAGGTGCATTTAACATTATTTACATAGTGGGTACAAAACTTCAATAAACTGACGACTCATTTGTCCTTTCCAGGGGGTGTTTTGACATTATCAACATGAAAGTAAAGTTGCATAGTACATGCATCACCATTTACACCCTGTGTATACACAACAGAACACATTTCACAAGCGGTATGACGTGGTTGATCATTTTACAACAGCATGTAGGTGTGGGGGGGCACAGTAAAGAGCATGAGGATCCTCACAATCAGTGATGGTTAAATGTCTTCGTGGTTTGTTGATCTGATCCCACTGACCTGCTCCACATTGTGACCGGCAGTTTTGCATAGAAGCCGATTGGCCAGCAGGTACCAGGGGGCTGCTGGGGCGGCAGGTGACACTTCCTCCTGGCTCGTGGGCGCTGCTGTATGTACACAAAACAGTGGTGTTATTGTGGCACAGACCCTCGCGTGAGTGCGCCCATTCTTCGCCTCATCAATTGAAACCGGTCGGCGAGCTAAGCCGATGGTTTGGCCGCGCGCCAGGAGGAGGGGGAGGGGGGTCTCATCCATCCCCCCACATATGGAGACTTTGAATATTCCCATCAACAAGCAGGAGGGGATTTTTGGTTTCTCACGTCTGATAATGAGCAATTGTGTGCATTTTTTTTATATAGTTTTCATTTCAAAACCAAACTCGTGGCACATTTGGAGATTAAAGAGCTGTTCATGAGTATTTTTTAAACGCTTTGTTCAAATCCAACCGGGTCACACAGGTGATCCAGGTGACCTTCACACCGACACACTACGTTTCCTGGAGGCTTGCGTCAGCGGCACACACACACACCCCAACAAGGGTTAAACGAGTCGCAACGTGAGAAGCCTACTACGACTTCATTCAGCTTCGCCACGCCTTTCAACGTAAAGAAACGGGGGCTTGACCAATAAGATGCGCGATAGATCAGCCGATGATCAGATGACTGAAAAGGGGAAACTATTTAAAACTCTAATCACACACTTGGAGCTAGTTTATACATTTCTGGAGCTGCGAGTATTTTTTTGTGAGACGCGCGTCAAAACGCAGCAGCAGCAGCTTTTGCGGCTCTTTGTCCACTGGATCTAATCTACCAGCATACACACATACACTTATTTTATATTTCCAGGAAGATTTTAATTCCCACACACTCGTCTGTGACTGAGAAATGAGTCATAAAGCTCTTTTACTGTGGATTTTCCTTCACGTTTTTGCTGCGTCCGCTTGTGGAGAAAACGCTGTCCTGAAAGGTAAGAAGCTGCTTTGTGTCTATTGTTCATTCATTTCTGTCATTATTTCCCACAGCTTTAAAGGGGAAAATGTCTAAATCCAACACCACATAAATAAAGTAGGGCAAACAACCCGCTTTGGAAAAAAAAGAATGAATGGAACAAAAATGGATATAAGCCTCATTTTTTGTCACAATAATCTGCTTAATAAATGTGCATTTTCCAAAAAAAAAAAAAAAAGGCTATTAGGGGTAAATGCAATTGTGAGCAAGTGTGGTGAGGAGAGTGATCCAGAAAAGCGGGGATGGATTTGAAAGACAAGGCGGCGACGTGTCCTTTTTTGGGAGGGAAGAGCAGGAGCCTTTACGCACAGCTCACCGCCACGTCTGTGTGTGTGTGTGTGTGTGTGTGTGTGTGTGTGTGTGTGTGTGTGTGGACACTTTGCGAAGATGTTGCGCTGAATCCGTGTTTTACCACAGACCGGCCCTTTTCCCCCTTTTTTAACAACCCAGCTAAAGTCATTTTTGGTGTGTGTGTGGGTCATGATTTAAATCCAGATCTGAGGTTTCTGCCACCAGATTCATCCAGGTTAGTTTGAATTCATTCAACCCCTTCATCAAGAATTAAAAAAAGAGAGCAAATGGATGTCTTATATTAAAAATCTATTTTGGAATTGCAGCCGTAAAATAACACCATAATTATGACTTGTCAGCATCCTCCAAAGTCTCCAAAAGGATTCTTGCATCAGTCACTGTTTTAACTTCAGGCCTGAGATCTCACTGTGCTTTAAAGTCAGATATATAAGAGATTTTGGCTGCAACTGTATGGAAGAGAGGATGAAATTAAAAGAGGAGTAAGACGGGTGGTGGTGACATTTTGGCTCTGCAACTTGCACCCAGGCTGCTCTGTTGCAGCAGATGTTGATTGGTCGCCTCAGCCTCTCCCTGCAAGTGTGAGGGATGATTGGCTGGATGGTGTGTTTTGAAATGGAATCATTTTTGGTGGGATTTTCCTTTTATTTCTTGATGCATGCACCAGAGAAGCAGGAAGTTGAGCATTTCCATAATTTTTTCATTACAATTTTCCTCCAGGTGAAGACAGTGGGTTGGATGAATTGTCAACAGACAGCAAGGATTTCAATGGCGTCGTCAAGTACAACATGAGGAAGAGTTTGGACCTGGAGCAGGAGGGCTGCTACCTGCAGGCTGGCAAGACGGACCGTCTAGAGGAGTGTGGCTTCAACACTACAGCCAAGACCATCTTCATCATCCACGGCTGGACGGTACAGGAGTTCATAGTTTATATCCTCCCTGTCTAGTCGCTGTCCCTCTCTTTCTCTATCTGGGTCACTCTTGACAAACTGCAGCCCTCACCTCTCACCGAGTGAAGGGAACGTCTGTGTTGCATGGATGGAAGTGTTGTCTGTCCGAGCAGAGTGCATTTGACCGCTGGAATTTATCATGTGAATGTGAGACAGCACAGCACGGAGTATCAGAGAGAGGTCACCAGGGTGAAGTAGTCTGGCTGGATGAATGAATGTTTCCTCTTTTTCTCCCCCACAGATGAGCGGGATGTTCGAAAACTGGATGCACAAGCTGGTCTCTGCGGTGATGCAGCGGGAAACGGAGGCCAATGTGGTCGTCGTTGATTGGATATCGATGGCTCAGCAGCTGTACCCAGTTGCCGTCAACTACACCCACAACGTTGGCCTGGATATTGCCGACATGCTCAACTGGCTTCAGGTGTGTACACAATCATAAAGACTTGTCAGAGTAACTTGGTTTCCTCCTGTGAATCCATGATTGTGTTCTGCTCAGTGTACATCCTCAAATCATGCAAATCCATCATTGAGTTTCTATTTATGAAAACTGGTCACATGCGATGGCACTCAACCATTTCATTGTAACACTCCACTGAATAGCACAGGGCCCTCGAGCACACGTTGTCACTCACCCTTGACGTAGCTCGGTCTTGTAAAGCAGAGGTGTCTTCAGTATGTAGGGCGGCTGTATAAATGGATCTCATAAATTATCATGTGTTTTTATATATGATTTATGGTGCAGTGTGTGTGAGTGTGACCTGAGCTACTTTGGCAGTAGATGCTGAGTGACGGAAGAGCAGCTGAATATCCACATATCCATAAAACATGCCCCCCTTCTGTCTTTCCATTAGGGTGATTTAAGAGATCACAGCCTTTTTGTGGACATGACAGAACTGTCAAAATGTATTTGAAGAAGTGAAATGGCATGATAAATGTCCATTTGTTACCTCAGTGTTAGATGTTCATGAAACTCCCACATCACCCCGAGGCAGTAGCTCAGTTTGTTCTGTTGTCCTCACAGCTTTGGATCCTTGCTAGCTTCTTTCACTACATTTTAAGATCAATGCTCATCAGAGGATTTAATGAGGATCACAGTCCATTTAGTACCTCTGAGGCAAAGACAACAATTGCCATTCAGCAGGACTGTCACAAAATTGGACCAGTGCACGAATGGCAAGTGAGGAGCGTTTCAGGCAACCTGCCACGTAGTTGTAAACATAGACAAAGAGTATTTCATGGAGACAAACTGAGACAGATGGTGGAGACGCTGTTGCATGGAAGGGACTGTCGGCCGATTCTGTCCGGGTTAACTGAGCTTGGCTCAGCTGCAGGCAAGACTGATCATCGCTGGCTTATATCCAGGATTGGGTCAATGTGGGTTAGTGTTCATGGTGGCAGCTGCTGATGTGAGTGTTGCTACTTTTTTCCCTGTAACAGGACGAGAAGCAGCTCCCTCTGGAGAATGTACACCTGATTGGCTACAGTTTGGGCGCTCATGTAGCCGGCTTCGCAGGGACGTATGTACGAGGGACCCTCGGCAGAATCACAGGTGAGTTAAATGCAATACGAATGTGCAATAAAGACTCAAATATGGCGCTGCTTCGATTTATTGACCATCTCTCTCTTTTATTTCTGACAGGCCTAGACCCAGCAGGACCAATGTTTGAAGGCGTGGAGGAACAGAGGCGCCTCTCCCCAGATGATGCCGACTTTGTGGACGTTCTGCACACATACACTCGAGAGGCTTTGGGTGTCAGCATCGGGATCCAGCAGCCAATTGGGGACATTGACATCTACCCCAATGGTGGTGACGTGCAGCCCGGGTGTGCACTGGGTGACGTGCTGGCAGTGGCTGGAAGTAAGTTCCTTACAAATGGCACGGAGCCTTTTGTTCTATGTTTGACTGTATACAGTATACCTAACCTGGCCTCCTCCTTTTCTCCAGATTTCATGGAGGTGATGAAGTGCGAGCATGAGCGTGCCGTGCACTTGTTTGTGGACTCCTTGATGAACAAGGACCACATGAGCTTTGCCTTCCAGTGCACCGGCCCTGATCGTTTCAAGAAGGGCATTTGCCTCAGCTGCCGCAAAAATCGCTGCAACAATATCGGCTACAACGCCAGAAAGATGCGCAAGAGGCGCAACAGTAAAATGTATCTGAAGACACGTGCTGACACTCCCTTTGGAGGTGAGTTACGATAAAGACATTGACTTTTAGTTTTATCTTTTACCACAGCGATGTCTACTTCCTACTCATAAGCAGCTCTACCGTAACTCAGCTAATAGTTACTCACTTTCTTATCTTTAACCGCCAGATCAAACATGTTTTATGATGCCATAGTTATAAACTTCTGCTGCACACAGTTCCACAATGGATCAAACATTAACTCTGTATGTATTCTTTTAAGGTTACCATTACCAGATGAAGATGCACGTGTTCAACAGAAAGCAGTCGGACAATGCAGATCCCACCTTCCATGTCAAGTTGTATGGAGCCCATAATGATACAACAAACATATTTGTTGACGTGTAAGTGCAAGATCTAAATCCTTCCTGCAAAAGCTGCCTGTGATGTAGAGTGTGATATAAATTTGGAATCTGAACCTTGTTCGTGCTGACCTTTTGTGTGTGCCAGCGACATAGGTTACATACATCAAGCTCAGACTTAAAGAGTTTCCATTTATGCTAAAGCTAATTTAAACCACCTACAAATCAGCCTTGGATGCAAAAACACGATATGTCAGCAATCATACTGACAGCACAGCAGCTAAGATTGTCCAGCATGTGATGTCTGCTTTAGATGCTTTTTTGGAATAATTAGTCTCAATTGATGCAGAATTAAAGTGAATTTGAATATGCAGCTGTTGAAACTTCAGTTATCTGGGCACCCAACTTAACCTCATTTCCCTTCTCTTTGTCCAGCCATGATGGCGTTGTCGGTCTGAACCTGACCAACACCTTCTTGGTCTTTACTGAGGAAGATATTGGTGATCTGCTGAAGATCCGTCTGAGCTGGGAAGGAGAGTCTGAATCCTGGAACTCGGTCTGGAAAAACATCAAGAAGACATTCTGGGCCTGGAATACCAAGCCTCCCAAACCTGTACTGCAAGTCCGGCGGATTCGCGTGAAAGCTGGAGAAACACAGAAGAAGTAAGTGGCTGTGTAGACACCACAGCTGGGGATTTATTTTTTCTTAACAAACATTTACTAAAAATTTTTCTTATGTTATCACAGGTTTACGTTCTGTGCCCAAGACCCTGCAAAAACTGAATTTTCACCAGGGGAATCAATAACTTTCGTGAAATGTCGTGATGGCTGGGAAGTTAAACCAAGAAAACGGTAGGAAACATGATAAAACATCTTGCATGACATGAAATTTCATTCGAGTGTAAAGTTAGTTGAAGCTGTAGTATGGTGTGTGTGTGTGTATCTGATTATTCTTAGTAAATGAACCCTGTTTTTGATTGACAGACTGCCCATGTAACAACTCAGCACTTCCAACAACCAACGCACCATCACCATGGGGGACCCAACATGGATCAGCAAGAAGCACTGCCTTCTCTTAAATGAGCACTTTTCATGAGAGGAAGATTGATCAGCACACGGTGGGGGGGACTTGACTGGACTCTAAGCTACACCAGGAAGGCTTCCATTGGTTTGTGGAGACAAGGACTCTGGGGTCTGTCCAGTGTACGACACAGCTGGAAAATGACACGCAGATGAGGGGCGGTCCTAAATGCGTTCAGATTGCCCGAGGAGTTAAAGAAAGTTCCTTCATATGGACTAATGACATAGAATTACAGATCTGTGCCAGTGGACATACACCAGCAATTGTAGTCGCTGTACTGTACATTTTTAAATATTTTATTTATGAAAAAAATGGAAGCACTGCAAGACCAACGTTATTTATCAGAGCACATCCCATGATGAAGCATATGTTGAATGCATTTCTCCTAGATGCAGTATTTGTGTGTGTGTGTGTGTGTGTGTTTGTGTATGTGGTTATGTGTGGGTGTTTCTTTGTGTTTGTTGTGACCAAGAAGTGTGCCTTTCTGCTGAGAGATTACTGATACACTGTATACCTGAAGGAGATACCTGATGTCATTGCACACGATTGTTCTGAGGTTTTGTGCGTAGTGTTACTGTTACTGTATGTGGCTTACTTTGGGGGTGTGTTTTTGTACATAATGTAAATAACTTTTTGGAAAAATAAATTCACTTATTTGTACAAACCGTTGCTATTGTTTCAATAATGAGAGCTTTTTTATGGATTGAAAGTCTTAGAGTCTTTATTGTGATCTGCCACAGTAAGGTGGAAATTATGGTTCTCAGACATATATGTGAACTGTCATGTTTGATGGTGGGTTGCTAGTTTCACAAAAGATTTTATTGCTCCCTCTAAGCCTGGAGAGCCAAGTTACACCAACACTTTTGGCTTAACAAGAAATCTAATAAGTAAGTGTTGAGTCCTTCTGTACATCAAACTCTCTGAACTACACTGCATGGTGTGTGAGAACTCATAAATCAGGAATTCCACCGACATTCCTGAGCTGTAATGACTCATTTGCATTTGTTGGTGCACGAAGCAGTGAAGTGGCAACATCCTGCTGCTGATGTTCCACTAAAACGTCATGCCAGAAAAATTATATCACACAAAGTCAACTCAAATGTGTCATGTCACACCATCCTCTGCCCTCTCTTATGAAATACCTGGAAGGTTAGTAATGTGAGGGATGTCTTAAAAGTACACGTAACACCAGGTAGTTGTCCATGACTGTTCTCACTTGTTGTGGCAGCTTGAGAATCACTTTCATGCCTTTTACTTTCAATCTTTATCAACACAGGCTGCTCTTGTGGGACTCTAATGGCAGCAGAAACCTACTTTCTCAAAGATGGAAAATTTACAGTGACCTCACAAGTCTGTCTGTTGCTGAGAACATGGAGCTGTCGTCCCTCCCTCACTAACCAACATACCACCCAGTGTTAGTTTGGTGACTCACTTCAGTTTCATAGAGTATCTCAACCCGTCCTCAGATGCTACAGTGTCCGCCTCCCACACCAAAATCTCTTTAGTCACCGTCTGGCTGGGCAGTAAAGTTTCTTTCATGTGGAACTATATAATTAATTATAACTTGGATTTGCCAGAGCACACATCACTGGATCAACGCACCAGAATAAACTAAGCTTGTTACAATGTGAGCAGAGAAGTAAAGTTGAGCGTTTTGAAAGCTTACTTGAGAAGAAAATCTTAGATCAATTTATTTAATTTTTTTTATTTATTCATTTATTTTTTATCTCCAAATGCTTGTCTCAAAGTCCACATTAGTGGATGGAGATTGCTTAGTTGAATAGGACTTTGCCAAAACTGTGACTGGATCTGGTCTGGTGTTCACAGAGAGCTGATGTGTTGCTCTGGTGTCTAGGGTCTTTGTCATGTCACTGATGTACTGTTCCTTGAGATGGCTAATAATGGAAATATTCCACATTCAAGCCTGTTTTTTTCCAGCCTACCAGAACCTTGAAAAACTGAAGTGTAAAGCCAACAACTTGCTGTTTCTGGGAAACTTTGCTCAGTAAAACCCAGCCCCTGTCTTTGCACATCAATCCGCATTCCACATTTTAGGGGGTCCTGGATTTTAATGGGCAGTTAACCAGAACATGTAGTGAACCCGTTTTTCAAACTGGGCTCTGCTGGAAATTTTGTCAGATCAAAATGTGGACAAACTCGTAGTCCCACAAAACACAGGACTAGAACCAACTACTGCTCCCAGTTTGCTCAACTGGTAATTACTAGTATAACTAAATCTAACTAAATAAAATTTCCGACAGTGGCAGAGATTTGTTTACAGTCTTAACAAAGTTACATTAATACATGCTTTTAGTTCACTCATTTTAAATACTATGCTGATCTCTCATGCATAACACAAACAAATGACTGTAAGTCTATGAATGTATCTCAGATTTAAGATGTCAAACAAACAGTATAAGCTTTTGCTATAGGTAAAATAGCCTGACTACAAATAATATATAACCTTAGTAATTTGTTCCATTGTTCTTTCTGACAAATATCAAGATTCAGGGGAACACCACTGACCAAAATGAGAAGTGAAACCTGTTGTGGGCCAGCTCCACTTTCACATTCATTGGAATAGAAAATGGATTTACAAACTGTTGCATTCATTGTGAGCGCTGATCATTCTCAGCTCCATTGCGAGGAGTCACCACCACTCTTACCACAGGCCACAAAGCCTCTGAAGCCGAATCACATGACTGAAAAGATTTAAGAGAATCTCGTCCAACATTTGCAATCCAGCAGAAGATTAAATTGTGCATGTCTTGTGAAGACAGAAAACTACAGTTGAAAAAAGTTGTAAAACTGAGCGTTTTTTTCAAGGTCCTTCATGCAGCTTCTTTAACATTTCTTCCAGATCGTTTGGCTCAACAGGCTTCAGGCGGTTCTGTGTTGCTGGTTACCCCGGTGCCACGTGCCTCCCAGATTAAAGGGCGGTGGTGCACACATCACCACATGTTAGGATGTCGGCTCAAGCACCACATCAGCCTCTGCCCTGTGGATCAACGGCAAAGAGTGGGAGGGGGGAGGTGGTGGGTCACCTCACATGATCCCAGCAGTCCATGCACGCACTGATGTAAGTCTGAGAGGGCAGCCACTCCAGGACTATTTCTCAAACATTACATGACATCCCAGCCGCCACAGTGGAGACACTTTCAACAGAGCCGGCTGTTGACCTCTGCATCTACTGTACTCAATGTGACGCCATCTGAGAGACTGTGGCACGCCAGTCAGAGTCTGGCCACAGTTGAAAGCACATGGACTCTGTGTGTTTCCAAGTAAGACAAACTTCAAATTTTCTAGGAATGTGAAAGGCGAGAGGGACAAAGGTGGACTTTTGTTTTCAGGGAATATGTTCTTACATACAATTAACTGAACAAATAATCGACTGGATATTTGATCTGAGAATCGTGTTTTTGTTGAAGACACGTTGTGATAATACATGGAGCAGTGGAGGGTTACACTCGATGGAATATTCTTTGCTTCTCTCTTGACAGTAAAGAAGCCAAACTGACTGCATCATGTGTTTGACCTCATATCAGTCTGTCAGTCACATATCTTTGTCTTGACGAGATTGACAGACAAACACTGATAAATAAGGAGATAAAAGGAAGCTTTTATTATCCCACCACTGTAACTTGAAAAGTAAGATTAAGACTTTACAGCCATACTCCATGACCAGCTGTAGCCAGTAGACATCTTCAGAACTGCATGTCAGATGGTGCCGAGGCTAATGGGAATGTTGTTTTGTAGGTATTTGATCATAAACCAAAGTATGGAGCAAAGTTAAACTGTGACCTCTTACGATTGACCCTGACAGGGTCGTGAATGTCTGCACCAAATTTATTGGCAATCCGCGTTGTAGATGTTGTAGAATACAAACAATCACCACTCATGAGTTATAGTTAACTTTGAATTTGAAGCAACCTGTTCTACATAGTTTCCGAATGCCTCCCTGTCTTATTTACTGTTGTGCCCTTGTACATTGCCCTACGTTACATGCACTACCTCTGGGGTGTCGTGACGTCAAACGGAAAGTAGAGATCAGTGTTCACATACAAGACAACAGTGTTGTTTGTAGTAGGGAATGTACACAGTCACGCTGAGTATTAATGTTAACCAATCATAAAACAGCCAGCCAAAATGAATACCCAATCAGGGATCAGATGCTTTGAGGACTATGTTTATGTTGTGACAGTACACACAATGTTTGTTTACAGGTGGTTATAATTACACTGTCACCTGGTGCCTGTACTGTATATGTGTGTTTGTGAGTGTTTGTGGGTGTGTTGGTCCCTCAGCTCTGATTGGTGCACGCAAAACTTGACACCACTGTTATGGTGTCACATTGGTTTCCTTTGTGTGTAGCTGTTCAGAGTGGGTGCGATCAGTGTTGTGACTGGCTGAGGGGTGCATCCGGACCTCAGCTGTTGTTTAAGTCATGAAGTCACGTCTTACGACTTTCAAGGAAGAATTCCAGAGGTCACGGTCATAATCAGAGGGCCGAAGGTGAAATATCCTTTCACCTTTGGGTACAATGGAGCAGACAGAGGTCAGAAAAACAAAGTGAGAGTGATGAGAAGACAGTACTGATTGAAAGTATTTGAGTTTTCTGTCATTTTAACATTTTTTTATTTAATCAGAACCAGTATTTTAAAATGAAATAATAGCTATATATTTATCAATTCCATATAACTTTTGAGGAAATCAATCATGTAGTCAAAAGACTAAATAAAAACAAAATTGTAAAATTTTAGCAAAAGTTAGTGACACTTGAGCTGCATTACTTGAAACAAACAGGTAAATACAATCAGGTAGGACAAAACTGGTTGCTCAATTAACCAATGAAATAGACCAATGAAGTGAGAGATCATAAGGGAAGAAACTGGGCTTCATTGATTGACACATTGATCTAGAAATGCCTAAAATTGGGAACCCCCTAAAATATCTGCAACAGTCAGAAGAAAAGTAATAATTCAGGTCAAAGCCAACCAAGACAAAACATCTAAGGGATTTGTAGGCCTCTATTGATGCATCTGTTGACACATGTGCATGGTTCCACAGTATGAAGAAAAAACTCAATTAATACGGCTTTCATGAGAAAGTCTCAGCTTTGCTAGAGAGCTGGCAGTCCTTTCTGTGGGCAGATGAGTCCAAAATAAAACTGTTGGGTCACAACCAAAACCAACACATTGGGCAAAAAGTAAAAAACGAACAATGAGAATATATAATTTTCCTTTGTTTGAGTCCATTAATTGGAATATGAGTATTATAAATTGGGGTTTTATTGAAATTTCATATGGTTATTATAGTATATTTGAGAGGAATACCATCTGTAGATATACCAATTTCCAATTCCTCTATTTACAGTTTGAGGTCTGTTGCCTATCTCAGGATTATCAGGTTTTAATTAAAGATGCATTTGCCAGAGTGAAAGCTCATCTAATCTACCTAGCGTGGTCAAGTTATTTTGAGGTCAGGCTTGTGTTACTGCTGTAATGACTGGCTGAGACGTGCTTCAGGTTTTCAGTTCTCTTGAAACTCAACTCAACATTTAGCATATTTATTTATAGTAACATTTCTATCTTCATTTTCACACTGTCTCATTATGTCTGTAGACCAAACAGAAGCATAAATGTCATTTTTTCTTAGGTTATATGTAATATTTATTTGGTGAAAAGCAGTTCTTAGACAAAAGATAGCTAGAAACAACTGACATAAAAACACTTACACAAATGAACTTTTAAGACTAAAAATAAAAATAGTATAAATATGAACATCTGTATTTACATGACACTGAGCAAACTCCACTGGTTGATGAAGATCATGGGACATGATTGAAAACTCCACAATAGCTTTTAAATTTGATGTTCTTATTACAGTTTATATTAAAATTTCTAATTTATAATAAATAGGTGGCATGAAAAGATCTCTGTTTCAATTTCAGATGTTTTGCTTTCATTTCTAGCTGGCTCATTTTTTAAAATCATAATAATTGTAATCAAGAACAATGAGAATGATTTTTTGAATGATACTGTTGATGACTTTCAGAAAATGAGTCAATTTTTATCACAAGGCTCATTTACAGCCCCTGTGTGCTTTGATGAATAATACTCATTTATTGTATCAAACAGGAAGTGGAAGAAGAAGAGCACTGAGTCGTTCTCTTGACGTGTAGCTCCTACACAGCTGGACCTCTGCCTGCCGAGCCGCCCACTCCCTGCTGGCCTCAGCGTGTCTCCCCCTCCTAGTCAGGGATGTACTGTATCATACCATATCCGACCATGACCACACCCCCGAACGTGAAGTGCCAACAGACGCACAACTGGAGAGACTGGTGAGCCAATGGTGGATGAGCTGGCCATCTGGTAAACCCAGTTGACCCAGTCAGCTGTGATCCAGAGTCTGCATCTCTCTCATGGACTTTCCTGAATTAAAAAGAATTATTGTCTGTGTCTGAATGTCACATATTTGCCATGACTTTTGCTCTGAAATGTCAGACTACAGAATGATCCTACAAACAGGAACTTAGACAATGGTTGTATGTGGGACAATGCGATACACTGTGGGAAACACTGATTTGTTACTGACTCAGAATAGGTATCCAATTTCAGCAAATTTGCATTTGTAGAGGAAATCTGAAACACTGCAGTGTTCATGTTCAACTCTGTGGGAAATCCCTCTTGTTTTTAGATGTTATCACAACTGTTCATCCGAACACTGCTCTACTTTTAAAAGATTAGCTCTACTTCCCAGAAAACAGATCCATTCATTTCATTTCCTTGAGTTCGATGATGACCACTACAACTCTCTTGCCTGGCCCAGGAAATGATTATCATTTCCGAACATATGTTAAAGACTGACAGTAAGGGGAAACAGCTAGTCTGGCTCTCTTCAAATATAAAACCTCTAAAGTCCCATACAACAGTTGATCTATTTGCACTTCTCTGTGGCGTTTTTAACATTAGAAAAGTTTCAGTGCCCAATGTCACTAAGTATGAATTATTAGCAAATTTCCCCACTTTGCAATTTTCCCCACTGAGGGACGAATAAAGGTTTATCTTATCTTATCTTATTAAGCTTTAGGGAAATTTTTATCATGACAATTTCAAGACGTGCATTTGACAGTTATGTTACTCATAGTTTCGGCACTGACAATAAATTACATATATTGTAGACAGCTGATTCACTGTTGACAGTCAACATCCAATGATCAGAAATCTCAGAATTTAGTGAGTCAGTGAGACAGTGGAAGTGTCACTGGAATTCCAGCTTTGACCGTCACTCTGCTGCCAGACTTCCTCACAGGGTCAGAAGTCAAAGATGAGCAACTGAGTTCCTTCTGTCATTCAGGTTAATTTGTAGCTGAGGAACCTTTTCTGAAAACAAAGATAAGAAGGTAAATATGTCACATGGTTACATGTTCTTTGACGCCACTGTTTCCGCAAAAGTGATTTACTGTGCTCACCTGTCATAGATGAAAGGTGTGTCTCTGTTATGTTAAACATGCTTAATGACCTTTACTGTTTTTTTAAATATCATTTTAAAATACTAAGATTCTGCAATTGTTTAAATTTTTGGATTAATGATTAATGATGCTGCCTAACATTTGGGGCAACTAGGGGTTCAGTGTCTTGCTAAAGGACACTTGTGGACAAGACGAGTTGCGGATTGACAACCCTGTGATTTAAGGCGACTCTTTTTACCCATTGAGCCACAGCCTTGCAAATTAACAGAAACATAAAAACTGCCTGTATTGGGTGTTTCTTATGAATAGACATCTTTTAGTATAAATAAGCTAAAAAAATATCAGATAGGGACATCCCCGTGGGTTAAGGTGCAAACAGTATACCGTAAAGTCCCTCCTCTTTCTCTTTCCTGTCATCTCTGTACTGGCGCTATCTGAAACTCACCCAAAGTTTTCCTATGTCAAAACTGGTTGACTTCATCCGACAACTTCTATAGCTTACCAAAACCAGCAACATGACGATGCCAGTTGTGCATATGTGAGAAGATAGGCGTGATTTTAACCTCTCCTTCAAGCTCTTTAATTGGTGTTTCCATTCGTACAACTACTTGCGTCTCTCTCTTTGTGTCCAACCAAGTGCAACACCTTGAATACCTTTGAGTAGAGACTGCTTGTACTGTTATCCCCATTTGTATGATTTTACAAAGAAATCCTTAACGTAACCTTATTTTAACATTAACCCTTCAACCAAACTCTAAAACAGTGCTTTAAAAAAAGTGACAACCTGCTAAAATGTTTTCACTCAAATGCTGTAAATTGGTCTTGATTAAAGTATAAGGGAATGTACAAACCATCGGTACAAACACAACCATTGACATGGTTCCTTCATCTTACTCAGCAGTCCGTGTCCTGAAGCTCTCCCACAGTCCCACAGAGGACATTAATGGGACAACACACACACACAGTCTCTAGAGCATTGTCATTTCTTCTGTGGCTGCTTTATGGTGTCAGAAGCGGAGGCTGACACTTTCTCATGGGAATGAGCCAGACGAGAGCGAGGTATGCAAAGAAATGCCCTTCGATCTGAAAGAAAGTGAAAGAACTCTAATCTGCTGAGAATGGGATTTATGTAATTCTCACATGTTACAAAAGGATACATACGGGTGAATTTGCTCGAGCAGGCACACTGATTTGGCTTCTATTTTTCTACCGTTTGAAATCAGCTTATACATTTACAGTCACAAAGACGGTCTGGGCACGAGAAAGCAGGTCAACAAATAGTTAGGACGCTGTTGTGTTTGTGGCAAAATTGCAACACAAAATTTGGATTATTTTGACTGTGTTATGATGATTTTAATACATTTTTGAGAAGAATTTTAGGTCTTATTTTTAAGTGATATTGAGCAAGAGCTGACGTGGCTTTAACCTGACTTGTTCTTGTGTTCATGTCTCTATCAGCACTATCAGCTTTCTGTTTGTTTTTCACACTCACATCACGATACTACTGATACCATGAGTTTTCTGCATACATAGTATAAGTGGTTTGAGACCCGCCACCTCTTTAAAAGCTGATTTGGACCTGACCACTCTCATGATTATGGCACCTATTTTGCCTGTGTAACGCAATAAGCAGCTTTATGACGAAGGCATAAACCAAAACACTTACTATTGTTTCTAATTTAGTCTAATCTGCATGTGATTTGTGACTGGTTTTGTAAACATGTTAACATTTAAATAATACTAAGTATTGTGAGACCTACCCGCAAGTGGGCATTAGAATTTCTTCTACAGGGATTCGGGTCAGAGACGCATTGTGTGGCTGCCGAGCCAAATCCACGAAGCGTATACGAAGGTATTTGGCTTTGAAGTCACATGGTTTGATTCTTATGATTTGAAGATTGAAAGTCACTTGTACAGTAGATCAAACACGGTGAGGTGTCTACGACCCGACTGGCCGCAGCAGCAGACAGATCCCACCTCAAAGGAAACTTCACTTTTCATCAGAGCTACAATGAGGATTTACTGCTAATCTTTTAATACCAACTCTGTGTTCCAAAGACATGTTTTTTTTCTTGGGGAGGATGAGAGATAAAGGCAGCTGTAAGTGCAAAGAGGGCATCCACACACTAAACGTGGTAATTTACAATAATAATGTGGTAACACTTTATTTTACACAAGCACAGTTTGCTAATAATTTCCAATGAGAGTTTGCAGGAAAACACCACACCTGCGTGGACCTTTGAGAAGACTTCAACATTCCTCAAATGAACATGTGAAATTAACGCAAATTCAATATTTCCATCATCTTTTCCACATGGTTCTCCATCATTTGACTGTGCACTTGTATATCTCAATGCACAGTCTTCCTCTGCAATGCTCCATAGTACCCAACTGGAGAATTAGTGCTACCAACTGTTCATCTTGATGCACCCAACTCCTAATATTTGCACAGCAGTAGTGGATGAAAATAAATTTGCATGTGCAATGCCCATTTTCTGGAGCTTCACTTCAAAATTGCACTACATTTGGATGGACACATGACTGTTCATTTGGTCCATTTTCTCTTATTTTTATTTATTCATTGCCAACTTAGTGATGGATTGGTGAGTTTGTCTGGACAGATATAAAAGCAGCAATTACACCAGGGTTCAGAGAGTAGTCTCATCATCTTCCAAGCAAAGTCTAGAGTGGTGTAATGTAATAAAAACCTGATCTGAACCCTGGCATAACTGTAGAACATCACTGGCAATGACTCCATGGTCCCCTTACTAGTGATTTCTCAAAGAAAAAAACAGCAGCTTCAACAGTAATTTAAATAATAATAAAAAAAAAGGTCATTCAGAGGACAGCAGTGAGGCAAAAGGGATGATGACTGTCTTTGATCCAGAAGTGCATCTGCATTAAATTTCCAAGATTAAAAGCACTTAACAAAAAGCAAACAATGAGAAGAGAAGCAGATGTGTCTCTGTATCTTTTGGACTGGTGGTTCCTTAATCGGAAACAATTGAGTTGTCTTGAATGTATGCTTATTGCCAGCTTTGCAGCAGGCAGTCACATTTTTGGTGGTTTCTTGCATATTATACTAGTGTAGATTATGAAGTAATATACTTGTTGCATCATCTAATTTAACTTAGGTTAGATAGTCCCTGTCTCTAAACGTGATCACCATGTAAGACTAATGTTAAACCTCTCATTGTGGTATTTACTGTCTGTCTGTTAGTGAGGATCTTACTGTTAATCTCCCCCCAATATGCAAAGAAGTTTCAGCCTATACTGTGGCTGCATTTGCATTTACAGAAATGAGTCATCAGTTCAAACCTGAGGCAAGCCCTCATGGAAGAACAGATGAACCAGATGATACGTTTTGGCATTCACAAGTGTGTGAAGTCGATATGTCAACCTGGGGCTGTAGTTTTGACAATATCAGAAGTCGATGTTTTGAAGATGCAGCAAACGCTTGTTGGACTAAATGAATATGTGCAGGTGAACTTCATACTGGTGACCTTACAGAGAATTATCACTTGACTCTGCAGAGGATTTTAGCACCTTTTAGATTTACTGTTTTGTTCCTGTACCTGCTCAACGCCAACCAAGAGACAGTTAACATATCATTATCTTATCAAATATCATAAAGCAATACAGTGTCAGTGCGTGTCTACAGCTTGTTTCACCGCCTCTAATTGTCCAAAACCCTTCACACCCTTTACCCCGTCCACAGTGTCAGTTCTGACAGTGTAAGACACCTCCAATTCCTCTTTGCTTTCCATAAAAGGAAAATCATTGCAACATAAGAATTTCTTTCCCTGTGTGCAAAATTATACAAAATCCGCAAATACGAGGGTGGAGTTTTCTTTGACACAGGGGATTGTGTCATATCAAATTACAGTAAATTAGACAGAATTAGTAGTATTTCTGCCTAATTTACCGTAATATAGCTCAGAATAAGCCAGTAAGTAAAGTTTGGATCACTGGTTTCACTGGTATGTGAAATTCTCATTCTGTTTCTTAATATCTTTTATCTTGTTTTTCCATATTTAACTTCTACTATTATTTCTATCTACTCTGTATTTACAATATGTCTTTGTTTCTCTTCATTTCACCCCATTAGAAGGTTTTCTATGGAGTTCTTTTTTTTAATTCACTGTCTTACGATGGAGGTTGTTGCAAAAAAAAAAAAAAAGTAAAACCCTTTAAAGAACAGATTTGTGCTTTGTAATTTATGGGATAACAAAGTGAACCCAACTTGTCATTTTTTCTTTGTCATCCCTAATTTTTTTACCTCCGTAGCAGATTAAAACTTATCCTCTGAAAAGCAGACTTGTGTTACTTTCCTCCAAAGATCCGCTCCAAATCAAACAGTGACTTGTTATCAAGAAGAGCTCGCCTCTCAACCTTCCCATCCTCCTGATGTATGGGAACAGACTGCATGAGCTTTACTGTGTGTTATGGTATTCTGTGGGAATCTGTGTTGAGTAAGAAACAGAAACAGCCGTGTCTTGACTTGACACAGATTATGCAACTCCTGAAGGCATATGGCAGTGTTCCCACCTCGAATTACACTTGCAACGGGACATCTGCGCACATACCTAAGTACATTCACACTCACACATAGCTTCTAACCCGAGTGCAACCTCTCCAAAGTGGAAAGGATCAAAGGTGACCACGAACGGGAGACACTCCTGTTCAGTGCAAACATAGACATAGTCGTGAGCGAAATGGCCGCGGAGGTTGAGGGATTTCCCCTGGTATTGTGTATTTTGTGAATGAATGAGTTGCACACAATGGCCTGGCAGACAAGCTCGAGAGATAGAAGGACGAGAGCTTTAGGAGAAACAAAAAGTGACTGACTGGCACACACCAACAAATGGTAACCATTTCCGCCTCTGGGGGTGGGATGTTAGTCATGAAATAGTATTTCAAAAAGAATGAAGAGGAGACGTGAAACCGAGAGAGAAAAGAGAGAGCGGGGGAGAAGCAGAAACGTGTTGATTGGCTCAGGGCAGGGTGCCTGATTCTAGCCCCATTGTGATTGGTTGAGAGGTATGGCCTCACCTTAAAAGAGGGTTACTCCAGTTCAATGACATTGAGATTTCCGTACGTGTCTGCATGTGTCGGCGTGGCTGAAAACCTACATTCACAACAAGAGCATGCCTTTCAAAGAAGCAGCATATATTAGAGCATGTGCAGACATCAATCTGAGCATTCCTGATCCTTCAGTCACCATGTTACACAGCCGTGTACTCGTCTTCATATCAGCTCAGTAGGAACAAATCCATATTTGTACCTTTAACTGTCAGAAAATCCATGATTGGTTTTGATAAAACACCAAAAAAAAAAAAAAAAAAAAAAATCAACATTTGTATTTGTAACCGAAAACCACATGAATCCACAAATATTTTAAATTGAAGCTCAAAAACCTGATTTAAAAAAAAAAAATCTGAAGTGGTTCGATGCATCACATTAGCAAAGTCTAACAAATAACTTCCTTCTCATTGGCACCATTCAAGCATTCAAATGTGACGGGCAGTGTGTCAGCCTAATCAGCGATGGCAAGGAAAGTAAATCGCTTGGAAAACATCACTAGGGACCATAAAATCAGCATTCAAACTAAATTCATTTGTAGGCATGTACACATTTCTGCTCTGTTTAGTGGAGCCATCCCCCCATGCCAGTTCTAACCTTAACCCTGACCCCTTCCTCACTCTCCTCCACCAAACCTATAAACTGACCCTAATCCCTGAACCGTGACCCGGTGCTCGCTTTGAATGTTAGCCATTGAATGTGTGGCACTTGGCCAAACAAAGGGACTTTGTGTCAAATCCAGCTCCAGTGTTTGGTGGGAAAGTGGCTGTGATGAGTTATTTCCCCACCAAACCCACTTTTGATGTCAAATTTACAGACCAGCTTGGTATTTTTTCGGGGGGGGGGGGAAGCAGATATTAAGAAATCACTATCTTTGGTTCTCAATTATATTTTTATATTTTTGTCCCTTGATTACTGATTTGTTTTTAACTGCATGCGAAAATCCAGACAAATGAAATGCTGGTTTATTCTCCTTTTAGCTGTTTTTTTTCATGTGATTGAATTTGGACCTCAATTTTTTTTTTTCGAACTTGTATCCTGTCACTACAAGCGTTCACATCAGCAACGTTTTCTCGTCCAGCGATATTGCAGCATTTATTTTTTCGAACCAAGGTCGAATTTTCCGAAGTTTCGCATCCTCTGTGTCCACTTCTGACCAATCAGATTGCGTGTTGTTGAGCCGTCACATTCACTGGCATATCCAACATGGCCGACCGGCTGATTGTTTTCGTGTCAGAGAACAGAGTGCATTTTGAACAAAAAACATAAAAATTACAAGGATAACGACCTGAAGGACAACTTGTGGAGAGTCACAGCGTTGGATCTCGCATATGACGATGGTGTTTGTGCTTAAACAGTTTGTTAAAAATCTTTATTTTAACTTTCATCTATGCTAAATAACTTTAGCTCGTAAGCTAACCTGTGCAGATAAACATTCGCTACCATGTGCTACGTTTCTTTTTCTTTTTAGAAAGCAAAAGGACCACCAATTCGCCATCTTTTGAAGTTGAAGTAGACTCCATTTTCGTCCTCTTGCTTCCTTCTGGGACGTGTCTTTTTTCCCCCTTGGAAAGTTGCAAAATCGCATCGCACTTGAAATGTAGAGTCAGGCACGTCAATATTTGCCTCCGAATATTTCGCAATTTCGCGTCGTTCCCGGTGTGTAAGGACCTTAAAAGCTCAACCTTGATATTAAATAGTAAGACTGTAAAACTCTGAAAGAATACTTCTTGTCAATATTCCCGACTCTGGGACGAATAAAGGTTTATCTTGTCTGTGCAACAACTTGCACTGTGTCTTTAAAACACCAGAGGCCAACCAGTCCAGATCCCCCTGTGTCTTCCCTGCGTGACGGCAGGATGCTTGTAAACTCATTCTGAAACAACATGCTTGCCTCTGAGCTCTCGGTGCAGTTTGGGTGTTGCCAACATCACAGAGAAAAAGGTTGATTTACTTGCCTGCAGACATCATCTCAACCAATTGCTGTTTCATAAAACAGAAAGAGTTTCCCAGAATTTCTATTCTGTTGTTGCATAACTTCATCGGTCCACAGTTTGGGGATATTTACAGGAATTCGGCAGACCAGATGATGTGGGCTCTTTGAGTTTGTAGCAAGTGGTGAGATTTTTGTTTAGTCTATTCTGTATCCCCCCCCCCCCCTCGCTTCCCAAAATATGCCAATTATTGTTTCATAACTTTGGAAATGATGTTTTATTTCATCAAAATCTGTCTGCAGAATCTGATTTTAGCTGATGCACCTTTACACAGTCAGAGAAGATTAACATGATCCTGAGGAGTAACGTGCAAGTGCATACCTAGTGACTCATGCATCAAACACACCCATGGGTGAAGATTGAGGAGGATGTAACAAGTGAATTTCCCTGCTGTTGGATTAATAATGTTGATCTAATCTTATGAGCGGATGGTGAGGAGTGTTTGATGTCGGTTAATGGAAGCACAGACTGAGCCACGGGGCTGTTAGAGGACAGCTGCAGAGCACATGAGGCCACAGCTGTAAAATGAATGATGCCACACACACACGCGCGCGCGCGCGCACACACACACACACACACTTCATACCATTCAAGGCAAACCTCTCCCAACGGATTAAAAATAACTAAAACAAATATAACAAACCACGAACTGTTTGCATCTTTAATTCAGAGTCTTGTGGGTCATGACAGTGACCTGCAGAGTCTTGATGTACAGAACTGAAGCTGAAACTTTCTTGGCCAGAGCTCGCCTGTGGTTGGTAATAAGCAAACAATGGGTGAGAAGTGCAACTGAGGTAAAGAAATCTTCTAATTATTGTTTTAGTATATGTCTAAGGATGACTGATGATGAAAAGTACAAACTCTCCTCAAAAGTCAGTTTTTGTCGGCAAATCTGACAGTTGAGAAAAACTTGACCTAGATAACAAATCGTATCCAGGTCAAGGAAAAAGAAAAGCAGAGCAAATTCTTCTAATTGATGTATTTAGGTCATGACTTAAGATTTAGTGGATTTTAATTTCACTTTTTTTGTCATTATTTTTTTCTACACTGAATAACAATTACGTCAATGAAAGAAAATAACTTGATGCATAAATTTTTTTTTTTTAAACAATACCTAAACAATAAGACACCTCAGTCCTTGTGAATGAGGTGCAAAATGATTTATTAAGAACAGTTCTGGCACTTGTCCTTGTGATCCAACACTGGAGCACGTCTTGGTAGCTTGCACTGCAGGAAGGAGTGTCAGCCTCTGCAAGTATGCAAACTTATATTAATCCAGCTGTAAACGCCCTATTCAGTGAAAGCCTTGTGACAGTGATTGCAGCAAGACGGTGCGCTTTAGGTCCTTGCATCATGTGTTTGGAACCTGGATATACCTGCCTACGAGGTCTAGTTTAGTTAATCCTTTAATTTCAATACAAAACTTAATACCTTGCATATTTCAGGGACGTGATGTGTAAACTGAATCCAGAAAGAGCTTTCACAATGTTCTTATATTCTTCAGCTATCTGAGAAGAGGAACAGCTCTAAAGGACGCTCGTGTTTAGTGAAATCACCTTAGGGTTACTTTGTAAGTGACAGTTTGTGCAACTTTGGATTTTCTACATGAACCCTTGTGAGATACTGACAGAAAGACATGATGAAAGTAACTAGAAGCCAAACTACAACAACAGACAATCTGCAGGCATTTGCAGAGTGAGTAGTGCTGGATTTGCACGTCTGCTTACATCTCACTTTTTGAAACCCAAGCTTATTTTGGCAAACAGCAAGAAAAGCTTTCTAAACCTTCAGAAAACAGTGAGCTCTGCACTCACCAAGACACAAGTCATATAGAAACGTGAGTGCAACTATAAGTTCCCTGAGTTCATTCAAATGTAATTAGAGGTTATAGAGGTGCAACCTATATCGGGCGTGGTATTCCTGCCTGTTGCTTCATGCACAATTATGTGCAACCAGGTCAACAGTGAGATGCACAGAACAGACCTAATTCAGACTAATGCTTGCACTTTGAGCGACCAGGGGTTTGCCTCAGTGCTATAATGAGCAGGAGAAGCATTTCACAATAATTACATGGCAAACACAACCCGTGTCTGTGTCTGCCTGAAGGAATGACTTGACATTTTGAGAGGTGCTGGATTGGCTGAAGCACAGCAGAGCAGCTCAGACGTCCTTTTCCTGCTCAGTTTCCTCAGTTCTTTCTGGGGAGACGTGATATCAGCACACACAGTCAGATAGACAAGAGTTGTGGGAAAGCTGGGCTAAGATTACTGACTCGAGGTCCTGGAGAGAGGTGCGCTGGAATAGCAAAATAATGATTTGACTCCAAAATTGGGATTGATTCAATTGGTTTATCAGGGACAGGCTGCATATTTTTATCATTTCTGAGCTTGCTGAAAAATGTAGGTTTTTCATGCCAAGCTTACGGTGTGTGTGTGTGTGTGTGTGTATGTGTGTGTGTTGGGAAGACAGCTGGAGAATTTTTTGGAAAAGAAGTTTGCTCTTTAGTCCCATTTTACCTGGACAAAGCCCCAGATAAACTCATTGCTCAGGATGAATACCTCTTTAAAATACTCCTGTTGTCTCGCAAGGAAGTTATGGCGGCCAACCCTTTATCATTTATCAAGCAAGAATGCAATTTAGACAACGCAGGCCTACGCAGTACCATTGATGGTGCTGTTAACCGCTCCTCATATTCTGAACTTTGGTGCAGCCCCACTTAGATGTGAAGAAATTCATACTTTTTGTCCAAATAAGTTCACAGACTTAAGAACCAATTTTGTGCAACCAGTTAAGGCTATCTCTGTTGTGACTCGTACTTTGAGGTTAACAGCAAATCTAAAGTACACATTAAGCCGCATGAGGTCCATAACATGATTTCTTCACTATCACTAGTGCTGTAGATCTCTTTAATTGATTCTAATAGAAATAGCTCATTAGTTACTTCCATCCAGTTTTAAACACACTGCCGTATAATTTTGTCTTTTCTATCAAATGTTTTAGAAACAAAATCAGTTTACTAGGCTTACAGGATAGGCCAGAAGACCAGAAGGCAGCAGTCCAACAAATAAATCCAAAAGGAGCAGGCAAGAATTCAAAGTCCAATAAACAGTAAAAAGTTCCAGGTTCCAGAGTTCTGAGGCCTGTACCACAAAGTAGGAGGTAGGGTTAGCAAGCTAACCTCAGGTTTAGGTTTTTAGGGTTACGACAGTGATTCACTTCTCACTGGGATGTATCGCCATTGTTATGTTGCACATCTAAACTGCTCTGGAGCCAGTTATGTTCGAGAATAGATCAAGGTAAATTAAAGCATCATCTACTGACAAATCAAGTTTCTTAAAAAATGGCATCACCATTCATTAAACATCCCATGGAACTCAGCTTGACTTTTCCTGATGATTTTGATTCTCATCAGAGGGAATGACTGATCTGTGTCAGCTTCTGAATGTTACCAGTGCAACATGTCAGAGTGTTACTTGGGATGTTTTTTTATATGCTGTGGGTGATGCAGGGAGCAAAAACACAGGCTTCAATGCAATTTACAAGGTGGCACATGCTCTAACAGAGCTGCTGGATGCCTTTACTGTGTTCCACTCGCTCACACAGTCTATAAAGAGGGCTTTTATGACACAGCATGTTAGACATTAACCTATGTAACTACTCGAGCCTGTGACGTATACTGCTTATTATTAAATGCAGCCTTCTTCTTTCATCAGGTTCTCATGCCCACACGTCTGTGTGAGAATAAAGCCAATGATATCACAAGTAATTCTCACCGTTCAGATAAATTCTGCAATAGCAATTTGCAATGCACAATGCATATTTGATATTCAATGTGCAGATGTAAATCAATATTTTACTTTAAGTTTGAATTTTAGTACTTTTATGGATATGTATCAATAATTCACACACACACACACATCATGAATTTATTTAAATAAAAGTAATTTAAGCAGAGCTTTTGAGTTTGGTGTGAGAACATGGTAAAACTGTGATTATACACTTGCCTCTCCTTTATTTTTGCATATCTGCTTTACTCTTATATCCAGCCCTTGTTCACCACGTCCACACGTTCCAAAGCTTTGAGGAGGCTGAGGAGTTAAAGGCTGTCGGACTGTCGGCTGCAATATTCTGGTTCGAGTCCAGCTGGAGACATCTGTTGCATGTTGTTTCCCAATGATCTCCCCCAGTTTTTCTATAATCTTTCTACTGTGGGCTTTGTGATAAAGGCATAAAATTAAAAATTACATTTGACGACTTAACTGCTGCTATGTGATACTAACAACAGCTACATGCAGGATTGAATTATTCAATCAAAATCACACATAGTTTTTTTGTCCTCGATTATATAATAAGGACGATATTAGCAGTGGAAAGGAATGTGCTCATCAGATCAGATTGTTCAGGGGAAAAAAATTGGCCTGCTTAACACCTTTGTTCTCTGTGACAAAAAGTTTGGCTGCAGACGAGGGTTCCCAGCAGACTGGGGTTATCACAGAGTGTGTGTGTGTGTGTGTGTGAGTGAGTGTGTGTTCAGCCATCTGAAAGATAGACTTGATATCACACCATTCTGTCTGTCTGTCACGTAATCTGCCACGCAAAGCCCCTCGGACACCACCCACCAACACGCAACTGCAAACACACACACACACACACACACACACACACACACACACACACACACACACACACACACTCCTCTGCCACCGCTGCCTTGCTTCTTCTTTTCTCCTATGCTTTTTCCGTTACACACACAGATCCACACCACAGTCACCTCATACACATCACACCACTTCTCACCAATTGGGTGTCAGGGAGTTTCCAGTAACAGCTGTTTTGTGTGTGTGTGTGTGTGTGTGTGTGTGTGTGTGTGTGTGTGTGTGTGTGTGTGTGTGTGGTGTGTCTACATGTGTGTCCTGCTTAACATGTTATTTTCAAGATGAGACTGGTTATGTTTCATTTTAAAAACAAAAGAGTCCAACATGTTTCGAATAAAAAGTTGAACAACATTATCGTGAAGACAGCTTTATTTCTTTTTCTAATTGGGCCCTGAAGCTTTTCGTTTCAGTTTGGATTGAAATTTTTTCTGTTTTTGTTTATTTGTTTGTGGGGATTTTGGCTCTTTTTTGACTCCTACTCCTGCTGCTAGTTGTCGCATCCTTTGAAGTTCTCCAGCACCAAATAACATTTGACACACAGTCTCTGCAGCGCGCACCCTCCAGCGCTCCTTTCTTGAGCCGTTGTAAGTTGGAGATTAAAGATTACATTAGGTTTGTTGACGTAAACATCTCAGTGTACTTACAAAGGTTCAGCCCTCCTGGGTGTTTTTCTTCTATCCCTATCCTGTATGATCTTTGTGTATTCTGACTCTCCATTGCCTCAGGAACCCTTTTGGTGTTGACCTCTGTTAAACAATTGTTGAAATTGCAGCCGTGAAAACCTGATTGTCTTGTTGTTATTGTCTTCAGTCTTTAACATGTGGTTATATGCCTGCAACCACATTTCACAGACAACAATGTCACTGAGGTCATGAAGTGTTTGCAGACAATGCCGATGGTCTCGATAGAAAACACTTACGTCTGTGCACATCCAAACACAATTGCTCTTATTTCTGTAGAAAACTTTCATGCCATTGTGTTAGAAGTTTACTGAACCGCAGAATACTGTTCAGCCTTTTGAAAACATCTGCCTTCAATAGCAGGTGTTGCCATCTCACAATGTTGCTCTGACATTCAATGATCCCATCCATCACTGCAGAAGCGAGAAATTTTTAATTTCTCCACTGACGCCAAGCACATTGCTTCCAAATGCAATTCAGCCGCAGCGTGCAAGATATTTGTGTTGGGAGTAAAGGGTTCATCTGTAATCATGAACACATTCAGCGGATGTCTTGGAAAAGAGATTTTAATCACAGCAAGACTTTTTACCTGATTAAATTAAAGGAACATGAAATGAAGCATAAATCGAAAGCAATTAAGCATCTTTTTAAAAGTCAATCTCTGAAACGCAGGAGGCGGCCGGCTGCGGAGGAGGCAGGTGGAGAGAAAGTGGATACACAAACAGTAAATTACAAGCCTGCGTCATAAAACAGCTGCTGGAATGAAACGAACATTACAGACCGACTTACAGTTTAAGGGGAACCATTTTGCAAGTGCAGTCAACACATAATTAACAAGCATTTGAAAAGGCGGAGATGTAACTTCAAGTGTGGCCTGAGGCAGTGTGTGAATGAATGAATGCTCTAGATATGTGGTGTTACACTGTGTGATTTATGATCAAAACACTGAAAACCACATGGAGCTTATACATAATTAGATCCAATTTCAGTTCTACAATTAAGTCCCTATATGTAAAAGTAAACATTCTGCACTCGTGTATTTCAGCAGCTAGTATATAAGAAATGAATCATCTTTGCTATTTTAATAACAGATATGATGCTGTGAACATGGGAATTTAATGGCATGAAAAGAGAGTTGTCACATTATCTTTTGCAGTTGTTTAAATTTGAGTATCTTCATGTATTTTCAAGTGTTGCCAACTATATGTTATTCAAGCTTGAATGTACTCTAAACTCAAAAGAAGGCCTAAATTAAATGCATGCTATGTAATTTATAGGGTTTCTCAATCAAGTTTGATGACACTGTGAAGTAGCGTGGGATCATGGGAGTTGCTGTCTTCATTGTTAAACAACCATCATTGCTGATACTATTGACAAGCGAGCAAAAAAAACCCTCACTGTTGCCTTGAATAAAATCACATTTGTAGTATAAGTACACAACTCAACAAGATATGTAACATAGGTCTACTTGTTTTGTTTTTTTAATCTTTATGTGGAAATGTCACATATTGTGCCTTTGAGTGTGAACATTTGAGTAGGAACGGGTGAAACTCGATGACAGCTGAGCAATTAAGCAAACAGGAGGCAGCTGGTGTATTCTACACACTGGAGCTTAAGGTGGGAGCGAGCGACAGGTGTGGAGGGAGGAGCAGGATCAGGTGATGGGCTGAGGCGTGAACATGCTGAGGTCACTTTCAGAGCAATGAGGTGTACTTTACTGTTTGGACTAAGAGGAAATGATGCAGTACCGACATGTGCCAGAGGCCATGAGTCAAAGTGTGACACTAACAAGAGAAAGAAGAATGTTTTTTTTTTCCTCCAAAGATTCATGTTTAAAAAAAAAAAAATCAGATCCAAGAGCTGCCTTTTCAACACCACTGCAAATCTGCTTTAGAAGTCCTGCACACAGGTGTTTTCACTTCTGGCTGATATGACCCTTTGTATATATGAACTGATGAAAAGGTGTATTTTAAAAGATAGAGGTGCAACAAAGTAAAGAGGAGTTCAGTATCCATAAAATGTTCAGTAAGTACTTCATTTGTTTTTGTACAAAAAAAAATCCAATCTTGCAATAGGCTGCAATATCTGCTTGTAGTGATTAAACTTTTTTGTTGTTTAACTATGTTGAGGCACTGGCAGCTATTAGCTATGGTCAGGGATCAGATCATGGTCTTGGTTTAACACAAAAAGTGAAAAAAACTCAAGATGCAATGTGTTTATTGACATGCAACCAAGACTGTGTTCTTTCCCTAATCTTGAACATCTTGTGCTTTAATCTTGTGCTTTCACGACCAAGCCTAACCTAAGATGGCACTCAGGTAGCAAACCCCAGTCTCCGGTGTCTCGTTCCCATGCTTTGTTCTCTCACCATCCTCCTTGTGAGTCCAGAGTGATTCATAAATGTGCCTCATTCATTCCAAAAGGAGAAAGTTTCCTCCAGGCATGGCAGACGTTTGCCATCGGAAGATAAGGTAAGATTGCTGACTCATGGGTGTAAGGTTTCAGAGTCAGGGTTGAACTCACACAGTCAGACAAAAAAAACTATGATCACCTGTGTAGGTTTAGCGAGGGTTTGTAGGACCTTAAATTTGTAACTCCCTCTGTATTGTTGTATCAGTTGAGTTTAAGGTCTGGAGGCTTGTGTTAGTGGAAAGAGCTGGGGTCTGATGTTGAAGATGAAGCAACACAGCAGGTGTCATTATAAGAGACAGCTTTATTCTATAATGTTGAGTACAAGTGTGTTATTATATTGTTTCCAGTCAAACCCTGCTCATGTCTGCTGCTGGCAGTGTCTTCCTGTGATGTGTAAACCTATGGCTTTTTTTACTCATGGGATATGAAATCTTACTGGATGAGTCCCTTCTGTAATGACCTTTGAAGCAGAAACGGTAACTTTGGTTTCAGTTCCTTATTTTTCTAAATCATTAAAAGAAGCCTTGAGTGCTCTTGTCTTTCCGACCCTCTGTACTCTGTTGACATTTAACACCGGTGACACCAATGAAAATGCGTCTGCTCTCGGTTTCCATCTCTCATGGCACACAGGTTTTGGTTGTGTTCCTAATGGAGTCATTAGCAAGCATGAGGGCAGTGTTCACACCTCACAAGCAGATACTGCAGGGAGAACCATGATGCTATTAATGGAGTCATACAGTAGATCATTTTACATTTACTCTTTAGGCCTTTCGCTGACACATATCCAGAGCAACTTAAAATAATTGGGCGAGTGAGTTTATAGCACAGTGGCACTTCAGTCAAACCTGTATGATTGTATCTGATGTATTTTGCAATATGTGGTTTGTTGGGAGACGTACAATTGTGGTGTAATGCATGTTGTAGTGTCTAGGCCCGGAGTGGCTAATCAGGAGGACCGGTGTGTTGTTTGTGCCACGAGGGCCGTTGTTCAGTTTTTGTTTTGTGTTTTTTGTTGGCGCAGTCAGACGCAGCCATATGCGCTAAACCTGGCAACGTTTTCACTGAAACAAGCTCGCGGTTTGAAAGGACAAATGAGAACGATGAAACGAGTAAGGCAAGGTGTTGCTGCCTGCAAACCACCGTTCAACTTTGTCTTGTAGCTTCTCAGAGTCAGAAACAAGATCCAGCACCAAGCAGCAGCCATAAGCCCACAGGTTCAGAGTGGGCAGGTAGGATTGCTCATTGAGTGAATATGATTAGAATGAATATCATGAAGTCTATGGTATAGACCTGCTCTATATGAAGATGAGATGCTAGATGATTCAGCACCACATTACAGAGGAAAAAGAGATGACAGTGATAGAAAGTGCAACACTTTTTATTTTATTTTTTAAAATTAATATTTTTATTTATTCTTTTATTTCATTTGGATATCTGTGAAAACTTACTTGATCAGAATATAGGTTCTGATATTATTGAAAAGGATGTATTGTAAAGAATAATGTTGGAGATGTGCACTCATGTTGAAATAAGTCTACATTGTGAAGCAGCCCTTACTTGCACTGAATTGGAAATATTTTAGGAAACTACACTGAATTACAAGGCTTTACAGAACAGTGCGCTATTGTAGACTTAACATGTAAGGTTATAATTACATGATTTTAATAATAGGTCGTGATCTAAAGTGGGTCGTTCTGAGGCATGAAACTCCAGGGCTGAATGAGTCCCACTCTGGCCCTGGTAGTGTCCCACCATGCCAAGGGGAACTTCCTCAACACAGAGTTGGGGATTTTTCAGTCTTTCCTCTGATTGTTGTCCTTTTTTTGTAAATTACTGGACATACCAGAGTTTTCCTTCTTCAGAACTTCATTTTGCCGAAGTCGTGATAAGGGTTTCCAAGTAGACATGTCTTTGTTTAAAAGGGTCACAGGCCAAAAACGTTGGGATGTCTAAGCACTACTTTATCAGGCAGTGCTGGCTCGAGGGTTCAAGAGAGATAAAGTGAATGGGTTCACCCACAAAGAGAAAGGAAAGGCATTTTCATCTCTGTAGCAGGCATGCAGGCGTTGTTTCAGACCGTTGTGGTGAAGAGGGAGCTGAGTCAGAAGGCAAAGCTTTCGATTTACCAGTCGATCCAGGTTTCAACCCTCCCCTATGGCCATGAGCTTTGGGTAGTGACCAAAAGAATTAGATTGATGGGCGCCTTCTTTTGGACATTTTCCGGGCATGTCCAACTGGTAAAAGACCCTGGGGTAGACCCAGACCGCACTGGAGAGATTGTATGTCTCATCTGGCTTGGGAACACCTCAGGATCCCGCAGGAGGGGTCAAAAAACTTTGCTAGGGAGAGGAAGGTCTGGACTGCCCTGCTTGATCGGCTGCCATAAGCGATACAGGGCGGATGGACAACACGTTATCATGAATACAAAAAGGAGTGAGTGAGAATATGTTAAATAAAATACAAAAACCACCTGCCTTCCAAAAGACAAACCACACAGCCATTCAAACCAGAGACGGACACACATATAACAAGCAACCCAGCGAAAACAGAAACGTCTTGTTCTGTTATTTACAATATGGACATGGTCGAGACAGACACTACAGTGACATTCGTGTCTGGTCGATATGATAAACCGTGGTGTTATTTTAACAGTGAGAAAACTCGCTGAAGCTCAAAGGGCAGCTTTTTTCTTTCAATATCAGTGACCTTGACGTGCTCGCTTAGGTAATGGGAAAAATACACTCGGTGGAATGTTTGGTATCTTTTCAGTCCTGTGTTGATACTGGGGAGAGTAAGTTCTCCAAAGGCCAAACATACAGTATATGCTTCTGTCCAACAGCTGACTTTTATCTCTATCTACTCATATCCTCTTTCATGGAAAAACCTCTGAAAGATAACACAACACATTCTGAAGCAATTTCTCACTAAATGACCTGTACACAGAATGACGCAATCTGATTTCTACTGACACAGACATTCGTCATTTTATAGAGAACCTGTTCACTCGTTGAGCCTGAGAATCCACATTCCTTATGGGAGCAACGAGACGAACATTTTGAGAGACTCATGATCAGTTCAATGGGATGATTTGTTTATCTGCAAATGGATAGCAAAAAAAATACACTGTGCGTGTTTTTAGAAAATGATGTTATATCTCTGTACATGCTCAAAACATTCTTATAACTCACTGAATGGTACAATGAGTCATGTCCATAACAGTCTTAGAAAATCACAATGGAAAAGACTCTGAAATATTTGAAGCACTTGAGGAAGAACACTGTGTACAGTGTTAGGTGTGACGTGGCTAAAGATTGTGAAAATGCACAACGATACTCAGTGTTTGGCCTTGTGTGAATGCATTCCCTTCGCTGGGTGAAATTACAAAGCCGTGAGAAATCTTAAGAAAATGTGCCACAATGAGTTAGCTGGCCGGATTAACTAGTTACCTGTGTTTTAAAGGTTTTGCAATGGTCTTATGCAGGATCGGGTTGGTTGTTAATCTGCAACCACGAGTTTTCTTAAAAACAAAACAAAGAGGCAATTCCTGCCTCCTTTGATGAAGCACATTCATTGCTGACGTAATCATGCACAGTTCAAATGTTAATGAAGGAAGTACACATCTGTTTCTGTCATTAAAAAAAAAAACCTGGCAAGGCTTTATTTATCTCAGTATCTGGCAAACTAATTGTGAGATAAATTCATGCTGCTGGATTAGTGCCATTAAAAGTCTTTTTTTTGGGCTGCCCCTCCCACTCAACAAACATGCACCAGAGTCACCAGATCTCCACACCCACTGACACACCTGCTCATCATTACCACATCAAGCCACACCTGTCTCCCATCAACCCCATTTAGTTTGTATAACTGCCCTCAAACGCTGATCCTTCTCCAGATTGTCTGTCGTCTTACCATCTTGTTCTTGTTTTCTTTGCTTATTCCTTCAAGATCTCTGACCACGTTTTGGATTTTGCCTGTTCAAATAAATCTTGCTTTGCTTTTGAGTTCTGTTCTCGAGGCTGCACCACAGAAAAAGTCACAAAACAGACCCGTGTTTCATCACATCATTAACTCACACCAGCAGTGTGTTGATGTGTCCGTTGGTGCACCACTTTGGTCCAGAATATTGCTACAACTAACAGGAGGATCGTCATTAAATTTTGCATAGACATTTATGTTCCCCAGAGGTTAAATCCTGCTGACTCTGGTGATCCCCCTGACCACACTGTTTACTATCCTGGCTGCACAGTAGTAGAACAAGCATTGACATTGAGATAAAAAAGAAAAAACGTTTGTCATGTCAGCTAAATAAATGTAACACAATAAATGAAATATCAATTTTAAGCATTTTGGTTGACGAATCCATCCAAAATTCGAAGCTGAATCTCTTTCTGCCATCATGGAATTCACGTTTCATAATGAGGTTACGTGAACTGAGCTATTGCCATGACACGTGAGCAAACTCCAACTGCTGAAGAAAACTATTAGATGTGATCCAAAGCCCTGGGAGAAAAAAATAGAAAGTGGACCTTTTACCAAATGTCTGTGAAGTGAAGCTGTAGGTTGAGGTGAACCTGATGAAACCACAGTAGCTGCTGAATTTCATTCGTTAAATTGGCCTTTTACTGGTTTAGTGTCAAGTGACAGATTATAATGTATAATAAAGGCTCCAAGATAAAGAAGAGAACCGGAGCATACTAATTAATATGCAGCCTCTAATAGTGAAAACAGACAGTATATTAAAGGCTATGAGCTACACTGAACTCCTATCATTACACTGTATATGCCTCCATACTGAGGGGAACTGAAAGCAGGTATTCAAATATTTTTCCAGTTCTGGTAGGCAAATAATCTGAACTATGCATGACATATAAAGATATGTGGTTGCAGTGTCTCAGTTTTAGATCGATAGTCTTTGATTGCGGTATTGCTTTCATCAGTGTGAAGCCTTTGCTCGTTGAATCTCGAGACAAACCGAAGCTCCTCCCTCTCCAAATGTCAGCATGCGTGAGGCCGAGCTCAGTCTCTGACGTCTCTCATTGTTAGCCTTTACAGTTGGCGCTCCATGACGATGCAGATCAAAGAACAGTACAGGAGTCATTAACTCGCCCTCCCGTGCACTTCACTGAGGTTTTTGTTCCCATGGGGTTTTCAGAGGAATCTGTTCGCTGGACGCACGAAGAGTCCAGTTGAAATAATCCTGCACTCGGCAGTTTGAAGGCCAAGCCGGAATAGTTCAGTGAATATAACACCAGTGTTTATGCTGGAACGGTACACTGACATTATTGTGTAAAAAAATCTATAAAATACATTAGCTTACCTCAGTTTGAAAAAGAATGTTTATCTACTCCAGCTCCACAGTATTTGATACTGGTACAAGCTGTGGAAAGAATAAATCTGAGCTGTGGACGCTGCACGCAAAGAGCTGAAAGGCAAACAAAAGGTGCTGAAATTGAACATACCAGGCTGTGGCTATCCCATGTTACTGTTATAGCCGGTGTGTGAGTGTGTGTCAGTAACTTTACCTTTTTAAACAAGAGCATTCACACTGAAAACACTGGTGAGGTTTCTTGGATTCAAGGACAGAGGGGGCTGGGGGGAGAGGTGGGCTGCACGAGCTGCAGGTCACCAATCTTTCATGCAGACAAACAGAACTGTTGCTCACATTCACACTGAGCAAATTACAGTCCTCAGAGCTTCTCACCTAAACTAGATGTCTTTTACAACCCAGAGTGTTCTTGCCATCGGTATGACTGGATTAACCTGCTGGGGGGAGCCTGGGGCATAAATCAGCTGATGGGTCCCCATGAGCTCATTGTTCCTCCAACACAATATTTGCATACTTTAATTATACCTTTTCACCTGACTTGCTGTGTGGTAATTTCAATAATAATCCAGGAATGCATAATATAAAACTGGATTCTGACAGTATCATTCTCTTCAAGACTGGATCTCAATATAATAAAGTAGGAGCCCTGATCATGTCAGGTGTGATTTCACTTTAGTGCTACACATTACCAAACAGAGTTTCAATTTAAACGATCAGTTGACGCACAGTAATCTTGGAGCTTTTGGGGCCTGTAAGCAGCTTTACCACTTAGCTTATTTGTTGATGTATTTGACATAAGTTCTTTGAGTAACCGTTCAAACATAAACAGCACAAACACACACTAAGACATTTCCAGTTCAGCAAATGTGATCTAAAATATTAGCAGTGAACAACATGTCTTGGTTTCATTGAACCTAATAGAAGGAGACACTTCCCATCAAAGAGGCAGCAGGTCCTCCATGTATATGCGACTCACAGGACACAAAGTCATGCAGCCGCCAGCCGCATGTTGCAGTTTGAGAAAGGAGCACAGCCGCGATCTTGGACACGTAACACACGCAGCTGAACTGTCAGGGTGTCAGTCTATTTATATGTCGTTTCAGTGGGTTCACCTTTGCTTTAAAGCAGTTCAAGCCTTTTATATGAAGGAAATTCATATAACTAAGGTAACAGAAATTACGGTTGGTTTCAGGGAAGGGGGCACATCACAATGTTGATGATGGTGTTTTTTTCCCCCCTCAGTCAACTCTTTGTCAAGTCAAGGTATGATCCTTAGCCATGATATATGCTTATGGACAGAAGAGGTGACACTGTATGGGCAGAGAAGTATGAAGTTATGGCATGCGGCATTAGCACATAGCTGTAGCGTGGTGCATGTTAAGTAACACATCCCTGCGTGGATGTATGTGTGTTTCTTTTGCTCACATTGCTCTGTAAAGGTGATCAGTCATGTCAGGTTTTGAATATTCAGAAGTTTTTGAGGTCAGCACAGTGGAGGGAAGCTCTTGCCTTCTGTTGACTCAGTCAGAGCTGGAAAGAGACATGACGCACTGAAACTCGACTCCATGCTCTCTGTAAAGAGCTTGGACTATATAAAGACGAAACTGTTACGGCGTTGTACCTCTGAACCCTTTCAACCAGATCCGGCACACACATGTGCACATCTACTTATGATTTATTTGCTTAGTCAGTTTCCCCATCAACTACCTTATCCTGCCAAACCTCTCTGCTCTTCTTTTTCCCTAAAGAATGCTCTTGAGCATCCTCACAGGCTTGTTAGCATTCATCCGGTGCATCTGACAAGAATGGCCGCTCTGTTTCTCTCCAATCAATCAGAGGGCCCCATGAAAAACCGCATCACCCTCAGAACGCCAACACCTCTGTCTTTGCTGCTCCTCTGGCGTCTACAGGACTCGGGTGTGATTCCGGGCACGGGGATACCTAGAAACTGGGCCTTGTGGTCACTGCCAGTTTCCATGGTTCCCCCGTGTCAAAGGGAGGTTCTTTCTGGGCCTGGTGTGTTTGTGAAGTCCCCGTGAAAAGATGGCTCTGTGTCCTGAGGTCCCGAGCCCAAAGAGGGCAGAATTCCTCTGTGACTCCGACTGAGTTGGGGTTGTGCAGCGCAGCGGATGGAAGGGAAAGCGGGGGGAGAAAACACAGAAGCAGCATGTTTGGGTCCTGGCTCAGCGCCACGCATCAGTTAGGGGCTCGGGGGACTGGGTCACAGTGGGGGGAAGTAAACAGGCCAGTGTATACACATTTACACCGGCAAACACATGGTCAACTGCGAAACACACACAGATACAAGTGGACATCTATACAAGTCCAAATACTTGAAGAAATGCATACATTCGATATGCCGTTCCTCCTGCTATTTATAATCTGTCAAGGACTCAGTTTCAAGATAAATATATTTGAAAAAAATAACCCACACGTTTGCATGATCTAAAATGTCATTAACTGCACACAATCTGCATATAAAGATGTTTGCATGTTTTTGGACTTTTGAGGAAATTTTAAAAGTGTATTTTTTGCAGTGTAGTTGACATATATGAATAATCTTATGGCATCTTTTTTTCCCTTTTGCCACACCCTCTTTTTTCTTTTCACAGTGTACACACACACTGTAGGAAGCTTCTGTTTAACCTCAAACACCCACCATGACTCACCAGTTGTGAAGAAGTGGATGATAAGCCACCCAAAGAGAGATTATACGTAAAGATAAGTCACACGTGAAAATGGATCAAATGTAACCAGATAAGGCACGGCATGCTCGAGGATGAACCTGAAACCAGTGTGAAGAATTTAATACTTTCCTTCATTGAGTTAAAACAGCAGGAACTTGCTGTACATCAGACCTTATTTTCAGCAATGTCTCTGCTAATTAAAGGGAAGAGGACATGTGACTGAACTTTATTTTTAGGTTTTTGAATAGCAGCGGACTACAAAAGCACAATTGTTCCAGAGCTATATATGCAAAAGAAACAAATTTCAAAGGGACAACCAGCACTACCAGCCTTTCCAGTTCTATTTGCGCTCAATCTCCTCTGATCGAGTGCCGGTTTTGTCACCTGGACAATTGCTTTCTTAGAATTCTTGAAACCCAATCTTCTCAAAGACCTTACCTTGAGGCAACTGTTTCAATTTAATTAAAAATGCTCTTCTCCCAAGAATTTCCCAGGTTGGGACAATAAAGTCTGCTTACTTACCTACCTACGTACCAGACTGAATAAATATTGTGTTGTGCTATTCTGAAGTAGACCACATGACATCATCCAACCTCTGATGGCATCACAGATAATGCCCCTAAACATGTAAGCCTGTCAGAAAAAAAATTGTGTTCATCACATCATGATTTTGTTTGTTTTGTATCTTAGTTACATGCAACCAGTATGTCTTTGTGATCATCCAGGAGCAGTGAGTCACCAAGAGGTGGGTTTTGATCCGTGATAACAGTGTTTCTCAAATCTGAACTTATCTTTTGATATGAATGAAGAGGAACAGACTGTTGGTATCCTCCATACAGCAGAGCAGCATCAGAGCAGCTGGTGGTGATTCAGCGTCTCGTTCCAGGACACGTCAGTAGGACAGTTGTTCGTGCCATGATGTCCTGAGGCCGGGCTTTCCTATTGAAGGGCATGCAGTGTGATGGTCCACTGTGCTTCCCTGCAGCATCAGAGGAATCACCAAGCTCTGATTTGATCTGAAAGGCTCAGAGAGTGAAAAGTATGATGATTGTGACATCTTGTCAGTGATTTTCAGCTTTTGTCCCCCCTTCTTTAATATGGGCCTAAAGGCAGATGCTGACCTTGCTTATTTTATAATCTACATGTTCTTATTGTTTCTCACTTTGTTATAAAGTAAATTGACATTTAAAACTGTTTCCACATAGAATACCCTAGAACACACATTCATAAGACTACCGTACGCCTGCACAGCACACAGCCTTGTGCACGTCAATTGTTATTATCTTAATACCGCTATGCATACATTAATCCCCTCAAGGATAATATAATTCTTAAACAGACACGGGAAACGCGATGAATTCTCACCACAGTGTTTAAAACGGGCTGACTCCGCTCGTACTGCCAGTTGAATGCCTGACTTTGCACTCGCTCAACGGCTCCGTTTCCATTGCGGCTTCTGAAAAAGCACCTGGGCCTCCCCACATCGTGGCAGATGGAGGAACAACCACACACCCACTCAGGGCGGCAGGCTCCGCTCTGTGGGGCCAAACACAACAATAACCCTCAGGCTGGTCAGCGCTCGTACGCTGCTCTGCTTTCAATGAACTTGCAATGTTGAATCCAAGGTTTTCCATGGTCAGAGCCAATGAAACCTCTGTCCAGTTCTGTGCTACCCTCTGAATGAACAGAGAATGATTTATTGCTGGTTGGGCTTTAATGGACCACAGGGTGTAATAATTGAATATCTATGTGGGGCAACTAGACAAAACAATATTTCTGTAGAATTATATAATTCCACAAAGGAACATTTGAGTGGTTTTTCATTTTTTAGCCCATGTCCTACACATCATGAAACATTTCTGCAGAATATTTTTCAAAGCATATCATTGAATAGCAGCCATTGTTTTTTGCTCAGGTCTATAAAGTAAGAAGATGACCTTGCAAACACTTGAAGCTTGAGGTAATAGCTGTATTGCGGTTAAAGCGATAAAGGTCGCAGAACCATTTCAATTGTCCTTAAAGCTGTTTCTGACTTTGAGGTTCTATTTGGTGTGTACTTCAGTGTAAAATAAACATGCTTTATATTCACATCTGATTGTCTTGTGTTTAGTCTCCTGTAGCCATCTGGTAAAATAATTGCAGGCAAAAAATTCAGAAATCAATGAAACTACAATTCAAGAAGCGTGTGACTTCCTCCCTCTGCTGGGCATCTGCTCACAGTGCTGCTTTCAGGAAGCCTGTGATTCATTGCTCCTTAGCAGTCACTTAAATGTCACTAATTCTTGAACAGATTAGATTCAGATTCAGATTCAGATATTTTATTAGTGATTCAGATAGATTATCAGTGGAATTACAATATGGTTTTAAGCTTTATAGGTTTTTCAGTCTTTTAAATGGGGCTGAGAAATCTGAAGGATGATGTTGATAACAAATCAGTTAGACTATAGGTATTGGTATTGAATTACTGGACAACAGTAATAATAATAATAACAACAACAACAACAACAATAATAATAATAATAATAATAATAATAATAATAATAATAATAATAATAATAATAATAATAATAATAATTCTTTTTGTTAAGACAACCATGATTGATTCATTAGTTTGTCTATGAAATAAAAGAGAAAGTGCCTAAATAGGGCCTAGTCTAATACTTAAAAAAAGTTATACACCATGATCTAACAAAATAACACAGTAGCTGAAGTTTTATAGAAATAATAACTAATGCTACAGTAGCATTGTTTGCTTTGGAGCTAGTTAGATTTAAATGCATTTATTAGATGTATTCAAATAGAAAATTAGCGATGCTTATGCTCATATACATTAAGCTCAGTGTTATTATTAAACACTCCAGTATATAAGGATTTGTCACATGTTGACCTTGTGTGGAAATGATATGAATGACATTTATGACTGGACTTTTACTCAGGTCCAGTTATACATTTCAGTTATGTTGAAGGGCTGACTAATAAACTGTGAGCTGAGCAGTAGATGTAAAAACTTTCCTCAGCACTATATGGAAAAACCCAAGATCATTTCTTGTTCCAGTCAAGGTTAAAGTTTGAGGTGTAAATAATTGACCACGGTTGTGCATAAACAACCAGTGACCATAATTCAGTGTGTTGACCAACATTTTTAAGTTGCGACTCCATGTCAAGGTTTGTCTTTTTTGACTTGGACTTTTCAGTACATTTGAATTTTCAACTAGTCAGTATCATGTTAGGCACTTGAGAGCAGAAGTTGGCTCTGCTGACCCTCAAGATTCTTGATATAGGTTCACCTTTATTCAATCTGTTATATTATAATTAAAGTGCTTCTGCGCTGCATTTATGCTTTTTCACACACCTACAGGTGGCAGCAGGATTTAACCTCTGAGGAACATAAATGTAACTCAGTATGAGCCTAATCAGTCAAATAAATGGGACCCTTTAATTAAAACCATATAGTTTGACAAAAACAAACATACAAACAAACAAAAAACTTGAGATTTAATTTTTTTAAAATTTAACATAAAAATCGATTAGCAGATATTTTGGTTCTACCAGGTTTATCCCCACTCTCGCTCAGTTGTTCCCTGTTTCAAAATGAACACCAATAACCCTGACAAACAACCTGAATTTCCTCTACTTACACTAAAGGGGCTTATTCTTCAGTTTGCATTTCCGGGGTATCAGCGCAGAGAGGTTGACTATGACAAGATAGAAATCCACCTATTCTACCGATACACAAACCATGCTATATTAAAACCTCATTTATGTGTCCACCTCAGTTCTTCAAACAGAATTTAATAAATAAACAGCCTGAAGTTCATCTCTAAATTAAATTCTACCGGTTATCAGGTGTCAGCAAACTCACCTTGTAGGATTTGCAACACTTCTGACCAACACCGGAAGTCCTCTAGTTTTAACCAAAGCGGAAGTCAACATGTCTAGCTTTCTCTCGTCTCCGCAGCTATCTTTGGAAATGTCAGGCCGACCCGGCTGCTGGAGGACAGTCGAGTCCACTGAGTTCAGATCATCAGATCCTCTGATATAGACAACTTAATAACAAACCTCATCATCCAGGACATTGCTTTGGACATAAAGAGCTTTTTATGATTATATTTTGGTATGTTTGCGTTGGCTTCCTGTGTTTTTTCTCTGAGCGTGGCGTTGTTTTCCAAAGCAAACAATTAGCAAGATACAAAACATGTAACGTTAGGAAAACTTTACTGCTAGCTAACTGCTAAATTAGCTTGAGCAGCTCTTCTGTTTGTACTGTGTGTTCAAATTGAGATAACTTGGCTAAACATTGTTAAAAGTAAGTAAACACACGTTAGCTTTGATAGCATCGAAGCCCTATTATAGCGTATCGCTAGCTAGCATCGTTTCATGAAGTTAGTGATTTAATGTTTATGTGATGTTTGTGTTGGTCTTAGGCCGATTAGTTGCACTGATGCAGCTTTTAACAGTGAATGTTCTGCCTCTCAATGTTATTGTTTAATGCCCGCTAGGTGGCGCCCTGGTTCATATGTAAAGAGAACTGGGAACTACCACTTTCTAACTCCGCCTTTCTAAAGTTGAAACTGAAGCCTTTTTATTTATGATTGATAAACCATTTACTGATGTGCCACAGATACATCATTAGCCATTTATTTGAATATGTGGGTTGCCATGTTTTGAAAAATCTCTGGCTGATGATTTGTAAATAGTAACTTCATTAATTTAGTCTAAGAAATATCTCCAATTAGCAATCAAGCAGTTATAAATGTTAGTAAAGTGAGTAATAATAAGGGTCACATGTGTCTCACTTCCTAATAAGCCAACAACAAATCTTCTTAGTAATTCATTTGAAATTGAGTTATAAAAATAGATTTTGGTGCAGATGCAATGTTTTTCTAAAAGTTCAGAGACCAAACAGTCTGTTGGGGCTTTTACTTGATGAACTAACAAGTTAAAAAGCTGGAGGAGGATGAACACAACAACTTATTTTTTTACACAATAATGAAGCCGGTAATTTCGACTGATAAACTCTTTACTAAGGGTGCCGTATTAGGAAGTGATTCAGAAAGCTGCAGCCACAGTTTGCGCCTTGCTTGGGATACTTCATTTTACACTTCACCTGTTAACTTTGTTTCATCTTTTGATCTTTGTAGGTGAGGCAGAGGGACTGAACCGCAACATGTAAGAGCCTGTCACATCCAACACTTTGAAGAACACTGAGTGACATTACTTGTGAAAGATTAATTTCCTAATGTTTTTCCTTTTGAAGGTCTGGGTGTAAATATCACATGTCACTGCCTGTGGCAGTGGGTGTCATGCTGGTGGGCCTCCCATACTCCATCTCTCTAGCTGCTCAGTGGATTTATGGCTGGCCCAACAAGCCTGGATATAAGAAGTACATAGAAGCTCTCAAACCAAGGTAACTTGTAAAATCTGTTCTTTGCTGAACAAAATATAGTTTGGCTCAAGCTTTCAGTCATGTTTCATGTTTGGTCTCTACATCAGGCGAATATACCGTTTGACCAGAGCTGTGCTGGAAACTCTCAAATACCTGCAATATGGGCGACTTTACTTTCAGTGGAAGTCGTGGTACAAGAATGATGAGAATCGTAAGCATTATGAAAAGGTATGTTGAGGACAAGTTAGAAACAAAACATTTTTACTCTATCAAGTGTGTCTTTATATGGCCGGGACTAGACATTTCAATAAATATCTACAGTGGAATAATCACATTATGTTTGTCTCTTTGGCTCTTTCTCTCATCATGGATTGCTATGCAAAACCAAACACTGTGTCAAAATTCACTGTTTTTTCTGTCTGGGTACTTCAAAGGGCATCACATTTGGGCGGCGAGGCAACAAGCTGGACTTGTACCACCCTCCAAACCTGGGCAGGTCTAAAGATGTGCCTGCACCTGTGGTGGTTTTCATTTACGGAGGTGCATGGGGCTCTGGAGAAAGATCCATTTACTGTTTGCTAGCCAGGCAGATGGCAGAAGAACTGAGTGCAACTGTCATTTGCCCTGATTACTGCACCTATCCAAAGGTGAGAGCTGCTGGCATTCTGATTAAAGATTTGTGGCACATATGGAGAGCATACATGACTGGAATATGAGCTGTACTTATCATAACTCTGTTTAACTTTAGGTAAAAATTATACTGCACTTATCCAAAGGGCAGAAATGTAATTTTAAATGTTACTGTGGTATCAGAACTGACTGCTGGTTTGATCTGATTGCCAGGGGAATGTTTTAGGGATGGTCCAAGATATTGCTGACTGCTTGGTTTGGGCCCAAGAAAGTGGATCGAAGTTCAACTTTGACAAAGTAAGAAGTATCTAGAAGTATTCTTTGGATATTGAGGAAAACTGACCAATTATATAGATTGACCGTAAATTACATATATATTGATGAGCGCTGATCCTCCATACTTGTTTTAAGATGTTCATACTGAAATGTATTTTTTTCCGCCCTTCTCTGCTTCTACATACACATTCACCCACTGCTGTTGTCTTGTTTTTGTGTTGTACAGGACAACATAGTATTAATTGGCCATTCAGCGGGTGCACATTTGTGTGCACTGACCACATTGTTTCTCATTGATGCAAGAGAGGAGCTTTTCATAGAGGCCAGCAAGCAGAGGGACATTACACTGGCGATGAGAGGAATTATTGGTATGCAATACTGTACTGTGCATCAACAAGTTTCAGTCACAGTTTCAGCCAAATCTTATGTTAAGTAAAGCTCAAGCTTACACAGTAAATAGGACTAGAAAGATATGCCCTCTTCATTTTTTTAACAAAAATGATCATCAGGATTTGGTGTAAATCAGTTTGTTCATCTCTCATATTTCTCGGACAGGTCTGAGTGGCGTCTACAACATCATGGACCATTATGAGCATGAGCAGAGGCGAGCAGTCGAATATGTCTCCACAATGCACAAAGCTATGAATGGAGTGGAGAACTTCCCGTACTACTCACCAACACACTTACTGGAGAAGTTCAGCCAGGACAAACTGAGCCAGTGAGACAAAAAGATGAAATTAAAGTGATATTGGATTCAACAACAGGATGTTTATAAAATCTGTGCCATCTGGAATTAATTTTAAATAGGTACATTTTCCACTCTCTTGTTTTCTTTTCCGCCAGAGTGCCTCCGTTCGCTTTGCTCCACGGGACCAGTGACATTATCGTTCCTGTCGCATCTTCTACAAAATTCTCTGAGCTCCTCACCTCGCTGTCCATAAAGGTGTCACTCTACCTGCTGCCCAGAGTTGATCACACTGAGATCGTCACCGACCTCATGGCATCAGACAGGCGCTTCTACCATCCTATCTACAGCTGCGTCAAACAGGAGTACAGAAAACTTTTGGGCACCTGCTGACCCCATCAGATAAAACAAACAACCATTCATCATTAATATTTACTGATTGTGCCGTATACTAACCTTGTTTACATTATCTGCTCTAATGCCTCAAAATGAATCATATTTAGCCTTGAGCTTAACTTGATTCCTTAAGTTGTGATTCCATTATAATGATTCTATTTTTTTACAGTTCTGTGACTGGTGTTGAGTAATTCCATTTGTTGCATCCGATTGATTTTATTTTAAATTAAATCTATAATCTGAAAAGAAATATTTCTTAGTGGACTGTGATCTGCACTGCAATGTCTTGGAGACATGTTATCCAGATTGCAGTTAAGTGAAATAATTTAACGTGACTGAATTTGGTCATGAAGCAATAACAGTATTGTGGAAAGCAAATAAAGCACAATAATACATGAGACTAAAATGACCAGGTGGTAAAACTATAACTCTGTTTCTGGACCAATTTTGTTCTACTAACATTGCAACATTTTGATTCCTTAATTTTAAGTATTTATCAAATGAAACTTTTTCTTGATTTATTGTAATATCTTGAATAACTATTTATTGATGCCGGTCACATTAAACCCACGTGAAGGAACCGATAGGTTGTTGTGTTTTGTCTTTATTAACTGACAACAAATCTCTCAAACATTGGGATATTATACATGTATTTTTTTTGACAAACAGCAGCAATTTCAGCCACAGAAATCTTGTGTGATGTCAATTGCACAATATTATACTTTATTTATGAAACTACAGTGTTTGTTTTTGGACATGCTTGCACTACAAGTTTTGCATCTGCATGTGTTTTACATACATACTTAACTGCAGTGTCATAAATTTATAGCATCAGTATAATAATAGTAATAATCAGATTGACAGCATATAAATTTACACAGGTACATTGTATAAAAATGTATCCAAGGAGGAAATATGCAAGAGAACAATGTAAAATATGAACAGATTTGAGCATTTAATTAGACATTTTACAACATCAATGCCCAATGTTTCTGTGGCTGCAAGGAATGGGAAAATAGAAATTGCAAGATTGATAATTTTCCGTCTGAGATTGTTTGTGTTAGTGGATTATACTGAGAGATAAGTCTACAATGTTTTGTTCAAGTGGTTGGCCATATCAATTCTATATATGTTCATTTGTCTGTGTTGTAAATGCCACAGGATTTAGGGACTGTGTGAAAATTACTGGAGTAGGGGACGGAATCTTATGTTCAAATTAAAATAAATAAATAAACAAACAAACAGGAAGACCCTCCTCAGCCAACCAAACAAACCAAATGATGAAAATATAGCCACCCTCCAATTATAAATTTGAAAGCTGCTAAATAAATGTTAACACAGCCACCAAATGAGTTAACTGAGTGAGCAAAATAAAACCCTTTTACAGAGACAGGATTGTTTTTCTTTTCATTTGGGCAGACAGCAGAGACAAAAGTTAAAATTTTGATGCCTCTTTATATTAATCATTTGGTTTGTTTTGCATTTTATCTTATATTGCATTTAATAAAAGCTCATTTGAGTCAAGTTAATCATGAACTCTGTAAATGTCTTCTTTGAACTGGAGCAGCCTGGAGTTTCTTTTCCTCGCTCTTATTTTGAAAAGCCGCACACGAGGCGGAGTTTAACCAGGAGTCACATCGGAGCCTCACTTCAGTCCAGGGTCCCGCTGTTGCAAACCTGCAGTCCTATTCTCACTTTTTTCGGGGTCTTAACTGTTGTGTTCGTGCACCGAAGCGTGAAACCAGCCCTGTAAATATGTAACTGCTCAGTCTGCCGCCACTGAAGAGTTTGCTCCTGGACAACAAAGATGGACTCTGGAGAGAAAAGCAGGCAGAAGAAGTTGCTGCTCCTCGGTCTGCTCTGGTGGTCTCTCCTGTTCGAGCTGGCGACTGGAGGTAACAATGCAACTTTGTTTTTTTTTTGTTTTTTTCATTCAATACAAACAAACCAGGGATCAAGCTCTGTCGTGGTGCTTTCACTGACCAGCTGATCATCATATTGTTTAACATTGGATTAGTTTCCTCCAGGTTATAACATGATTATAAACATTTTCTCTTAGCTGTGATTTCCTTTATCTGCAGATCACACCTCTCTCTATTCCTGTAACATCATGAGTGTGTCTCAACCCCAAAAGAGGATTGTCATGTTTTCTGCCCTTGCTGGTGACATGTCTTGAAATATTAACCTAACATAATTGAATAAATAGTGAATGAGGACAAGCTGGTGCAGCATCAACAGAAAGTCATTATTCAAGCTTTTAAATCTTGATGATGTTTTCAAATTAATGAGGCTCATAACAAGAGCATTTACTTCCTATAAATGACTGGACTGAATCTGTGCATGCATGGTGCACACACAGAGGATTTGCAGTTTATTAGAGGCAGCAGCAGCAGCAGCAGAAATGGGACTGTGATGCCCACTGCACTGGAAGAACTATCTGACTGTGACAGTAGCACACTCAAATGAAATCATAGAAATGGACAGTTGCCGCTGCGTTGAGAGATGTAAGGTGGATTTTTTTTCTTGAGTTGCATCTTCAGAGGTACATTATTAACATCCATGTGTGCATGCATTAGCCTATCTGGTTGATTTGATCCTGGGCATGTGTCATCTCATCCAACGTTCATCCAGGCTTTGCCTCTGGGGATAATCAGGAATTATTTCACCATGACTCACACTCACCATATCCTTCATTGAAAATAAGTACAGTATATATTTGTTTTACTTCAGTGCATTTCAGATTGTGTGCATCCTCTGTAGCATTATGAAACAAGACTTTGTTTAAAAACATCCCACGATTTGACCCTGCATCAGCAACAGAGTGGCATGACAGTCAACAAAAAAAACCAAAGCGGCACTTCAGTCAAGTTGCATCTCTCATTTTGCTGTGTAAACTGAGCGCACAGGCAGTGACAAGCACGGGTCTTACCCCTCAAATTAACTGTAAGCTGGTGTTTGCCGAAAGGTCACCAGCTTTGTTGTTGTGAATTCTCACAAAAAAAATGTCCCTGATGTGCAGAAAAGTGCCCCCGCAGACATGCAGATTACAGAACAAGCTGCAGACACCTCCTGTTTCTGCTTCTTAAGGCACAGGGTCAGGTGCACACGGGGATGTTTGTGTGTGGGCATTGTTTTCTGGCAGTTTACTGTGCTCTTTCATTTACATACCCCACGAAAATATCCATGTTTCAACACAAAAAAACAGCCTCAAACAGCTAAAGTTTTCATCCAAACACTTTTTCACAGCTTTCCAAGAATCCAGGGAACTGTGGGGAAGACCCTTTTTGCTTTAACCAGATGTGACATTCAATAACATGACATCATCGTGACAACCCGAAAATACAATCGCGCACGCATGTCCATCCTTGTGAATTTAAGAGAAAAATGTCATCTCGTTCCTTCTGGCCAGTCTGTGGAAACGCTTCCTCTCTGCTCGTGTACAGAGAGCCAGTCAGATGAATGAACATGACGTATGAAATGAGAAACTCAGAGTAAAAATAAGAGATGTTGGATGTTGTTTGCCTGTGGGCCAATCACTTTCATACTTCAAATTCATGAAGCTTGGTCACAGCTATGCATTTGTTAGGATTTTTTTTTTTTTAATTAATTATAAGATTAGATTGAGGTTTATTGGTCTGTAAGGATTAGTCCATTAATTGCTTATTCAATTAATCATTTTAAGTCATATCTCAAGCAAAAAATTCACTGTTTGCAGCTTCTTGATTTGTCTTATGTGGTAGTGAACTGATCTATCTTTGGCTTTTGGACTGTTGGTTGGACAAAAACAAGACATCTTAATGTCACATTGGAATTTAGAAAATTGTGATCTTTATTCATTTTGGCATTTAATAGACCAAAGAATGAACCAATCAAAGAATCAGATTAATTCATAATAAGAGCAGTTGTTAGTTTCCACCTACAAAAGATCAATGTTCATTTGTTGAGGTGAACTGTATTTGGCTGAGAGTAAAGAATAATGGGCTACTGACATATACTGTAATCATGTTGTAAATAAATTATCTAAGAAGCGAAGGGTTTTATGTGCCCAGTCCCCATTTTACCATGTTCGAATTTGACTTAGAAACATATATATATATATATATATATATATATATATATATATATAAGAAGAAACATTTGGTTTGTTGAAATGTTATACAAGTTTTCTTCTTAATTTGCTTCTAAATATATATTGTTTGAAAGTCTAAGTACATATAATCTTATGATTTTGTAAATTTGTTACCAGAAGTTGCACGTTATTTTTGATAATATATTGTTTTTTGTCTGTAGTCAGCTCCTGTTGACTGATGACTGTTTATTGATATGGCTGAAGGGTTCATCACATGCTTTAATGGTTTAAGTGTTAATTCACACTGCACAGTCCACACCTATTGGATTTTGGTCACGCAAACTACCTATTAGTGCATTAATCCTTTTAGGAGTAAAAACAATGCATTAACTCACATTAACTTTATCCAGCTCTTCCAATGAGTCACTCTGGCCCATTAGCGGCAGGCTGCTCTCGCCCTGGGTCATGAACTACAAATAAATCAAACGTCAAGTGGACAGTTTTCTACACAGAGGAAGAGATGCCTGTTAACCTTTGACTATATGCGTGGGACTCCAGCGCTCATTAAAAACTGAGCTGCTGGTGCCCGGGCATGGATGAGCTTAGATGAGAAGGCTTCAGAGCGCGTTAGTCCAGATTACAGGGTGATGCGAGATGGCTGGGAGGTGAGGTAGAAGAAACAGCTGGGTCCGCCACGCTCTTCCTGGAACATGGGGCACAGACAATGTGGGGACGTCAGAGCCTTTCATGTTCAGGTTGAAGGTTCCTGTCAGGCCAGGGCAGGCCCAAACATGTCTCCCTCCAAGCCGCCTCCACATCCACCGCCTCGGTTTGTATATGGACGCTTTGGTGTTTAAGTCAAATACCTTTAAAATTCACTTATGTCGTTCCTACGATTTTGGACAGTCCATGAACTTTCTCCTAAAACAAACCAGCAGAGGCATAAACCAGCAATTCAGGTGCGATGCATGGGCCAGAGTTTTGTTTTCCTCCCAAGGGTAGTTATTATTCTACAAGTAAAGCTTTAATGCTTCATAATTATACGGTTATCAGATTTGGATGCATGTAAATCGTCATGGTTGAGCACATAAAGTATAAACACAACTGGCCCACCAGGAAGGCGAAACTCAGTAGATCTCACAAACATTCCTTTAAATCAGGTGAGGTATAATTTGTGCTTGGCGTTATAAAGCCGTGTGTGTGTGTGTGTGTGTGTGTGTGTGTGTGTACGCTCTCCACTTGTAAAAAATAAACAACCAGGATGATAATTAGCCTGGCTTTTACATCTAAATGTCACATGTTGGCTATATTAAGACCACAATGCTTGACTTGACTTGCTTTGCGTTTGCTTTGTTCACTGCTACTGTACTTTCTGTTCCAGTTCTCCCTCACACTCATCTCGCTTTGAATAAGTTTTAAGCACTGATTCAACAGCCTGCAGAAGAACACCACATTCAAACACATATGCATTCTCCCTCTTGTTCCCTGTTTTCTCTCATTTTTAAAAATACATCTCTGTCTAATATCTCTTTCTCCAGCTTCCTTCTATGGCGATGGCTTTGTACAGCTCAAGGCAACAGAGTCGTCCGACCATAACACACTTCGCATTCGCTTCCGAACCTCCAGCACCAATGGCCTGCTGTTTCTCGCCGCCGGCCAGACCGACTATTTCCTACTAGAGCTCCATGCTGGTCGCCTGCAGGTGGGTACATCCATGACCCCAGGCACATGAGCATATGTGGCCAAACATACATGAGCACACATGCATGTATGTACAATCATACAATACACACAGATATTTGTGCTTGACCACATGCACGCGTATGAAAATACATGGCACACACGCTGACCACCTTAAGCTATTGCTCCGTCTCAGTTGGCAGTGTCAGTCTTTCAGCACAGTAATATAAGCAGACAAGAGTGCATGGTGTGAGCTGAGTGTTAACTCCATACCAGTCACTTGTCACAGTGGTATTGTATCCAAGTAATCGACTGATAATTGCATGATTATACTGTAAATGTTAGTCAGATGATTTGTGACTTGATCACAGTGCAACACACATCTGCCTCCTACCGCCTCTGTCCAATACTTTCTTCATTTATAGTACACAAGTGTGCTGCGTGTAGGCTCTTGCCTTCTATAATGTATATTTTTTATTTTGATTATTTTAAATAGTGAATTATTCCATGAAATGTCATAACATTGTGAAAATATGTCCATCACAATTTCTCAAAGCCCAAGGTGGCATCTTCAAATGGCTTGTTTTGTCTGACCAACATTCTGAAGCCCGACTATATTCAATTCAGAATTATATAAAACAGAGCAGCAAATCTTCATTTCAGCCTTAGTATAATGTTCAGTCCTCTTGAATAATGTTATGTACTATAATATAAAGAGGCTGTTTTTCACTTTGTGCAGTCCTTGTTGTTAACACTTGCTGTAATACTGACATGCTGTGCAACCTTTTGCTCAATTCAATCAGGAGAGCTACACCTAAAAATTAACCTATAAATGTTAGTTAGTTGAAAACCAAGATATAATTGATTTTGATGAAATATGATTTATTATAATTGAATTGATTAAAATTATGCATGAGCGGGTAAAAAAATATTTATCTTAAGCTCTAAATATAATTTTTCAAGAAGCATCTCATGTAATTTATACATCTGAACATTTACTTCTGATGACAAACTGTGTGTACCTTGGACACACTCAGGAGATTTAGGATGAGTTTGTGTCCCAAGCCGGGTGCACTGTTTTAAGCCCACAACACAAGCTTTGCTGGGAAGATTTAAGAGTGAATTACTTTTGTCCCCTCAAGACTGCTTTCAAAGCATCCAGTAAGCAGCTCTGCCAGGATAAATCAGCGTACGGAATGGACAGATGCACTGTAGGAAGTCTTTTTCATATGCAGACACATTTATAAGAAACACAGGAAGTCCTGAGATATGCATTATAGCTTTTGTGCATCAAGCCCGAGAAATCCTTGTGATTAAGCTTCTATCTGTGTTGGACTTGTGCTACCAGGAATGAATCACACTGACAACTGTGCTGCATTGTTGTACTTCAGCGTGCACGAGAAGTGAATCGCTCGCCCCTGTTCCTTAAACTGGCACAGGTCACCAAATAATTTTTTTATTCACTCGCACAAGTTATCCTCAGGCTTGGGGTCTCATTCCATGTGAGTCAGTGGTGAGCGTTTGCTCCCTGGAAACCTGTGCATGAATAGCAGGGTCTCAGCAGCAAGCCTTGACAAGCACGTCATCTAAATGCAGCATTCGTTTGAGATGGTGACATGATGCTCTGAGGACGTAGCTGAAGGCAAAGAGATAATAGTTCTCTTCCTGCTTTAAATCACACACAAAGCTCACTGTTATAACAACATGTGACATCACGGAGTGTAAGCAGTCTAAATCCTGTGTTTCCAGGTGTCACAGTATCTACAGTCAAGTCATCATATCACAAGTTATAGAAACAAATATTTTGTCTGATACAAATATATATTATTTTTGCTTTAGCAATTCTATAGAAATATTTTTATGTTATTTAAACACTATTGTCTCTGAGTATATGGATGTGGTTGAGGCTCTGTGGCTATATTATGATCTTAGTAGGAATAATCTGTACAATGTTCACAATGTATTCTACAATGGTAAACTTGAATTTAAATAGAATTTCTGCTTAAATCAGTATGTGCATTTATATTTTATTCTTGTACTAAAGCATATTTTGTAATTCAGTTGCTTTGTTTGTTCTCGTAGCTGAAACTGGACCTCGGATCGGGGGAGCAAGTGTTACAATCAGAGAAAGTCACCCAGCTCAATGACCTGGCCTGGCACTCTGTGGAGGTCCACCATGTGCGGCACAACGTCACCATGACTGTAGACAAGAACTCTCACACGAGTGTGAAGATGCCAGGCTCGCATCACGATCTTCAAATTGTGGATGGTCTGTATGTTGGAGGCTCAGGAGGCCTGGACAGACTTTACCTCCCCAGAGAGCCAATTGGCTTCCGAGGCTGCATGGACGAGGTGGTCTTCAACGAACATAACTTGCTGTCATCACTGAGGCCGTATACTGGATTCAAGAATGTCTATGAGGTGTCATTAGGCTGTAGTCCCCAGTTCTTTGCCGCAGAGGAGGACCCTATCAGCTTCTTCAGTTCCAGGGCTTACATTTCTTTTCCAACCTGGAATGCCCACCAGGAAGCGGTATTCGAATGTGTTGTGCACACTTCAGCCAAAGAGGGAATTATCCTGTACAACTCGGCCAGAGAAGGGGACTTTGTGGCTTTGGAGATTCAGGAAGGTTTGCCAGTGGCCATTGTTGGGAAAGGTGGAACCAAAACTGAACTTCGTTCCCTCACATTTATCAATGACAGGAAATGGCATTCGATCAAGTTGCATTTCAGTTCCAAAAGTCTTGAGCTAGCTGTTGATGGAGAGATGGTGAAAAGCAGCCTTAGCACTCGTTCAAAAGGGCTTCAGCTTAAAGGTTATCTTTTTGTTGGAGGCATTGATGACAGCACCAGAGCAGAAGTCAAAAAGGTGGGGCTTCTCTCTGTGTCTGGAAAGCGTGTCAGAGGAGGTTCCTTTAAAGGATGTTTGAAGAACATTGAAGTCAACAGAGTGAAGATGGGTCTATCTAATGCTGTAGTCACCAAGGATATCTCAGTTGGCTGTGAGCCAGAAAAAGAACCTGAACCATCTACCACTGTGAGTCCAACAAGTGCTATGGGATCCCTCTTTCACTTGGTGACTCCAACACCATCATTTCACATGTCCACCCTTGCAGTGGGCTTAGACAGACGGTATGGCTCTAATTTTATTCAGCTCAAAAACCTTGTGGTCCAGGAAGGCGGTCGAGCTTCCCTCGAGGCAAAACACATCAAAGTACTATTGGACTTCAAGAAGCTCGGCATTCGACAGTCTCAGATTATGTTCCGAATTCAGGAGCAACCAGTTCACGGCCAGATAAGGCTTGATGTTGATCAGGATCAAGAGGAGAACACCTTTAGCATGTTGGACCTCTGGCATGGACGAGTGATGTATATCCACGGAGGCTCTGAGGAACCGGATGATTTCTTCATGTTTTCGATTTATTCTAGCAGTAGAAAGCAAGTTCCTGATTATCTGAAGGGCAACAAATTGTACCGCTACAATATTACTGTGACACCAACCAACGATGCACCTGAATTGAGTCTCCCTGAAGGGAATCTCTTTGTACTGCTGGAGAGCTCAAAGAAACGCCTCACCACGGATGTTTTGAAGGCCACGGACATTGACAGCAACTACACCAACCTTGTCTTCTCTGTGCTTGGGAACCTGAATGCTGATGCAGGATATTTGGAAATGGAAAACCACCCTGGCAAGGCAGTGACCTCATTCTCATATTTAGACTTGGAGGAACTGAGGGTGTACTATGTTCACACTGGGGTTAGAAACTCAAGGATAGTTCTTAGAGTTAGTGATGGGGAAAAGGTCAGCAACACTGTGGTTCTAAGGGTCATGGCTGTAGCGCTGGAGTATAAGATTGCCAACAACACAGGCCTTGAGATCATTCAAGGAGAGTCAGCTATAATTGGTTCAAAGCAGCTGGCTGTGCAAACCAATGCTGTGAAACAAGTTGTAGACATCCGGTATGATATCATTGAACCCCCTCAATATGGAGAACTCCAGAGACTTCATTCGAGCGGTGAATGGCGGCCTACTGATTCATTTTCCCAAAGGCTTCTAGAAAAAGAGCGGCTGAGGTATGTTAGCACTTTTCAAGAAATCCAGACATCCAGTGCCACCGATTACTTTAAGAGCAAAGTTAATGTGGCTGGAAAGGCAACCACCGAAATCCTCTTTCCAATCACTGTGAAGTGGGTGAAGTACTACCTGGTGAGGAATGTCATAATAGACATGGATAAAGTTAGAAAAGTGACACTAGACTCTGAGTCTCTTTTTGCCACAGCTGAAGGTGTGACACTCTCAGAGGATGACCTTTATTTTCGGGTTCTCACCATACCAAAGAAAGGGAAACTACTGCTGGACACCACAGTCTTGAGGAAAAACTCAACCTTTAGTCAAAGAGATGTAACAAATCTTAAAGTACATTACGAGCTGGTGGACAGGCCTTATGAGGATACAAGTGACAGGTTCAAATTTCAGCTGGTTTCCAAACATGCACAGTCACAAAACTACGATTTCCAGTTTTCAATTAAAGCCGATGTAAACAGTGTGTTTATGAGAAATGATGGGCTCTCACTTCTGGAGGGAGAAAGTAAACTTATCACAAAAGATGAGCTGTTTGCAGAGACTTTGAGTACAAAGGATATGTACTACACAGTCATAAGCAGCCCCAAACATGGAAAGCTGGCTCGTATTAGTCAGTCAAATTCCAATGCTAGCTACAACAACATCTTAACCTTTAGTAATCAGGATATTTTAGAGGAACGGATAATGTACATCCATGATGACAGTGAAACAACCCAAGACGAGTTCACTTTCATAGCCTCCACCAGTCAGGGTTTCAAATCTTCGATCGCCGAAGATGAAGTTGGTTCCAAAGAAGGAACCTTCAACATATCTATTCAGCTCCTCAATGACCAAAAGCCGGTACGTGTCATTGATAAAGTTTTTCATGTAGTAAGAGATGGACAGAAGTTACTCACTATAGAGGACTTGCGTTATCAGGATGCAGACTCTGATTTTGATGATGGCCAGTTGATTTACACTCGACGGGGAATCCCAATGGGAGACCTAGTGCTGGTTAATGACACGACCCATCGGCTGTTCCAGTTTCGACAGAAGGACCTGAAAGAAAAGCGAGTGTTGTTCATTCACAAAGGTGTGAGCACTGGTAGGTTTGTGCTCTTTGTCTCAGATGGAAAACATTTTATATCAAGCCTTTTAGACATCAGTGCTCATGACCCTTTCCTAAAGGTTGGGAACAACACAGGTCTATTGGTTCAGAAGGGCCAGTCGGTAACCTTTTCTAGCAGTAATTTTAGCGTCGTATCAAATTTGGACATCAGAGATGACAAGGAGGTCGTCTTCAAGTTGGATGAGTACCCCAAGTACGGAGGACTTTATTGCAATGAAACAAAGGTGGAGTCATTCTCACTGTCTGACCTAAAGGGTGGGCTAATCTCCTATCGGCACAATGACAGCAACCATCTGGCAGACTATTTCAATTTAACAGTCAGAGCTAAAGGTATTCGAGTTGCAGCGAGGATTAATGTGAAGGTCTACCTGGAAAGTCATCAGAGGCCGCCCATAGTGCAGCAACACAACCCCTTACTGGTGGAAGAGGGAAAACCAGCAAAGATCGACGAAACAAAATTAGAGGTGAGTGTTTCCAGAAGAGTGACAGATTGAGCATTTCATCAATGTTCATGCAACTTTCATTTTGGTTCAAATAATGCAATGGCTATTTTGAAGGCCAATATTTTGTATTATCGATATTGAAGGAGATATTAAAATTTCAAATTTTTTTCTTTATTATTTGACCAGTGGTTACTACTACTACTGGTTAATACTGGTTACCTCCTTTTAAAGATGATAATAATGATAAGAATTATTATAATACAATAATAGTATTGAGAGAGTATTGATTATAGAATATTTCATTAAATAACCTGCATCTTGTGCTGTGGTTTTGGTGTCAGAAGGGAACGACATTTGGCAATTTAAACAATAATAGAAGGAAAATATACACTAATCTTAAAGTGAAAGGTTTTTAAGGCTGCTGAAAGAAAGAAACTGGACAATGTTTTCATTTTTGTTTTATGATGATGCCATGTTACATTGAGAGCAAAATGAAACCTAAACTTTAGTGACACATGCAACATTTCAAATTTAACCAGTGAATATGTTTTCTGATTGTTGCAGGTCACTCATGAGGACAACCTGCCATCTGAGATTGTGTTCACAGTCAAGGTGGCCCCGTCTCATGGCTTTCTCCGGCGTTTTGTCAAGGAGCGCTACATCGGAACCAAACAGTCTCCTGTCAAGACATTTACCCAAGACGACATTAACAGTGGGAACATCCAGTACATGCAGGTGGAGCCCGGCCAAGTCAACGACACCTTCATTCTCGATGCCACTAACGGGGTCACTGATGTCAACGACATCAGGATGTCCATTGACATCATCCCACGCCTCATCCCGCTTCAGGTCTCCAATATCACGCTGAACGAGGGCGCCTCTAAGGCACTGACCCAGGATTTGCTCAAAGTTACCAACCGACACTTTTCTGGAATCAACTTCCTGTATACTTTGACTGAGCCCCCGCAGCACGGTCACGTTGAGCACTCCCGACATCCTGGTGTGCCCATAACCTCTTTCACCAGGAGACAGGTGAGATATTCTTACAGACACTCTCATAGTTACTACACGAACACAGCAATAGATTGGCCAATGTACTGACAGATAAATAGCTGGAGTGGCAATAATATTTTCATGAACGTAACTAACACTGAAGACACAGAGGTCATGTCAGACAGTCAAATAATGATTTAGAGGAGAAAATTTGCCTTAAATTTGGCCCACATTTACAGGCGTTTTGACAGTGTTTCTAACATAAAACGTCTTTTTAATTAATTCACTGTGTAGTAATATTTATAGTAATTGGCTTAGAATGGTCAGTTGATGGATTAATGGATACATAATACGATTCATTATTATTGCAGTGATTATTTTTAGCCTGAAAGTGAGCTTGTGTCCCTTGTATTTTTCTGCTATTTCACACAAAGGTTTTTTTTTTTTATTTGACCCTAATCTACAGGCTTGTTTGAAACACTTACCTAAAAACATGCTTGATCAAACTACAAAATAAAATAAAGGCAAAAAATAGCATTACCCTGATTTGCCCCCCCTTTTCATTTCAACCTACCCCAGTCAGAACCTCTTGACCTTGCTCTTTGCTTCTGTCATGTTAGTGCTCCTAATGATTTCTAAAATTTTACAAAGCAGTTATGTGTTTTTTCCTATATGCAATAATAGACATGTGACCTAATTGTCAAAGTTTTAATCTCAGGTTCTCCCCAATTATTTCCATGTTCTTTAATCAGGTGGAACACGAATTCATTTACTACGTCCACGACAGCAGCGAAACCTCAGCTGACAACTTCATTGTGGTGGCCAATGACACAGGCCTGAGGAAGCAGAGCGCAGCCCAGACGGTGTACATCCAGGTTACAGCTGTCAACGACGAGCCTCCTGTTATTACAGCCAACAGGGTCCTCAGGGTGAGTCTGCTCTGACTGCTGCTCTATATTTAAACTCTGGACACTTTTTTTTACTAGCAGGTCTGGCACCATATCTCTCTGTCAGACAATTTTCATGTGGGCAGTGTTACAAGTTGCAATGGCTGGCTAGATGAGGGAAACTATGTTTGCTATGTGGAGGAGGGTCCGGGGGGGGCTGGCAGCACAGAGCAGATACTGACATACATTTGGAGGTGCCTGGGACTTGTAGGAAGGTCTGTTATGGTGCTATGGTGTTCAAACAGATTCTCCTAGTATAAGAATACATCACTGCTATTTGGTGGGTCAGTTGCAAACAATGCTGCTTCAGTCACTTGAAGAGGGAGCTGCTGTTTTGCATAGATTGGACCGACTGGAAATTATTTTAAGCTTTTCTTATGCATGCTAAATAGTTTAAATCAAATGGAAAAATAACCCACAGGCATTACATGGACATAAGGTCTAGCTGCCGAAAATATGTCACATGAATTTAGTCCCATTTCACAGTATCCCAGTGTTGAGTGACATGATGTCCTGGCCTGGAAATAGCAAACACTCTGACAGCGTGGCCTCAGTTCAGTCCACTTTCATCTACTTCACATCTCTCTGCCCATCCAAAGAAACCCTACTGGTTATTTACTACCTGTCAAGTGAAAAGCGCTTCTACTCATTTTAAATACATGACTCGTAAATTAGACAGAAGTTGTGTGTGTGTGTGTGTGTGGGGGGGGTCCATGTGCTGAGGAGTGCTGACTTGTGCTCTGTCAGCTTTAGTGACCACAGTTGGGAGAGGTCCAGCCGTAAAGAGAGGCTGAAGTGTAAGTCTCTATTGTCTGTGCAGCTTTGCCCCAAATGCCTCAAATTCCTGTGAGATCCTGCAGATGGAGAGAAGAGCCACTTCTTATATTTACTGCACTGAAGAACATGGAGAAGACAGTTAGTTAAAGTAGTTTAAATCTGAAACCCTCTTCTGTGGTATAATTTTGAAAAGGGGGTGTTTGTGATTTTAAGTGATAATCACTGACAAACTGGTCTGCACATACTGATGATCTGTTTAATTCAAACATGCTCATTAGACAGTAAATCTAGATATATATATACTAGATGCTTGATGGGCCTGGAGTCTCACTGTCCACAAGGTGGCTCTCTGCTACTGTGCTTCATGTCGGCTCTCACTTGTACTGTAACTTTGAGAGATTTACAGGTTTTCTTCAAACCACACAGTCACATTTAAGTTAGTTGAAAACAGCTTTGATACTTTCTGAATCAGTCTTTTACTGGACTTGTCAGATTTTTATTTCTGAACCGTGCCACATGGATTATCTTTACATGTTATATAAGCTTGCCAAATGCTGAATAAACCCTAAGACACTGGATTTCAGTGCAGGAGGAAATAAATAAAATCAGTCGCAAAATAGATAAGTCTGTCTTAAAAATACACTATTCATTTTTTGGGAAAAATGAAACAAAACAATTCAGATCAAAGACACGATCATGCAGTAATTTATAAGTTTACCTCCTGTCATTATGCTTTCAAACAGCTTATCAATCTCTTCTGAAGAACATATTTTCAACTGAAACCAGTAAACTATTAACCCCAGAAAAATGTCTTGATTTTGTGGTTGTGGCCGTTAGAATTGACACATTTGTTAGAAAAACTGCCATCATAAAGACACATGTTAGTAGTGTGGTTTTCTGACACTGAATTAAACATTGTTGAACTGTCAGGATTTAAAAGTGGGACTAAAATTTATCAACTTGTCAAGAAGAGCTGTGAGTATTAATCTGACAAGAGGGAACAGGGGGGAAGCATAAGATCAAGCACCACATGATTAAATAAAATGACATAAAAAAACAGATTTGAGAGAGAGAGAAAAAAGTGTTTCCTGCTGTTTAGATTGCTAAAACACCTCAACAAATACACATGAGAAGAGTCAGGGTTTGACAGCCAAGACTCAGGGGAATTTAATAAGAGAGGATCAAAGATGTGAGTGTGGTGAAGTTTCAACCTGACACCTTCACTAAAAGCTGCAGACTGATGAGCGGCAGACACAGTTTGAGGGATTGATCTCCACTCCAGGGAGGCTGCTTGTGCAAATTAATCTCGTGTGTCTCTTCTTTGAACGCGATGAGAGGCGCTGATGGTGTTCAGCACACTCATCAGACCGATCCTGCTGTGACTTCCTGTTAAACAGGGGACGAGTGGAGGTGGAGTCATTTCCCACTAGATGAATGTGTGGCGCTGATGCAGTGTGTGTGTGTGTCCCATGCGGTGCGTGGATGTGGATGTGGTTTACAGGTGCTAATTGAAAAAGTACCCCATGCTTCTGTTCCAGTAAGTGACACTTGGAGCCTTGTGAGAGGCCAGCTCCCCATCAGCTCCACCTCAGCCTGTAGTTTTGGCCATTTAAGGAGAATTTTGGACCAGTGTTTAGAAAGTAAAATATACCCTCAGACTCCCTGACACTCTCATGTGTCACAGACGTTTCTCACTTTAACCAACTCTCAGCAGAACAGCAGTGGGAAATTTCCCTTAAAACACTCGTTAGCCAGTGTGTGAACACTGAGACATTACTGTCATCACACCCTTTATATAAAATGCTGCATGTCTTGTGGCTGCATCACTTCAGCAAGGCAACAGCTCAAACAGGAAATTTGCACTGACTGCTTGCAATTTGTGTTTTACTCAAGAAAACAGTCCAGATCGTGAGACAGAACTGAACAATTCATTTGTGGCCTTAAAGCTGCTATAATCAGTATTTTTATTTCATTCATGCTATGTGAAAACTGTCCCTCATAGTGACAAACCTGCTGATAATTACTGGAACACTGCAGTCCCCTATCTCTACAGAGCATCTCAGCTCATTATTTAACCCTTTAACCCTTTATAGGGTAAGTGACTATTTTTGGTAATTTTTGCACCATTTACAAAAGTGAAAAATTGCGAAAAAGTTTTCTTATGTCCTCCAATAACATCCTACGGTTAAATTTTTGAATTTCAAAGTATTTCAATGAGTGCCCTATAAAGCGATAAAGAGAGTGGTCTCACATTCACCAGGAGGCCAGAAACATGAGTTTAAACTGTGTTGCTTTGTATCTGCTGGAGTTTTCTATATCAGCTTTAACAGGTCATGTGTCTGTGCTTGCAACTTGTTTCCACTGTAGCCAAGAAAATCAGTCAATGAAGGTTTAACCAAAATATTTTCTTTTTTAACAAACCTTTAACTTAAATCCTAGGCCCCATGTTAAAGACATTGGTGTGTGAGAAGAAAAGTTCCCCCTGAATTTTGATACAACATTCCTGCTTTAGAGTATATATCTTTATATCACCTTATATAGTTTGCAAGAGCAGGCACTGACCACCACATCTAACAGGACTTTCACACAGAAGACATTTTGGTGTGTCACAAAGGCACAGATGTAGTAATGAATAAATGATGAAAATGAATGATGGCTGAATTTCATTTTCATTGCTGAGTCATTGTATTGTGCCTGCTGACTCACTGTGACACAGTCGTGACTTACTGGGGCATTGTTCATGTCATTGGCAACGCCTGTGCTTTTCCTACTATTAGCCTAAATGAAAAGCAGATTATTGTCACACCCAGCCTGTAATTACTGTGGAATTGCAACCTGTGTGAGGGACAGTGGCGTGTTATGCAATTGCTGCTCTGGCATGGACTATAGAAGCTCATCCTTTGTTGTCAAGTGTCTGCATGGTTCAGTAGGTTTGTGTTCTGTGTGTCAATGAGTTCCTCTGTTCCTTCGTGTTAGCTTGAGGCTTTTGAATTTACATGAAGGCAGGACCTCGACTGCGCCTCACCAACACTCTGCAGTACATCCAACAGTGTTTGCCGTCTGCACGGCTATATTTAGTCCTGACATGTCCTTCATTTGAATAATGTTTTGTTGAAAGTGACTTGAGTGATGCGCAGAGGGACTTTTTTTTCCATAGGTTCTTATTGTCTTGCCGTCTTTAGGTGCCTCAGTTAGGGATTATTTTTAAAGCAGTTCTGCGTCATTGGAAGAGAAACTGTATGATGGAGGAAAGAGAGAGAGAGAAAAACGTGAACTAGCCTTGGAGCTGGACTCACACCCACAGCATCCTGGGTGCTCTGTCTGTGCTGATGAATGACAAGGACACATCAGCTGTTTCTTTCTTGTGTCTCACTTCTTTTCCAGTTGTATTTTGTCTGTGCAAAAAGAAGGTGCATAAGACATAAACTTCTTCTATCCTACACACTTTTTTTCCACCTGAATTATGGCTTTTTATTCAAAGGCTGACATCCAAAAATGGAAATAAGCTGTAATGTTCAGCCTTTTCCGCCATTGTGTAACAAAATATGACAGTATTTCATTCCATCTATCAAAATAAATGTCAAACTAATTTGGCTGTCAAATACCATTAGCTTCTACATCGTGGGCCATGTCAAACAAATCGTCTCAGTCCCCATGTTCCGGGATGTCTGTATTTTCATGTAGATAACAGATGGCACCTGTTATGTCCTCATTCGTCTTGTGTCCAGGTTTGGGTGTCCTCAGTGACAGAGATCAGGCCAGAGGATCTGAGAGCACAGGACCTGGACTCGCCCCCGGAGGAACTACACTTCATGGTGACCCCACCCAGCAACGGACACCTGGCTCTGAAGAGCGCCCCCATGAAGGCGGTGCTCAACTTCACCCAGGCACACATAGACCAGGGACAGCTACTGTTTGTTCACAAAGGTAAAAAAATCAGGTTTTATAAACACCGGAGAAGTGAGTTTTATTTTTTTTTTAAACAACAAAAGTCAGAAATTTTGTTTGAATTTTGCAAACATAATTTTAATAAATGCAATGGAAGTAAGACAAGTGGTACAGGAGAGGTTGAAGAGTTTGAATGTGGATGTCTTTCCAAACTAATAAAATAGTGTAAATAACAGACACAAAGGAGCTGCAAAACAGAAATGTAACTACAATAACATCTGAATTTCAAAACATTACTGTGTCTCTGTGGAGAAGAAAAAACCTTGTCTATATAAATAGGGCTTGGTGATAATTCAGTTCTTCATCCTATCCTTTATTACTTCTCAGTAGATTTGTGCTTTGGTAATGTTGTAAAACTGTGTGTGTGTGTGTGTGTGTGTGTGTGTGTGTGTGTGTGTGTGTGGTTTAGGATAACTTGTTGTTGTTGTTCCTTCTGCAACCACTAGAAGATGCTGTTGACAGCTCCTAATGGTTTGATTCTACTTTTGTCAACAGACACCGAATCAAGGTCATCAGCAGTAACAGTGTTTGAATTTTGTCATTAGCTGTTAAATTACTTGCTACACTGACACACACAGACTAGACTGAAAGCCAGGTGATAATTCTTTCTAGTGTGAAAGCTCTGATGTAAAATGGTGGAAGAGGTGTGTAAACAGTTGATGGTCTCAGATCAGGTTTCTGCTCACTGTTCTGATTCCTATCTCCTTTTTTCTTTGCCTGTACTTGTACCACCAGGAAAGGTTGTAATGATAGTGTGCAAGGGACTCGCCCCACCCTGTGTGTTGGGAAAGGTTTTTTACACACACACACACACACATACACACACCTACACTTGTATAAACAATTGATTTTGATTGAGTATTCTCTTATTGGAAGTATTTAGCTTGCATTGCAGGTTTTTTCTCTGGACCACATTCAGGAATGCTGATCTCGTACTTTTTTTTATGTGTATTTTGCAGAAACCAAATGCAGCTTATTTGTAAATGTGCTCCAGCCAAGAACAAAGTGAAAACATGTCCTCACAAAACAAAAGATGCAGTTCTTCCTTTATTCACTGCAGCAGACAGACTCAAACAATCTTGTCTCAGATGCTGCTCACATGTTGGGTTTTTAATATAGTTTCTTTTGCTTTGTTGCATGTCCAGGTGCCATGTCTGGAGGATTCAACTTTCAAGTCAACGATGGTGTCAACTTCACTCCCAGGCAGATCTTCAGCATCACTGCCAGAGCTTTAGTCCTCAGTTTAGAGAATAACCGGCCACTCAAGGTGTTTCCAGGTAAATCACCTTTTTAAATGGAGCCCTATTGTGAAAGACATAATTCTATATTTTGTTATTATATATAACAAATGTCATGAAAATACAAAACCAACAATGTGCCAGTAATTTTCTAAAACATAGAGGCACTGCCGTTTTTCACAAATGTTACTCAGTTTGGAGCAAATAGTTGATTTGGTAGAAACGATTTTCAAATGCGTAATAATTGGTGTGATTACAGCAGGATGTAGGATTTAAATTAAACTACAGTTCCAGTGTTTATGATAATGGACATACATGTCACTCAATGCAACAGTGTGGCTCACTCATGTCTTTGTGTTTAAATGAGCTCTATAGGACAGAAGAAATAAGGAATATAGGCTTTAGTCGCATAGACGATACTTGTTAGTCGGATGAATTCATTGTTGGTTTTAGTCTTTTCATGTGATTTGCCATCACCAGAATTATCTTCTACTATAACATGTCCTGCAAATCAGCATCTAGATTTGGTGGATTTTGGTAGATTGGTCATCTTCTGTTTTAACCGCAATATGAGATCACAAGAATTATGTAAGTGAAAATTCATAGACTTTCGTATCATGATGAAACCACACAGCTGCCTCCTAAAATGAACTGAAACAATGTTATTTTTGTCTGTCTCTCAGTCATCCAAGCACACAGACTCTTTTTAGTCATACTATTAATACCCATAAGCAAAATACAGATCCTCTTTTTTGTTTCTTTTGTGAGGGCTCAGTTAAATGTTTTCATCGTGTGTGTGTTTGTGACACCTTGCCCTCTCACTTGCTGTGTTTGATAAGAGTTAACCTGCTTGTATGTACAGCCTCACTGCAGTCTCTACCCACAGTCCCTTTGGTTAAATAATTCAGCACCTTTCCAACAGCCATGGCTTTACTCTACCAAAATACCAGACTGGTGAATCAGCTGCTGCCGGTGCTCAATGTTATGACGTCCAGTACGCCATGCTTTCGATACACAGGAGCTGAAAATAGGCTGACTGGGTGTCTGCAAACACATTTCAAGGTTTTCTGAGATTTCCAGTGGTCTGGTTTGGGAGTTAGATGGGAAGGATATTGTGAGAGCAGCAAAGAGCCAACTGGCACGCTCTGCTGAGCTTCCTGGCCACAGGGTGAGTGGGTACTTGAAAAGCTGTGCCACTGTCTGTCTGAGGCAGCCCTGTTTGTGCTGTGTGCCAGGCAGGGCGGAGGTAGGGGGATGGGGGGGTGTGCTGGATGGGAGCTTGAACTGACAATGAAGGGTTTGATGGGGTGAGAGGTGACGTGAAGGTGAGGTTAATGTTTTTCTTCTTCCTTGCAAAGTTCTCAAAAGTCTGGACAAAGACTCCTCACTAAATGGTTGTATGTATGTGCCTCAGTAGGAAACCACCATTCACCTGAAAGCATTCAGACAGTAAGTCATTGTGGTGCCTGCAAATACCACACAAGACTTGCAATGTGATTGTTGTATGTTGTCAAGCTCTTCTTGAATATACAAAGCAAGTTATTCAATGCACAGTACTGTTACATGGCCACTGCAGGAATATAAGATTTATATATATATGGCTGATACAAAAGGCCATGGTGACATTATGGAGAAAGGGTAGACACTATCATTTAAATATGAGGAGAACTAAAGGTGTAGCTTTGGTTTTAGAAGAAAAAATATATATTATAATTTCTTATTTGCTCGATTTATTTACTGTACATAAAACAGGAAATTATAGAAGAGAGAGATTCTACATATATATGATGCATATAGAGAAAGATAGTAAATAACTATATAAAAAAAACGGTTTACTTTCCGTAATAATGGTGGTATAAAAGAAAATAGAAGTGGGAGAAGATACAGATGAAAATATGTTTTTAACCTTAAAATTGTAAAGAGCAGGACTGAGTACTGTCTGCAGGGCTTCCTTTCAGGACACATACAGCCACAACATCCTGCAGCATTAGGTCGGACTGTCTGTGTGTAACCATAGAGGGAAAACCCAGAGTGAAAAGTTTAGCCAGGCATTTGCCGCACTACTCCCTGCTTCTTCTTCTTCTTCTTCAAAAAAGAGGGCTATAGAGAGCAGCTCAAACCCAGTCAACTTTCTCAGTTCCGCACAGCTGCCAGTCATGGTGTGAAGTCGGTGAAATGTGGGATTGCCAGTTTCAGAAAGTTACAGAAATGTCAAACTCCACCCGCCCAGTTCCGATGTTAGAAAGGTGTGAGGGCGTTTCTAAATCATCAAACAACCACCTCTAATAGAGAACACCTTCTAATATAGATTCTCTCAGTTCCATGCTGTTGCTGAATTCTTCATAATCCATTTTCATTATCATCATCATATTATGAATTTATTGTATCTCATATGCCTCAGAAAGATGAACTTCACAATACTTCCCTTGAATATTTATGGCGTGGCGTATGTGCAGTGGTTGCAGAATGTTTCACACAATGTTTTGCAGAATTTTCTTGTCTCACAGGCAAAGACTTGACAACTCACTGGAGTTTTGGAAAAGTATTTTGATTGTGTTCTATATTTTGATTATATTTCTGTCAGCATGTCTATATGCTGCCATCCTGAAATATCTGACAATATAGCAAAACCCCATCTTGCACAGATTTAGAGCAAGATAGGTTTTCACTGTAAAAAAGAAAGAAAGAAAGAAAGAAAGAACGCCTGTCTCTCCCTCTTCCTCTACGAGGGAAATTTCCCATGAGAGACAGACAAGGATGGTGGGAGTGCTCTCGACAAGTGATGAATGTATTACACTGTGCTTCGACCCCTCTTTCCCTCTATCATCTCCCTCCATCATTTATCAGCAGTCTTTTTTCGGATCCTCACAATCCCCATAGTGGCGAGGGAGCTATGGAAATCTATGTAATTCATCTTAAGAAGAAGCTCTCAGTCGTGAGTTCCCATCATCATGCACGGGAGACGTTTCTGTGTGGAAGATTTCTGCGCCTACAAGTAGCTGATCCACTTTTAATTTCTTGTTTGGATTTTATGTAACACCCTGCACTGCAGTTTGGACAGTGCTGTAAAAAAAAAGTCTGTGATGTCTGCAGTGCAGCTTTAATTTGACACATCAAAGGGCTCTCGTCTTTCTATTCCAGAGCTTGTTTTGCATAATTTGGAGTCAAAAAAAAAAAAAAAGTGAAATGCTTCCAGAGGGGAAAACTTGCTGCTGAACTGAATACCAGACAAGAAAAGCTAATTTTCTTGACAGATACAGTTTCATGATCAAACCACATCATCAGTCGTTTTCTTAATGTCACGTCTTTCCTCCAGGCTCCTCTACAACGATCACAAATGAGGATTTACAAGTAGTGACCAATGACATCAGCAACACCTCGAACCGCATCATTACATTCAGTGTGATTCAACATCCTAAACTGGGCCGTCTGGTGAAGAGGCAGCCTGATAATTCCACGGTGGACATCTCCACTTTCACACAAGAAATGGTGAGCGAACAAGTGGAGATCAACACTTTTCTTTCATTTTACATACGAGTATTTTAAAATGAAATAATACAGATGTGAACCATTCAAACATTAGGGTTCCTCCCTTCATGTGGAAGGTTGCCAGATTTCCATGGTATGAATAATTGATATTCTGCATCCTCATTCAGGAAATTGACTTTGTGCTTCTTTAGCTGAATGGGACATGTAAGGCTTTTATGTAATCAATTATTTCTGATGGATTATGATCTGACTCAGTTAAAGCTGTGATGCTCTGTTCACTGTATTTACTGCTTAGCAAAGCAGATTTAAATTAATGATGAAATCTTATATGTAGTGTAGTGGAGTTATTGTGGCCACTATACTGTTTATACAGTTGGTCAAACCATCAGTTGCATGAGGACCTGTACTGTTTTTGTACCTCAGGTGGACCAGAAAAAGGTTGTGTACATTCAGACCCCCATTGAGTCCGTGGGCTGGGAAGCTATGGACTCCATGACCTTCTCTGTATCATCACCGCCTACTTCTCTGGACAGCCAGACCTTCAAAATAGACATTTCTTATGAGAATACTGGACCTGAACACAACACAATCCTGCTCGCAAACACAGGTATGGACAAGGCTGTACATTTAGACTTGATAATATATGAAAGGATGACATCTGCCATTTAAAAACACACTCGCATTATGTTAATAAGTTATCACAGAATAATGTCATGATGGTTATGACGTTATGAGATCACCAAAGTCAGAAGGCTTTATCCTTTGGGGACCACACATGTCTTAATCTTTTGGCAGTTCATCCAATCGTTGAAGCAATTGTTAAAATAGTTCATCCTGGACCAAAGCAGTGGACCAATCAACCAACAGACTTAGGTTACCACGGTTAATAAAAACACTGACTAGGCTCTTATTTATGTTTTTATCACTTGAAAATGAAATGTTATTCTTGATAATTACCGTTGTTTGTTTGGCACTAGGTGCTGAGGTAACAGAAGGGGAAAGTGTCGTCATTGATGAATCCAAGCTGGATGCCACTAATCTGATGTCCAAGCTGCCGACGCCTCAGCGGAGCTCCCATGAGGTCTGGTTCCAGGTGACATCTCTGCCTCAGCATGGTGTCATAGTGGTGGGTGAGAGAAACCTCACCAAGGAGAAACCCAACTTCTCCCAATTCATCATTAACAAATATGGCATCACCTACAAGCACGACAACTCGGAGACAACTCGCGATTCTTTTGTGTTCAGTGCATGGATAAACCCCAAAGGTAAAACAGCGCAGCGCCCTCAGGATTACGATGATTTTGTCGAGGAGCGGTTTAACATTACAATCACACCTGTAAATGATCAGCCACCTCTGCTAAAAACCAAAGCACCAAGTCTGAGGGTGGTACAAGGAGATACAGTAGCCCTCAGGCCTGAGAATCTCAAAGTTGAAGACTTAGACAATCCTCCTGAGGATATTAAGTTCTCTGTGATTAGTAAGCCAAACAATGGTTATTTAGCTCTTGAAGGAAGTTTGAATGAGTCGATTGTGGCCTTCACCCAAGCCCAAATCAATAAGGGAGGCATCTATTTCATCCATGATGGAAGCTCTGCCTCCGGAGTTTTCTACTTCAGTGTCACAGACGGCCACCATAAACCAATATACAAACTCTTTAACCTGGAAGTGACAGAAATCACCATTTCTCTGGTTAACTACACTGGATTGACACTGGAACAAGGCAAGACTTCAGTATCACTGACCCAGGACAACCTTGCTGCTGAGACCAATGGGAAAAACATTACTATTCATTATCAGATTTCAAGGCCTCCAAGCTTTGGAAGATTTCTGATGGATGACCAAGAGGTTACACAGTTCATACAGGAGGATCTTCAGTCTGGAAGGTTGTCCTACCATATGACCTCCCTTTCCTCTGGAGAAGACAGCTTTGAGTTCACTGCCTTCACTTCAGAGGCAAGTCTGACTGGCCAAGTGCTTAATATAACTGTCAGACCTTTGATCCAAGTTGGCAAAGGTTTGAGACTTCCCAATGGGATTGCTGTCAAACTCAACACCAGCTTTCTTAATGCCTCTGAATTGGCTAATATCAGTAATAGCGACCCTGTATTTGAAATAATCTCCCATCCAAAGTATGGGAAGATGATTCAGTCAAAACCAAAAATGTCCAAGAAAGCTGCACCAGCTCAGTCCTTCACCTTTCAGGAGGTGATGCAGGAGAAGGTAGCATTGGAGCTGAATGCCAACATGACTGGGGTTCAAGAGCTAAATGACTCACTGGTGTTTGTACTGAAAGCTGATAACATCCAACCTGCTAAAGGGGAGTTCCACTTTACAGTTGTGCCATACGATCCATTGCTTTTTCCACCCACAAAGAGTCCTGTCCCAACCACATCGTCTGCTCCTCAGACGCCAATCCAGACATCCAGAAATGGAACTGCTTCACCGGTCCTGTCGACAGCTTTCTATTCCACCCAGCAACCAAGCAAAAACCAGCAGAAGTTCAAGGGACGCAACCGCTGGGGGAACTCCAACAGAACTAGCATTTTCAGTACGACCCTTGGTAAACCAACACGTGGAACAGAGGATTTTCCCTTTAGGAACACACCAGTTCGTGTAGAGTCCTACCCTCAAAAAACCTCCAATCCACTCCTGGTTATTCTACCCCTGCTGGCCCTACTGCTGCTTGTAATCATCTTCGTAGTCCTGGTTGTCTTTCTTCGACACCACAGGCAAAGGAAGCAGAGCACTGCTGCACCAAAGGAGCCAACTTCTACCGGACTTCCAGGCAGTCAGTCCTACCAGGGTCAACCCCAGAGGAGCACAGCAGTTCCCACTGTGACTGTCACTCCATTAAACCACACCTGCCCAGGTAGCCCTGTTCTTGATCGCTTATTGACACCAAATCAGGGCTCAGTATATGACACGATTGATTCGAACATGCTCATAAGTTCTTGGAGCAATGGTTCCCCTGCATCATCTTCCCAGATCATTCGAACCGCCACTCCCACTCTGCAGAAGAATCAGTACTGGGTATGATCTTCTACAAGCCAACTAGTAACTATAAATGTTAGAGAATATTGCTGCAGGTTTTGATACCAGATTAATATGTGGCTGTCTACTAAAATAAGGCTACTCTGAATTATCACCTGTTGGAGGTATTAGCTTAAAGCTGCATTAATCAATATTTTTGTATTATTACTCAATCAAATTACAACTTATGTAATGTTTCATTTGTAGTGACAAACTCAGAATTATCACTATCACTCTGCAGCTTTATGGAGTTTGTTTTCCACTTGAACAAATTGTTTCGGTTTTTACAGCACATTACTGTATAGTTCAATTTCAACACAGCCATGAGCCCAATTACCAGCAGTTACAATCACCTAATGGAAAGCACACAAAACCAGCAACTAGCTAAGGAAGAAAAACAAACATTTAGCAAGCCAAAGATCAAGATTATTTGTCCAGAGTTGTTGGAGGTTAAAAGGATCCATAAGGCCAGAAACACAGTTCTAATTGGAGGACAATGTTGCTCTGGGTCTGCTGGATTTGTAAGTAAGCAATTGTTTGCAAACAACTTTATGAATACTTTCTAAGGTCATAATTTCCTATGTCAGGGTTGTTTGTCTGTTGGCATATTTTTTTTAATTTCTTCTGCCACCTTGTGGCCAAACATTGATTCACGCAGCTTTAAGGATGAATAAAGAAGAAAACCACTATGGCCAAAGTTTATCTTTGCAGTACATTAATTAGCATCAGAGCTGCTTTGGTTCGTCTTTGCGTAGCGCAATCCATTGACTTGGTACAGACTTGTTCTCTTGAGCATTTACAAGGTGCTCATCATTGTGGTAGATTATAACCTATGTTTGGTGCCTAATGTTCGTGTGTTTAAATACTCACATTGTTACCTGGTCCTCATGCACGTTGAAGTCTTCCATTGTGAGTTATCATCGTTAGAGTGGAAGACGATGCTAATGACAGCTTGAAACTGTGAATTACTAAGACTGACACTGGCATAAAGATGTCTCCTCTAAGCATTTCAATTGATTGTGCAGATTTTATATTGTTGTCATGTATTATATATTGTAGTATAGCAACTTTTTGTAAACTCAGGTATTTTGTTAACAGTCATTTACTTCATGTTACCATTAATGAGGGTTGCATGTAGTGTCAGTAACTGAGGTCTCTGTTACAGGATTGAATAGGCTATTATAAAATTTGTCATAAATGCTTCCTGTTTGCTGTGTATAGAAATGGCTGATTTTGTAAAACTATTAACATTTTTTATAGCCCAGATCAAGTAACACTGCTTTGTTTCTCATATGTTCTTTTATTTTAATATGCACAGTCTTAATGTTTGTTTTTTTTTAAATAGCCGTGCATGAAAAATCAAGGCACTGATCTAATAGAGTAAGCAAATCTACACTGTACTCTACCCGCCCTCACCTCAATGATTAAAATTGTTTGCCATTCTCTTTTATGAGTGGCAGTTTCTATAGCACAATGAGTTCACCTTTTAAAAATAGTGACAGGTCTTTTGTAGACAAATGACAAGAAACTGAGAATTTCTTTGACTGTAATGAGTGCTGGTATTTATATTGATTATTTAACACTAACTTGTGTCATCTGATTCTGGACGTTGCCTCTTGTATAGGCCTTGGTTGTCTGACACTGTAATGATGTATCTGCTGTAAATTAAAGGTACTGACCTGTTCTCGCTGGCTGTGGGAGAGGAGACATTGCCGTCACAGAAAACTACTGTAAACGTATATGTTATGAAATCATTTTGTACTGAAGAGAAATGTGTATCAAGTGTAGTCCAGTCTCATCTGAATGATGTAACCCGAAGTGTCATATTTATTTATACCATATTTTTAATAAACCACTTTAAAATGTTTGCGAGGATTTATTTTCATACAGTAGAAAATCATACACATACTCTTTGTGTGTGTGCATCTATAGCCTGTACCGTCCTCTTGACTCAGTATCTGACCATTTCTCCTTTACAAGATTTATTCTGTGTCCAAATGATCCATTATTTCTTCCACTTACACGAGTTTTTGGCAGTTTTCTCTATCACTATAATTTAAACTGTACTTGCCCTCCTTGTAATGGTACTTTACTCGTTGTAACAAAAGATACATTGCACCAGAGGACCACTTATGAAAGATTAATCATCATCATCTCTGAGCTTCCTGCAATTACTTAAATTGTGAGCTTCTCACATCCAGAAACAATACAATCAGCAGGATTTTGTCACATAATCTGCACTGAGGTCTTGTGTGTTTTCTGTCTCAATAGGAAATGTGTCACTGCCAAAGTGAATTTGCTCTAAAAATGTAAACATGTAATGTAATTTAGAAATGCACGAGTATCTTCTTCTGCAGCTGAAGCTTCATGGCTGTGAGTCAGTCCACCTGACTGATGGTATAAACTGCTTGTTTTCCTGACCCCAAACACCCTAAACATGGTAATATTAAGGATGTCTGTAACATGTGCACTGGTGCTAATTACAGATTACAGTGAGCTCATAAAGAATGCACTGTTTCATACAAGATGCACCCAGCTCAGGATTTGTACACAAACAGTGCTGGTATGCTGAATGGTCTTGTTGACAGTAAATGAGCTAATAGGAGTGATGAGTAATGGCATCACATGTGAGCTGCAAACTTGGCACGATGATGTCAAGCCAACAGGAACTTCACAGGGATACTGCTGTTAACCACAATGTTGCCGTTTCATTTCATCATTTCACCTTATCATCAAATTGCTCAGTTCATTATCAACACACGTCGTCTGACACACTCCGAGCAGGAAAACATCAACTGAATCAGCAAAAACAACCAAATGGTAAATGTTCCTCTACACATGAGCCTTCAAGATCTCCACTGATAAAATGCCTGAAATTCTTCACCATTCCCATCTCAGCTGGCCACAAACAGGATCAACTTTGGTCCCAGTTTCTCACTTCAGAATCAACTTTATTGTCCAAGTGTGCTAACACATACAAGGAACTTGAATTTGTGCTTCAGCGACAAGAACAAACACAAACCACAGAAAGATGAAAATATAGACACACAGTTAAACAAAGATAAGCAAACATAGCTGCATGTGTGGCCAGAAAGGCAATTTGATCTAGAAAAGACAGTTGTAAATATTTGACAAAATGTCACATAACAAGCTGCTATGAAACTCTGCCTGTGCACTAACAGTGGATAGTTCAGCTACAACCAACTGCTGGTGGTAGAAATAAGAATTATCTGTGTGATGGTCAAAAGTGCACGCTCAGTTAATACAGCTAAGCCTGGTTTCAGACGCCTGAATCGTTGCACACTTTCCAGTTTTTTCAGCAATTGAGATACAGCAATTGAGATACAGCGTACAGTGACAGTTCAGTCTCCTCATCAGGCCATGTGTTTTACTGCAATCACAATTTCTCAGAGATTATGAGATTAAAAAACTGTGATGATGATATGACACAAACTTAACCGTCAGTATGTGCAGGAGGTGTTAAGGAGTCAAGAAAAATGACTGTAGCTTTTCAAAAGACGAGGGAGGGGGATTTTCTCAAAGTGAGGCAGGAGTTGGAAGACTTCAATCACCCACTCAGTCCTTCACACATAAACACACATACAGAAACACAAAGGCACACTCGCTTTCCTGTACTTCCCCAATCTGAACCCAAACTGAGTTCCCAAACCTCAACCCCAAAACTCTCAAACCAACATTGTTTGTTTGTGACTTTGCTCAAGTGCTTTCATCATCACAAGAAGTGAAATGATGCACACATGTCCACGCACACACGCACATCCTCAGTGAGACCATCCATGTTTGTGCGCAGGAATGCTTCTGATCTGAAAGGCTGAACTAAGATTATCCAGAGACTATCAAGAAGCCAGCTCACACTCTATTTACTGCCTGGAATCACTTGCAGAGAGGGATGCTTTGTTTTGCATGTCACATAAGATTTACAGTCTTTTGTCTTGAGGAACGAGACTGTAAAAAAGAGTGGATGCAGAGGCCGAAGTGAAGTAGATTAGATTAAAATCTGACCTTTAATGGTCCCGTTTTCACTATAATTCTATATGGTGGCTGTATGGTTGTACATTCAGAGCTGGTGTTGAGACAAATGTCATGGATTTGTGTCACATCTTGATCCTGTTGATCATCATGATTTTATTAATGACATTGTTTCATGCACGTTTCACCTCAAACAGCCTGAGTTACACAAATGCACAAAATGATGTCAGACGTTTTCAAGATCTTTTTACTTGGGTGGAGCCAAAGTTATGTAAAGTATGTAAAGCAATAAGAGGTTTTGCATTCACAGATTGTCTTTAATTTTCTTATCCATTTAGACTACCAGACTGCAGCCATGCCAGCAAATCTGTGAGTCTGTGCTTGAGTGAACTGCAGTGAACATCAGCATGCTAACGTGCTCACAATCCTTGTGTTTAGCAGATATCATGTTCAATACGGTTGCCATTTTAGGGAATGTCATTGGTTTTGTAGGTACCAATGTAGGTGCTGCTATATAAAGAAAAACAAATCAAGGTCACTAGGGTCAAAAGGATTCATACTCTTGGAACCATGAATGTCTGCAAAATTTTGCACCAATCCATTTAATAAATGTTTTTGACATTTGGTCACCAAAGTCATGTCATGAATTTATCCTCTGGACACCATGAATGTCTCTCTCAAATGCTGTCATGTAGTTGTTGAGATGTTTCAGTCTGGATCAAAGAGGTGGGCCGACTGACAAACAGGCCAACATTTCTATCCTATGGCTAAAACCCTCATGGGATCAAGGCATGAATAATTGTGTAGGTAGGCCTATATATGACAGTGTGACATGACATTGTTGTTGTTGTAATCTAAGATCTTCTTCAGCTTTCATGATCACTCTGATAGGACATGCCCTGTCCTCCTGCAGATGTCTGCAGCACAGCCTGTTATCAGTTTGAACTTTGACACAATCAGTTAAACATATCTTAATCTTTATCTGTTATGATGGGTCCAGTTTATGCAACCACATGATGTCATTACATGCTTTTATTACAAAGGTGAATTTGTCACAAGGGTTTGGTAGATGTGCTTAGATAGAAAGCTGTTGAATTATTGGATTTATGAAGAATTTGAAAAGATATTGTTTGCATTGTGTACACTGATACATGAGAAAACTGTGCTGATCCAAATTGTCACTCAGCCCACACATTGCATGCTTACAAGCATGAGTGATTGTCCTTCCATGAACAAATTCAAAATATAGTCTAAGAATGAGGAAATTGGTGTAGAGAAAATGCTGACATATAGGTGTTTAAAGTTAGAAAATGTGGATGTCTGGCAGGAAACGGTCACATGTTGGACACTCAGAGCAGTCAGGGTTTAAATATCATTATCTGTCTGCAATGTTACACACACAGCGTGAGCCTAGACAGTTTTCAGTCCGCCCTTTAAAGTGTGACACTGAGCGTTAGGAGTGAGCAAATACAGGCTACAATACAACTAATACTATTTCCCAGTGTGTGTGTGTGTGTGTGTGTGTGTGTGCGAGACACAGAGAAAGAGAGACAATTAGTAAAGATGAGTTCCTGCACTCTGATATTAGATCTGAGAGTGATCATTGTAATTTAAGGGTTGTAATTATGAGGTAGAGGGTTACAGAACAATAGCACCCTACAAGACGAGACTGAGGGAGACAAAGCCACCTCGGCTCATTCGGTTTAATAAGGTTCCACAAAGACAAACCCAGATGGTTAATTGAATCACTTCTACTGCCAGTTGCATTTTACAAACTATATTTTCCTTCTAAAAAGACCTTTCTCTCCCCCTCATCTTATAAACTATTGCAAGAATAACAACGACTGTGCATTTGAAGCACCACTAAAATATCATCCGTAAAGTGTCATTTAGTTTCTTCATAAAAGCTAATCAAGGCACGTAAAATACTGCAAAGGCTCTCAGAATGTGGCGTGCTGGTGTTGAAAGCCATGGTGCTCACCGTTTAGGAGAAAACACTGTTGCGCAAATGAAGTAAAAGACAAAGCCACTCTGCAGTCTGGCATATATTTCTTTCTTCCCGTTGCTTTTTTACCCAAGTGGCATCAGTATCAGTTGCTGTTTTATCTGCTACTAAACTGGGTCCTTTTGCATTTCTCATCTGCTGCGGGAGAGGATTAGCTGCTTGATTCATTGACAGGCTTTTCTCTGCTTTTTTGGCAGCGAGCAGAGCTTTTCCTCTGCTCTGCACATGGCTGATCTGAAATGACACCAAAGAGAAGCAGGTCATGTGATATATGATGAGGAAGAGACAATATTTAATGGTCTAATTTAAGTGTCTCTCGGGTTGGTTTTGCAAGAGTAAACAAGTCGTAATGGAGGGATTTTTCTGGAGAGAGTCATCGCCCATCTGTGACTTTTGTGACACTGTTTGGTAAATGGTATATGACAGCATTTATACTCACACTGTGGATCTATACTTTAATGTTCTTCTTTAATCATTTTAACCACATTGCCTGATCTGAATGAGGCCTGTAACTTCTCCTCAGAAATGACACCTGGAACATTAAGATACATCAGGTCAATGTTCCTTTATAATCTAATATCTGTCAGCTTCTGATGACACTCATTCACGCAAAGTAGCCACACACATACACAAACACACATGTGGTCAACTCCCACGTGCCCCGCCGCCCATTGATTTGGGAACTGCAGTCAATAGATTCGTGCCCAGCGGGATCACAAACAGACGTCATGCATCAGATGTTCGGACTGATGTTGTGCTCTCCCTGGATCTCTGCACAGAGCGACGCAAATCACCATTGTTTAAGTGGAAGGATGCAATGTGATGAACTATTGATGTGTGAAAAAAAATAATCATAAACCAGAATCAAACCCTTGCACATGGAACGTTACTGATCCGTGTGCATGTATGAGGCTGTGAACAATGAACCCGTACAGTAGCCGGTGTGTGTGAGAGAGGTCAGACCACCGGCAGTCCATGTCCAGCTGGTGTATTTGATGACTGTAGTCTGTGGGTGGTAGTGGACAAAGAGGGTGGTTAGCTGGTCAGCACAGTGTGTGTGTGTTGGAGAGAAAAAGTGAGAGTGTGCTTGACTACAGGTTGTATTCTGTGTGTGTGTGTGGCATTTTTATACATATATAAGAACAGATAAGTTGAGAGGGAAATCCTTTGAAATGAGTGGCATTTTGCTGGTCTCACATTTTGCTTTTTGGGTTAGACCCCAAATGAACACAAACATCCTGTCCCTGTACCACGGTGACAGAAATACATTGAGAAGATCCTGTATTTTATGGCAGCTTTACAAAAAGACACAGTGTTTGAAGGACACAAGCATTTGAAGAGGGCAAAGGTTCTGGTTAGTCTGGGCTTTCCCTTTTTTAGGGTTGAGAAACACTAATATTAATGTTTTTAGGTTTTCCATGACCTTGAGTCCTCAACTAGATCATTAAATATATCGCAGTTATAATTTTATTAGAGCAAATACAGCTTGAAAACAGAGACAGCTCACATTTCATCTCATGTCAGGACTGATACCACCAGAAAGTTTATTTTGAAAGCAAGAAATTACTTTGCCTGACAGACATGATTGACAGACATTTGACTGGATCTAACCCTGAGTGAGAGAATAATTGTTGGAGTCGGGGGAAGTGGCCTCTTCCCTGGTTGTTGCTGCTTGTTTATTGTAATTAGAGCTATAAATGAAACTCTGCGATGTGGAAGGGGGAAGGGGAGAATGCACAGTGGCCCACAAAGACAAAAAAAAAGTGTGTTGTGTGTGTGTGTGTGTCTATCTTGGAGAGCAGCCAGAGAGGTGGGGGTGGGAGGGCAGTCAGCGGTTTTCAGACTACATGAATGAGGCCCCACCGGAGTGAGCTTCCTGTGTGAGGGCTATAAAAACAAAACCGGGGCTAAAGAATGCCGAGTGCTCCCACATTCCTGAACATTCTGCAGGTACAGGACACAAAGCATGTCCCTGTCTCTTTCCTTCAATAAACAGAAACACACAACAATTCCCATCATGCGTTGCCATTGATTGAAAACAAGAAAACATACAAATGTAAGTCAGTTAAGGGTCAAAGCTGTACTTGTAAAGGCGTTATATCCAAGGCTGAATGTTTAGGCTGGTGGTCTAATGTTCATTCAAACCCAAAATACAAAAATGTTGCACAAAAGAGATTTTTTTTTCCTATTTCATTTTCTTAGAGCCTGACCAGATATGTGGTAACTGGTCTTTCCTGAATTGCACCTGGTTCACACAGGTGTATCCTCTTGAGACCTGCACATTTCTGCCTATGAGATCATTCAGTATCTTGTGTCTAAACTTGCCCAAGGGGAAGATTAAAGCTCATTGTGCTCAAGTGTCCAAAATGATATAGGTTAACCCTCTGGGGAACATAAACTTGCTCACAGCAAACTGCCTGTTAGATTTGGATAATCAAATTTATTGGAAAACTTTTTAAAAAATCTATTGCTGGAAGAACATATTTAGTATCAACTACTTTAACAAGAAAGTAACTCAGCAATGGAGAAAATAATTGAGACAAGCTGGAGTATCCTTTAGTCTTTAATGAAAGCTATTTTAGAAAGACATTAGTGACTGTCTGTGCTTTTATTCTGCAGTTTCCAGTAACACTGACAGTGGGTGTGGCAGGATGTTGATCTCATCATGCCAGTAACATATAAACCCAAAGGTAACATCTTTAGCTGTGTTTCTCCTGCTGTTTCAAACCACAGCCGCCAACAAAAACTGACACACCATTCTTTCTAAGTTAGATTAAGCCCAGCACGAGATTTTTAGACAGAGGAAGTGTGATTTTAGCCTAAAATAATGTTTTATAAGCAGGGTGTAGCATGTCTGAGCCGTTTCCAGGACTCGGGGCCTTGTCCCTGGGAGTGGGCAGGGTGCTGCTGTGCTGAGGTCACTGGATGATCTCATGGGAGCTGCCGACCAGGCCCACATGTTTGTCTAATCACGCTTCCTGCAAAACCAACAAATGCTTGCACTGCCACTGTGCGATTATCTAACATGGGCTTGAAAGCTTGTTCTCAGCAGGGCAAAATAATGAATAAGAAATCCAAATCAACAAAGTATTTTAGACTGAACCCAGAGACAGATATTCACTGAGTGCAGAGTGAAGTTAAGTGGAGTGCAATAAACCTGAGGCCAAGCAATGCGACCTCTCGGGAGTGATATAAGTGCTTGTTAGGCTTAATTAAATTTCAGCATGATACACACACTTGCACACACTGTACCCACCACGCTCCCAATAACATGATCAGGTGCTTTCAATTTCTTTTTAAACCATGATGCACTTGAAATATTTCAGGTATGTGGCGTGCTAAGCAACAACAGAAAAGAAAGAACATCAATCTAATCTTTTGTTTTCAGAGAATGGAACATGTTTGGCCTAATCTCCGAGCGACTGTCAAATCATCAGCCAGCAGAAGATAACCACACTAACCAAACTTTCCAGTTACACAGTCATAAGAGAACAGGTCTCGTGTGACAGAAAAGACTGAAGATGTCATTTCCCACACCTCTGGAGACACAATACTTCAACTCAAATGTCAAATGTGTATTTGTAGGCATCACAAATACAGATGATCAGCTCCAACTGATGTTTCCACTTAGGATTCATAATGTTCATACTATTAAGAATAAGTGAAACTGTAATGAAAAATTCACAGGGGGCCAACTTCAAAAAGTCCCAGGAAATGCCCCAGGGTATTTAACACATGTTTTCTCACTCACAGAGGATGGCACCATTGGGACTGTAATATGAAGCCAGCGCTGGAGGGAGTGGTTCTGTGTTTTTTCCCCCAGAGGCCGTGAATGTGTTCAGCCCAGAGCCTCAGTGCTCCTGAGTCTGTCAGCTGTGTCAGGACAGGGTCTCCCCTCTGCCTCAGTCGGCCCAGACTCCGATCAAAGGCCAGCACAGACCCGGCTGTAATTGAAAACAGACCCAGCCAGAATCCCCCTCCAGCAGGAATATGCTGAGTACAGGCAAACGCCTCACATTCCAAAAGCATGAACTCTGCAAAAAAAGTCAGACAGAACAGAAAGAGCACTTAAGGTTTGCCTCTCTCTTACATGTGCAGATGAAATGGGACCTGCTACACACCTGCAATGCATGATGTTATCTGTCTCAGCAACTGCACACAATCAACATGCATCTTATTACTTAGTGCCAGGATTGTAAAAATTAAGAATAAAGAATAAAAATTCCTGAAACGGGCTCATAAAGTTGCAATGAAGGGTTTGATCTGCCATCCAAGAAAGATTAACTGCATGACATCCTAGAGCCAGAATGAAGTCTTAAGCAACACTATATAAAGTGGTGCTTCAGTCAGTTATTAAATGAGCAGGTGCTTTTTCAAGATGCACACTTGAAGTGATGAATATAAATTTTTCTGTCTCCATTTGCACATTATGAAACATGGACTCTGACTCCTGGTTTATGTCCATTGTACTCTATCGATTCAAACAGTGCAATATCTTTAACATTCCAACTGGTTTCATGATTTAAATGACAGAAATACAAACACAATTTGACAGACTGTTTTCAGCAAACAAGCTCTAAAAATGTCCAGCATCAAACAGCAGGCGGAAAGACTTGGTGACAAGCTGGTGCAGAGTTGCAAGATGCAGAACAAAACATCCCATAAAACTACAACTTGCCAATGTTCATTTTGGTTTGTCTACTACTTAAACAAACAGGGTACTATATATTCATCATTATATGGAGTTGTTGGTAGACATATTTTAAAATTTTGGATGAAGTTAAGCTAAGTGGCTACTGGCCCTAGCTTCATAATAAGCTTACAGACAGATGTAGTGAACTCCTCATTTCAGACTTGGCAAGAAAGCAAATACACATGTTTCGCACAATGTTGAACTACGGCTTTAAGGCCACATGCACACCAACATGCCCTCTCATTCATTTCAATGAGCCTAGTTCGGCGCAGCTGTTTCAACAGACTGCAATAATAACATGTTCGCACACCTCCACTTTGAAACATGGTACTGCAATCTATGACAAACCATTTCCTTTTAACAGAAATCCTGTGTTTGGCCTTGCACTTCCTCTTTCAATATAGTGATATTACATGAAGGAATATGAGGGCTGAAATGTTTGTGTGTTGCCTCGGGGCATTTCCTGCCATTATAATGTAACATTTAATCAGGCGACAGCAAGGAGAGGAAGTCAGGTTCAAGTTCACAAAGGCGTTTTATGAAATTATGTCACGGGAATTTAATTGCACTAAAGAAGGAGGTGAAAAGTTGAGGGCGTATTAGTTAAGAATAGCAGATGTGAAGGCATGCGCAGGTGTCATGATAGGATCTAACAGAGATAGACGATAACTAAGTTTGACAAGCACATCAACTTTTACAAATAGAGCTGGACTCCCAGTCTTAAAGGTTTCTGGCTCTTGATTTCAGACCTGAGTGTTGCACAGGGAGGGTGCAACAGGAATTGGGTGTAATCTACGAAAGGATCTCGGGACACTGATTCAGTCCTTATGAAAGCAATGTGGTCAAATGGTGCCAGGTCATTAGAGCTGTTCTCTCAACTACTGTTCTCTTTGTCGGTGCCAACTATTGAAACTGATGAAAAACAAACCTGTTTTTTAAAATGTGTAGACAAGTCGTATGAAAACAGAAAAACACTCAGTAAGCCAAAACTAATTGAAAACTATGCTGTCAAATTGTGTTTTTATTCCTTGTAAGAGGAGTAAATGAGCAGCTGGGAAGAGGTTCGGCTGAATTTTCTCATTTGGGGTCAACACTGACGACAAAGGTACAGAATGTTTGTGGGTTACACTTGGTGAATTCCAGAGAGCCGCTGCAAGTCCAAAAGGAACAGAGCCAAGTCTCAAAGCACCAGTGATGACAGCGTACTCTGGACACGTGATGTTTCTTATTCAAGCTGAAATGCTTTGACTGCCCTGATTACAAACTCTCCAGGAACAAATCCACCAGAAAATCACACTCAATCTCATGTATCCTTCGTGTTTTTTAACCTTGAGTGATTACGCTCATGTCATGCTCTGTTATCATGCTCCCCCGCAGCATCTGGAAGGTATTTCCGGCGCTCTTGTGGCAATCGGTTTCACACACTTGACGTTTGTGTGTGTGGAATGTGGTCAGCTGCTGACACTGTTCTGTCTCAAGAAAAATCCCGGTCTGAATCGAGAGCTGTTGTTTCCTGCATGCTAGACTAGACTGTGGTGAGAAGCCTCTCTGAGAATAACTGCACAGCACTGAAGAAGATGACCAAACACTAATCATTTGTACTCTGCATGTTTTTGCATTAAAAAAGGATTTAGCAGATCACCCCCCCCCCCCCCCCCCCCCCCCCCCCCCC
>JBBMOC010000013.1:9514363-9661994 GCA_037975185.1 Centropyge bicolor
GGGGGGGTGGGGGTTGAGCACGATCAAACAATATTATCTCCCATTAAAGACGCCGCCCTCGGTCAAAGCACAGTGATCTTTTGCTTTCCAAAGACTGCAAAATGCATTTTAAAGACAAATAGAATATATTTCTACATATACAGTATATAAAGCTTTTTAGTAACTAGTAACAAAAATGACCAGAGAGACGTAATTTGAAGGCACAGCGAGACAGTGGTGACAGTGGCAGCTTGGCGAGGAGACTGTAAACATTTCGTCCTGTTTTGTCCAAGAAGAGAGATACCAGAAAGGGCTCGAGTGTTTCCAGCAGGCAGTGTGTTAGCCACTGGAGCGTCGCTGCTCCTGGAGAGAAAGTCACTTAAGAAGCGTCGTTTAAAAACAGTGTTGTAAGGCTAAAAACACTTGATATATGAAATCTCGCACCGGGTGTGGAGGCAGCAGCGGATACAAGGTTCTCTCACTGATTAGATTGAATTCACCCACGCACCGGACCAAGTGGTGCACCGTCATTATCGCTGATTCTCATCAAATCTAAAGGCAAAAGACTGTTTGTATTATAAGTTGGCCTAACTTAAATTACACGTCCTCTCTTAAACAAGGACATCCAGTCTCCATAAAATGTGGCCAACACACACCGAAACCTGGATTTGGTTGAAATGTCATTATTACTGGAGCGTCATCTCCTCGAATGTCCCTCCCTGCTGGTTGAACAGCATTCAGCAGGATGCAGCTCTGGCTGTTGTTTGCCAAAGCTCCACTGGCTGGCCGAGGGAGGCGCGTGGTCACGCAGATCACCGAGGTCTAAACCGACGGGCTGAGATGAGCGATCGATTACGCGTTGTCGTACTTCTGCAAGGCCTCCTCCAGCTTGCCTGTGATTTTCTGGAAGAAGGCGATCTGCTGCTGCAGGTAGTGCTGCATCTGCGCCTTGAAGTCGCGCACGCGGATCTGGTGGAAGTGCTGGATCTCGGCCAGCGTGGCACAGGAGATGATGTTGCAGCGCTCGTTGATGCCTTCCGCCTGAGCCCGGTCCATCTTCCCCTCCTCCACATGCTTCTGGCTCTCTTTCACCTTGGTCAGGGCTCCTTTTTGGGAAAGAGAAAACAAAAATAATAATGAAGGTTTATATTTTTGTGTATATTTTTGTGTTGTGCTTCATGACCGTGCATGTTGTTCAAATGGAAAACACCCATACCGTTTATTTATCAGAGCCCAAAGAGGAAACCATCTAGACACTAATTTAACCAGTGTGGGAAAACAGCCCACACATTGGCTACTTGTTGTTGTTCCTTTCTTAAGACAGGACATCTATTTCCTTAAACCTAACATTTGACTCATCAAACAGATATTTGACTTTCAGACTCTTTCACAGGAAAGTTAATTAATAATCTTAATAGAATCAAGACCAAACATCGACAGTAAATTTATAACTTCACAGAACCTACCAAAAATAGCTTGATGAGCAGTTTGTTCCAAACTCCCTGAGAACCACTTCTGAGCCTATATTTAGGTAATGTGAGGGGGCCCGACTCTGAAAAAATATCTATTACATTATGTCACTTCAAGGGCCTTTTCTAAACAACCATTTAAGGGGATTTTGCTTGCAGTTTGATACCATCTACCAGCGATAGTTGGCTAGTTCCAGTGAGTAATATGAACGTGGATGACTGCCCACCAAATGTGAACACGCCTGTTTTGTAAGAAGTAGCTGTTCTTTAATGCTGATGTCACAGTGAAGCAATCCACCGTTTGCTAAACCTGAACAACAATTGTCCAATAATAGATTAGCAACCCTAACTAGGCACAGCAGGCCAGTCGAGCTCTAGATTTCTCCACATGTTGAAACGATGAAGGTGCTCTGTCTGAAAAGAGAAAACACTTACTCGAAAGAAGAGAAGAGAGATGGAAGTATTTTCTCTTGTTATGTTGCTGTTTGAAAAAGCATTAATTCTTAAAGTCTTGCTTGGAGTAAGTAAACTTGGCACCCATGTAGTGTTAAGTTAGAATGAAGTCTGATCTCACGTTTGCCAAACATACACAGAATAATGCTGTTTCTTAATTTACATATCTTCTGACATTGACATTTTCAAATCCTTTCACACAAATTATTTCACAACACTTTTTAGGGAAGTTCACATTTGGTAGTTACTGATGACTTTCAATTTCTTTTTGAGTTCAGCTGTTGGACATGGTTTTGATCCCTACAGGCGAATTTAAATAATCTATAGACTAATAAAGCATGTCACACTCATACAGAGAGTCAAACAGCCCTGAGGTCCCACTCAGGCAGGAAGAGCCACTTGCTGTCGTCACTGTGGCAGTGGAGGATTGAGACATGATGGTTTACAGACCTCACATTTCAACACATATGTCATTGCTGCTGCTTCCTATAAAAAAAACCCTCTGCAGAGTTTTGCTTGCTGCAGAATTAGCCTTTAGCCACACTGGTACCAAAACAAGAAAATTGACCTACAACTTTCCAGACAGATGGTTCGATGGGAGCAGAAGGCAGGGTCAGAAGACCAGGAGCTCATGACAGATGACTTATCAAACTGCTGACATTTTCTGACTGAGTAAAGGAAGAAATGTCACGAGCAATAAGTTTGAGGATGAAGCGAAAGAGAAACTGACAAGACATGACCTTCTGCCTGATCTAAGTACTTGCAAAAGTTTACATGTCACAGCTGGAATTAAATCCTTCATGAGCTGTGACATGGGTACTAATGTATGCGTGCTTAGATAATTTCTTGGTGTTCTCGTCAAAAATTAATCTCCAATTTGCAATTCCTTTTGTAGACCGAGGAGGGGACATTTCTTCCTCTACTTCTTTTGAATGAACATTGCAGCCCTTGTAAGCAGAAGCAGGTGATAAATTAATGTGTTTCAGGTAGACTTCTTATCTTGTTTCACAGTTTAATACTTGACTGTAATACTTGACTGTAATTAAAAATTGACTGTATAATAATAATAATAATATATGAAAACACTGAAATCATCGTGACATACTATAAGAAGGAGTGAGGTTATAGAGCTTTAACACAGACATGTTGTAATTGCTCAAATGACACAGACAACATGTAGTAAGATGATTAGTAAGATGAACTTCATTCATAGCATAACCAGCTGACAGCCAATGTCACCTCTGAGCGGTGGCTTAGGGGCGGAGTGTGAAGGTGAGATTTGCTCTCTGAAGACACACTGCAAAGCTTCCTGTATTGGTCTGTCATGGGCTTTTCAAGTTATTACGTGAGCTTAGTCACCAGTGCTGTGTTGAAAGTCTGATTCAGCCTCCTTGAAATGTGAGACCACAGACGACTCGCTGACCTAAGGCTGAACTCGTTTGGCTTCTGTCTACCTATAAATTTAACAAAAATTCTTTCTGACTGTGTTTTTCTTTGCAACTTGTGACACTCAGAAAGTAAGGCTACAGGGATACCCCGTCTCCAAAAAAAGACATCTCTGTGCCCTTCCCCCAAAATTTGCCCAGTTTGCCTTCTGGCCTTAACTCCCTCAGCTGCATTTAACCCAGATCTTTGAAATTCCTCTAATGCACAACAGATTGAACATGACAAAGAGAGAGGCAAAGATAAGGGGAACGGAGACGGGCTGGGAACGAGAGCGACGGGAACAAACACAGCTGTCCAAAGACTTAAATGCCAATCCCAAAGGTGTTTACTGTACCTTAAAGGTCTCTGGCTTCCTGCGTTTTAAAAGCCCACTAATGGACGAAGGAGGAATAATTGTTACCATGGAGACTTTATGAGAAAGGCAAGAGTTCAGTGGGAGAAGATGGTGTCAGCAAAAATATACAGAGCTGCATCATTTTTACAGCTGCTGCAAGTAAGCTCTGCAGAGCCGCTGCCAAAACACAGTCAGCAACAAGATACTGAGCCTGTCAAATGGAGCTGCAAATATAGAGTATGTTCGTTATTGATTCATGGTCTGAATATGTTCTCCAATGATTGATTGTGTATGAGATGTCAGAAAATATTTTAAAATGCGAGTGAAACCTTAAGATAATTTATTTACTGTCATATGTGGTCGATGGATGGGAGTGTTCTTCTACAGTCATTCCAATTTTACACTTGGGAAAAAAAGCTGCTAACATCTGCTAACGTTCATTACCTGGGTCAAATGACTCTGCAGTGGTTACAGGCATTTACTGGTTCTGACCGGCAGTGATGCAAACGTGACATCTGAGTGGACACTGGTCATTTTCACCCATTTTCGTGTATGCAACGTGCAACAGTCACAGCTGGGTTTGAGAGAAAGACTGAAGTAAAAGATGTATAAAAAGTCACGATGATAACTCCATTCTGCCCACTGCTGTTTGTTTGTGACGAAGAACGAGACACAACACAAAGGAAAACAGAAAGGCAAGCTTGTCTACTGGCAATGAGGAAGAAGTCAATGGGCTATTTTTAGCAGGCTTCGCCATCTTTAAAAATAAAACTGTCTATATACGTTTGGTGTAAAATTATCAGAGACTATAATCTAACACAGTTGTCTATAGGTTTAAAGTCTGAAGTGTAGGAATAACTTACAAATGAATCAATATAAAAAGTGTGAAAACCAGACATCATCACAACACATCCTCTTTTAGATTATTAAGTCATGCTGAACTGCATCTTGTGCAACTGCCGCTTCGGCTTCTACCATCTTTTTTTTTTCCTAGGCTGCTGCTACTGAGCGACTGACAGAAACGTATTTGAGACACAGGATGCCGCAGTGTGAATATAAACCTGTGGAGATTAGAGACATAAACCTGCTGATTACTGCCTGACCCCGGCATCATCTACGGTGATTAATGAGGTTTGTAGCGTGCTGCAGTGACACACTATAAACACGACAGGATCCTGATGAAGGCCTCTGAAGAAATCCTCCCTGGGTGTACGGAGGTGGCAGCGAGCCCTCCTGGACTCACTGGAGGCAGCAGCTTCAGCTCTTACGTAATCCCTGGTTACACAACACGCAGCTACTGCCTGTGACCTGAACAACCAGCGGCAATCCCCCATCTCATCACTGCACCACCACCGGTCATCCACTTGTGCTCTGCAGGACAATTTGACAGGTCGGAAACAATGTATGTGAGACAGCGTTCGCACGGGAGGCGTGTCGGCTGAAACGGCTGACTCAGCGGGAAAACCTGACGTCTTTGTAAATCGGTGCTTTCCCCTCGCTTGCCTGCCATTGTTTTGTCACTTTATGCGGCGATAAGCTTGTGATGAGATCAGACAAAGTGTAGCTCTTAGCGATGCGGTGAGCAGATAAAATTAGCAAGGGAAAGTGAGCTCATAAATACAGCCCGGATGGATATAAAGTAGGCCAAGCCAAACAGCATTTCACCAACTTAATTACTTATTAACTGAACTGCACTGCAGGTAGGCTGTAGCTCGCTTTCCTCTCCTACTGTATGAGGTCTGTGCTTTAAATCAAACAGATTAAATTAAATGAAAGCTTAAGATGAAACTACAGTATGCAAACGTGATTGAGGACATTCCTCTTTGCATTCAAGTTCACCGACATGTGCTCCTTCCTTGACATTATTTGCAGACTTGCCACAGAAGAGGCTGATGCTCTATTATTTTTGCCAAACGTGTTAATATCACCTGGTCTAAAGTTAACAAAGTTTTTCCATCTCAGAAGCACTGCAGGCAAGATCAATATTAACACTCTGAGTAAGTGTTTCTCATGACAAACAGACGACGTGAACTGTGGTAAAAACAAGAGAGAGAAGTGTCTTTTCACCTCGACTTCAGCAACGTTTTAGACCACAATGAATGCAAAAGGTTGAATGTTCAACTAATGCCTCTCTTGAGTCTCGCTGAATAAAGCTATTGCAAATTTTACTTCACTTCTAAAAACAACTGTAGCTTCTTTGGTAGTCAGCCAATCCAGACTTGATACTATTTTTGAAATTGTAAACAGTGGGAATTTACAGTATGAAACCCTTCTCCTCCCTTCCTCTTTCTCTAGAGTCTGAAACAAGAAGAAACAACAAACCCTAATGCTGTCGAGGCCTCAATATCAGATAAGGACAAAAATAAAAGAAGTGAAGCTCAGTGCAGTTTTGAAAGCAACACCAGATATGATGTCAATATCATTGTCCCGGTCAAGGTCCGCTCTAATGGCTAAAAGCGTCCCCAAAGAGGAGAAGATCAATAGGTTGATGTTTGGTGTCCCTCTGTGGCAAAGCTCACATTTCACTGGTCACTTCCGCGAGATCAAATAAAAAACCTGCCCCTGATGTCTCACGTCCTAATGAGATAGATACAGGAAGCCAAAAATGGAATTCAAAGTGACGAGCAATGTTTTGACAGGTTTCTCCTGAAGAGAGCAACAGTGTTATGACTGCAAGAGATGACCTCTTAAACAGAGGTAATGACAGAGCTTATTAGCCTCTGTGCTGTTAAAGCTTTTGACTGCTTTCAAATCTTGATTAAAGCTCCACCAATGCATGGCGAAAGCAGTGTTCAGACCTGCTCGGCCCAGCCAGTTTCGGTGCAACCACTTGTGCAGCGGAAATGTGTACTCTGGTTTATGACAACAAATTATGTGGTCTGGCCTCTCGTCAGGTGTCGAACAGGGAGAGGACAGTGCGGAACCTCACTTCATAACAGAGGCAGAGCACTTGTGGACATTTCCTGCACACATTTGTCAGGATTGGAAAATCGAGCAACAAACGGGACAGACGTGCACCAGGATGGAAAAGGAAGTGTCTTGTTAAACATAAGAGAGACTGAGAGAAAGGCAGACAAAACCTCAGAGCGTGTACGTTGCTGCTGTACGCCCGCTCAACTTCACACAATGACATGCCAGGGAAATTCAAGCTATCTGTGTTTATGGCTTCATTTAGAAACCATCTATTCTTCCATGTGCCTTTCTCCATAATTACAGTCATTTTGCCGCAATATAACAATTGTTGAGCGCTGGATGGTTCCACGAGACCTTCAGGTGAGTAGACAACATAGGTAGACTTCAGAGCGGGAATGTCAACTACCTTTCGCTGAGGGTATTTGCATTTAACAGTCCCTGGAAACGTGTCGGCAATTTGAGCAGCCGTTCAGTTGTCATGATCGAGGGCACTGCTATATTTAATGTAACCCAGGCACATTAACATGAATTAACATTAATGCACCGTAATAAATGTTTATAGCAGATACTGACACATTATAGAGTACTAGACCTCGTGGTATGACGGAAGGATAGACTGGATGAATCTGTATTTGTGTCTTTTGCTATAAAAAGAAAGACATTGAGAACAGCTTCTTCACTTGCATAATAAGGGGACAAGGAATGCATGAAAAAAAGTAACTGGCTCGACCAGGCTCATAATAAATAGAGAAACTAAACAGCCTAAAACGAGAGGAGATCAAAGATTCACGCGGCTCTCCTTTCATCTGCTGCATGCCCTGCCTTTCCCCATCAGCTTTGTTCCCAGCCTGCCAATGTGGTGAAGCCCTGTTTCATTGCACTCCTTCATCTTTTCTCAACACTGTGCCCACAGCAAGGTCTTGGATGCGAGATATCAAATGGAGAGTTTCTTATCTGTGGAAACGAGGCTTATCACACCAGGCTGCGTATAAGGCTGCGTCACCTTATTTGGGCGAGTGTGCGGGCCGACGTGGCAAACTGGATTTGAGCTGACTGGGAAGTTTGTGTCCCACTGCAGCCTAAACACAGTCTGTCCTGTTTCCCCAGTGTTGTCTATTGTGGAGTGAAAGAGCCCAGTGTGTGTGTCGTGGTCGTGATAAACCACGACATCCACGGGCGAGGTGGTGGAGTTAATACAAGTCAGCAGCAAAAAAAAAAGCGAAACCTCACTTGTGGCTATGAAAAGTGCCTTTGACAAATTATGGTTTAAAAGTTATTTTCTGGATTTCATGTAGCTTGTAAATTAAATACTGTACACCACAGGGCACTGCTGGATGAAAAGATTCTTTTCTCACCATGATCCTGAGAGTCATGTGATTTTAATAATGCATGGAATGAGGAGGATTAGGTCACATCAGCCTCTAATGGTGGGAAGAGTACATAGGGCCACATCCTATATGTGCTACACTGTTTCAGGTAAAGTTTCCGGTTGTCAGTGATTGTGGTTTATGTTTCATGTGATTTAAAAAGGTGTACACTAAATGAAAGCCAGAGAGCAGTCAGTCAGGCATAAAGCTACAACCTTGATTTTAAAAAAGTTTAGACGTTGTGTAAAACCTAAATAAAAACAGAATACAAAATGAAGAGTCATTTGCAAACAACCTGCCATCAATAGTTTTATAAAGTGTTCCTGAGCCCATGTATTAATCTCCTTTATACAATCATGTGTTTGACAAAGTGTTGAACCTCTCTCCATCCTTGCTTGTGAACGACTTTCCAGGATGAACCTTTCATATCCAATCATGATACTATCACCTGTTACCAATGAACCTATTTACCTGTGGAATGATCCAAACAGGTGTTTTTGGATCAGTCCACAACTTTCACAGTCTTTTGTTGCTCCTGTCCCAACTTGTTTGAAACATGTTGCTGCCATCAAATTCAGAATAAGCAGATATCTACAAAAATCAATGGAGTTAATGAGGTCAAACATTAATTATATTGTCTTTGTACTGTTTCAAATTGGGCTCAGCAAATGATCACATCCTCTATTATTTACATTTTACTCAGCGTCCCAACTGTTTCAGAATCAGGGTCATACATGGAGGAGGAGCAGTTTGATTTGAGTTCTATGTTTCCTTTAGATAATTTTCTCCGTCCCCTCAGAAGGATGCAGTTGTGCCACATTCTCACATATGGTAAACAGCAGTGAGAGCTTCCCTCTAACCACAAGTGATACAATGCTGTGCCTCTTGCATAACAGTGTTGCTACTCATGAGAGTGGCATTTTGCCACACAATGAGAACAATCACTGGGTTATGGGTCATGTAGGAGGACGGCCGAGATTGGGCCAACATTGACTTTCTGTGCAAAGACTACAAACCATGTGGACAATCATTTATGAAGGATTCAGCTGCAAATCTTATCGTGCGTCAGTGTTGACAAGCCAGGTAGAGCAATATATAATACTTCATATGTCATGGAAAAGAAAACAGACAAACAAGTGCCGCCCATTTCAGCAGGTGGGGCAAACAGCAGACAGAAGCTCAAATACTAATATCCAAATGCAAACATGGCTTATTTGTTTTGCAAAGTGACGTAAGCTGAGGTTGCTGCTTTTTGCTGTGGATGAGTCTGACAATTCAAACTGCCTGAAAGTAATGGTGTTGTTTATCTTTTTAGAGCCAACAAACACACTTTCTTCCTGACTTTAAAACCTGGTTATTGTAGCTCAGCCAGACTTATGGGAGAAAAAAAGGTGTGGAAATTGGATTTATGATCCCACTGGTACCATATTCTTTTATTTTATGTGTGTATATGTGGTGACTTTTAAACTAACTGGAACATGAAACATTTCATCAGATACAGGAGATATTTCTCCTTGTGTTGTTCTGGGATTTGAATCATATCTTGTTGCTGTTTGTTGACTGTATACCTTCAATATATAAATCATCCTCTCTTTGGTGTATTCTTTCACATAATAAAGGTTTTTAATCGATTAGAAGAAATGAAGCCATGTTAAGATGTTAAAAGTTTGTGTCCTGATGTCATGAATCAAATAACAAATAAATAAGAATAATTTTGCTCCTGTGAAACAACCTTGTTCAAAATGATCAGTGAGTGATAAATGTATGAATTCTGAATGTGTTTTACCTTTCTGGACATGGATGATGTCTGGGTAGTTTGCCAGGTGTCCTTGGTAAAGACCTAACAAATCCATGATGGGATCCAGATCCTTGCTGGGCTGCTCCGCAAAATACTCTCCGATGGCTTCGTAGGCCTCCCCAGTGAAGGAGATGGCCTGGTTGAGTCCAGCAGAGTACGCCTGCTGGTCCATTTCGAAGGCTTGGCTCAGGACCTTGAATGACAGCCCCACTTTCTGATACTCCTTCTTAAAGCCGCTGATCTGCTTGCGAGCGAACTCGTTGACAGTGGCGTTGAGCTGCAGGGTGCTGTCGTCCATCCTCTTTGTGAAAGTCTTGAACCCGTCTATTTTGCTCTCGACCTCCTGGAAGTCGAGCGGAGCGGCGGGGGTGCTGATGGTGAGGAAGAAGTTGGCTCCCACCATCTCGTCCTTCTCCGCCTTCCTCTTGCCCTGCTTCCAGGCCTTCTCGTCCGTGCTGCTGCACGTGAGGAAGTGCTGGAAAACGTCGCACCTGGCCAGGACGGGGTGGCTGGTCATGTGGTTCATCCACCATATGAGGCCTTTCCTCCTCTTGGAGATGAAGTCCTCCTCGAAGCGTCCCGTCGCCTGCTTCTCTGGGATGTGTGGCACCGAGATGACGGGGAACTTCTCCACCAGCCGGGCGTACAGCCAGTCAAAGTGCTTATACCTCCTGTTCACCTGGTTCTGCGTGTGGGTGGGGGTCAGCTTGTAGGAGATGTAGCTTTTCATGCCCTTGAACTTGGTCTGTTTGGTGGGGTCATCGATGGTGCAGGCGAAGGGGTAGGGGTTCTCCTGCCACTCGGGACCATACTGACCCATCACCACACAGATCTTATCTCCATCCTTCACGAACCCTGACGCCTCCCCCAGCACAAACGCCTCTCCTCCTGACTTCACAAAGGTGGAGAACCTGTTCAGGTTTCTGCTGACAGTGGCAGAGCTCTTTGCATGCTGTGCGTTACCTCTTGCCATTGAGGATGTAGACACTCTATAAGTGGATGGTCCATTGCCTTCAAAGTCATGATACCTTCCTCCTACAGTTCCCGGCTCATCCGCGACAGTGGAGCTGTCATCCCAGTCATCATCCCAGTCATCATCGCTCCCCTGACTGGGCTGCTGGTAACTCTGTTGCTGTTGCTGCTGATGCTGCTGCTGTGGGAAAGTGGTGAAACCAGGCGCAGGTTTGGAAAAGTTCTCAACTTTACTCTGAGGCTTATAAGAGGCGTCAAAGCCTCCGGATGGGATGTTGGCGTACCGGGAGTCCGGGTAAGTGTCCCCAGATGTGCTGCAGCTGTTGTTGTTGAACGTGGAGGCGGCGTCGCTCCTCAGGATCTCCACGTAGGACGCAGGGAACAGTCCCCGCTCCCCTTTGCTGTTCGTCCCCTCGAACCAGCCGTCAATGTCCTGCTCGCTGTACAGGTTCAAGATCTCGTTCTCCCTCACCGACACCTCGCCGGGGTTCTCCGAGTTGAAGTCGTACAGCGCCCTGGCTCTGAGCGCCATGATTCCCCGCAGCCGGAGGAGGAGCGGGGCAGCGGGAGAACTTATGGCCGCCTGGCCGGAGCAGGAGGGGGGCGCAGCGGGCAGCCGGGGTCCGCTCAGCCGGCCCGCAACAAACTAGTCCGCAAACTAAACTTCTCGCAGTGAGAGAAAATCCCTGTTTGCGTTCGGATCTGCGGCGTCTGTCCTCTTGCTCAAACCTGAGAGATAAGTGGAGTGTTTGTTGATTAACGTTCCGCCACAACAACAGTGATCCGAGCTGCTCCGGTCTCCCTCCGATTCGGGTCGGACGCTTCTGGCTCCAAGCGCAGCGCAGCCGCCGCACATCGACCAGGCTGAGCAATCGAGGGCGGAGCCACCAGATGCTGCGATCCTCCCAGACAACACCAATCAACAGCCCGAGCGGAGCCGCTCCTGCAGACTTGTTGAGCACAAAAACAAATCGCAGATGAGCCGGAGACAGAGGTTTGTCCCTGTGGAAGGTACTGCTTTCAGTTTTTAACCAGGATTATAAAAAACTACCGAGATCATGAGCTTTATTCTGACTGTTTTAATTTAAAAACAAGGACAACAAAGCTGAACAAAGATAGGTAAAAATAAAATACAAGTAAGAGGGGAAATGGATGAGAAGTGGTTTGGTGAATTAATTTACATTTTACGCTACCAAATATTTATACTTTACTACATTTCAGAGGCAAAATATTGTCCTTTTTACTCCACTACATTGATCTGACACACAGTTATTTGTCAAATCAAGATTATAGATAAAACATCATGATGAACCTATAAAACTTAATTGTTATAGATGAATCTACAGTCCTCTAAGGTAAAGTATTTAAGATAAGTTCCATCTGAACCAGCTGCAACACTAAAATGCTGCTTGTATGTCGATGCATCTCACAGTAATTAATTGTTAAAAGTAGTGCAATAATATACAATAACATTCCAGGGAAAGGGGTCATTCTAGTAATTTGTCTATGTTAATCTATAATCTGTGTCTTGTAATTTTGTCATTGTTTGTACATTTTTCATATAGTTCATGTAAAAGCTACAAAATGCATGCATGGAAAAAAAGAAAGCTGACATACTTCAATGGCCTGCAATTCAAAATATATCTTGATGTATTCAGTGTATTCAGTGATCTTTACCCCAGAACACTATTTTCACTTCTGATTTTTGTTAAAATTGTCACATTCCCCAGAATACAGAGGATATGGTTTCAGTGTCCTCAGTGGTAACTACGGTCCTGTATTACACTTATTAAGACTTATGTGGTAGCACAGGGTCATAGCTATCTCTAAATTTTTCGAAATACTGAGTGTGTACTGAAATGAGAAAATCAGACAACATTAATATTCTTATTTAACTGGGTATATTTAGTATTAATCACAAACTGAGCAGCCCATCACAAACTCACTTCTTTTTTTCCTTCTAAAAAATGCAATGTGGAATTTTTATAGCCATGAACAAGAATGAGAATGATGTAGGTGGTAGACTGGATGTCAGGTTGGCCTGGGATCTTGCCAACCTTTGTCATCATCTGAAAGGAATGCCATTTAAAAAAATGCTGACTGGTTCACAGCGTGATGATTCAACACTCATGTCATCATTAGTTCAAGACTTGGCAGCAAAATCACTTACTGTATGCCACTCTTTCAGCCCAATGTTATGTAATCTGATCTAAAAATACACAAATACATCTATTGATGATTTAAGTCATCAGTTATTCTGCTCTAGACATAAATGGCTAAATGTCTTTACTCTGTTTTAGTCTCTCAGTCGCCACCAGTATGCAGGAAACACAATCAATAATCATTGCTTATGTGAGGCGGATGTGAGTTTGTTCTACCCAGCAAATATTTATACTTTCAAAGCATCCAGGTCAGGTCTTTATTGTCCCATGAGCATGGCAGCATAAAAACATAAAGCATGAACACAATGAAAACACAGGACAAAGACAGGAAAAGAATCGATCAAAATATTTAAAAACCTTTTCCATTTTGTTTTGGGTGGAATGGTTTATTGATGAATCAAATCTTTAACTATTACATTAACCTAACATTTTACACAAATCTCCCTAAATTTTGAAGCTAAGCTTGTAGTCAATATCTCAAAATGAGACAGGGGTCTTTCCCATCAACTGATCTGTGATGACACTGAAATGCACAGATTCATACATAAACTGGTGATTGCAGAGTGAGGTGATTTTTGGACTACATTGACGAGGATACTTTTAAAGGTGCTAAAAGTATATCTTAAGTTTTGTTTTATCATTTAGATTGAATAGATTGTACATTTATTTTAATGGTCTAATGGCAATGATACTTGGGCTGGCAATGAAACCTGCCTTAAGGAGCCACACAATAACTCATAACCATTGCTTTTTAGTGTCCAATGAACCATGTGCAGTTTATCTTCCCTGTGTAGAAGAGAATTCTTACATAAACACTGGATCCTTCTATCTGTTTTCATTTTTATGCCGATATTTATATCGATACAGTACACAATCAGCACAAAGTGTTGTCTTTTGATTTCATTCAGCTCTCTGGTTTCAAACTTTGGTGGTGACCTTCGCATGTTTGCAAATGCTGGTTGTAATCTAGACCACAAGAATAACACAAAATCCTAAACTGATTGTTGTTTTTCTTTTAATATGGGCTAATAAAATCTAAGAGTTCTATCAACTGAATTTGTGCTTGTACATTGGAGTAATCATTTTTATTTACTCAGAGACAGACATGCACCAACTAAACCACCCATGATGTGTTTTGTTGACATCCTGTTCCATCAACAAACCATTTCCTTTGGGAAAGAGGAATATTGGACAACACAACAAGGCCTGGAATGATGTGTGTGCCCTTTACTCTGGTAGATACCGCCCCCTTGTGGCTGTTTTGGGATGTTTTCAGAGAGGATGTTTAAGTATTCTTTACATTACGGAAAGTAAAAACAACATAAATAACAATAAAAATCAGAACAAAGAAAGAGTTTGTGTCAAATCATTATTGAGAATGTTAATCCATTGTTTTTCAAAACTTTCATGAAAGCATCTGACTACCGCTGTCACATATTTACCTAAATGAAGCAATGGCAATAAAATGAATATGTATGTGTATGGCCTCATAATTATATAAATAATGGAGGCACCTGTACACACACACTCTTTGTGTGTGTGTGTATGTGTATGAAAAAATAAGAGTCGTTTGGATGTCCAAAATGTCCACATGGATGTAAGGTACAGTAAACCACTGCTCAACTCAACCACCATAGCTTTTTACCATTGGCCACTAGAGGTCTCTCCTCTCCTCTCACACTGGATTGGGTCATATATCCTGAAAAAGACAACTCTACTACATTGAATTTACACATTCTTAAATATTTTGCATATTAAGCAGAAGTCATATTAAGCAATAGGTCCCCTAGTGTCTTCTCAGGATCAACCTGTGTAGAGCACATCCAGTTCTTCTTAACTGTGTTCAGGGAGATTTCCTTTATACCACAGCACATCAAATATTGAAGAGGAGTGCAGTCTCTAGGGAACAGGAAATACTTCAGTATGCAGCTTGCATCACATTAGCAGACTTGTGATTTATACTGTTCCTCTAATCAGGAGGATATCACGTAATTGCTTTGTCTTATTAATTTGGTCCTATCTGGCACGATGGCTTTCCAAATCCAAAGAGGGTTTTCTGTGCAGACTGTTGTCACACAGTTTGTAATACAGTCACATCTCCTCACTTCAATTTAGATTCGGAGAGAAAAAGAGCACAACACTTCCTGGAAGGATACAGTAACCAAGTCTAGGATGACACGAAAGCAGTTCTGACACATGATCCACATTAACACATCACAAGGTTTTGTATTCATCTGACATCTACCTCCTTCTCTCTGTAACATCTCTGATCAGGCCTCCGTGCCACAGAGGAACCAGTCTTTGACTTTGAACCATGTTTGTACTCACTGTGTCACCCCCTTTCATTCATTATGTATTGTGTAATGTATTATGTCAGAGGCTGTTGCATTTTGTGCCGCTTCAAGCTTGATAATGCTGTGGAAAACTGCGGATGCATGAACCTGTAGCACAAGGTCAGATTCTTTAGATTGGTGTTGGTTTACTTGTTCAAAATGGAAAGTGGAGACAATTGTGATTCAATACAAAGCCACCTAGTGGTGCAGTGCAACTAGGTATCCCAGTGTTTCAAATGCAATTGTATTTTGGTACTATGATATTATTTTTTTGTGATAACTGTAAATTCCTTTGAAGAAACGCCTTAAGGCTACTTTTGATCTTAATTTATTTTAACCTTGGTTTTATTCAATATTGCTAAAATTGTTTTTTCATGAGATTAGATTTTTTTTCATTATTGTTACTGTGCCTTGTTTTATTGCATTAGTTCGCGCTTGCTGCCTTTTAATTGGTTTGACTAAATGTTTTATACAATTAAATGTAAAACTATTTCATTGTATGAGTGCAAAGTGTTATACAAATAAAATGTATTATTACTATGCCATGTTTATATTTTTTGGTCCAATTGCCTTGATTCAACTTGAATACTACGACCCTGATGGCTGAGAACCTTCAGACATTTTTGGCATTGTATTTTCTTTTGATTTTGTATATCTGTACATTGTTTTTATACTCGCACTTTATTGATGTTTTATATTTGTACTGCGACTGATGCAAAAATAAAGTTCTTATTTTACATATTAAGAAAAAATGTTGCACACACACACACACACACACACACACACACACACACACACACATGAATATATAAGCACACCCACACACAATCTTTTCCTCTACTTTTCAGTGAGAGAGATATCAGGTATCACTGTATGTATGTATTAGTTATTATAACGAATAATAATGAACAAATGGGACAAACACAAACAAAGTGTTGGTTAACAGCAGAAAAGTTTGTTTGAACAAAGACTGTTTCAGTGTTGATTCCTCGTCAGAATGAAAATAGCCTCCATGTGTTTGGTCACGTGACCACGCTACGTACGCAGCGCGACGTGCGTGACGCAGCGTTGTAGGCTTCGCTAGTTTCCTCAACCAAACACTCAACTGATGATTGTGTGATAAAAACTGGAAGTCAGCCGGCGGACGAGGGCTGTTTAGTGAGCAAAAAACACACGAAGCCAGCCGCCCTCGTCGTTATAAACACACCGAGTCGTTTCTGTGCTCAAACCGGCCTCATTAGCGAGGAGAACGGCGGAAGAATTCGTGCTTTTAAAGGCAGCAAAGGTTGGTTTTTATTTAGCTGTGGCTGTCGAAAGGCGGGGAATACAAAGCGACCTGCGGTTAAATCCACTAAATTGTGGACTCACTGAAGCAAAAAAACGGGATTACTTCAAAGCCAGTTCGTGGTGCTGTGACTGGTCAACGATAGTACATGGATTATCTGGTAAGTAAATGGTTTGATATGCTGTTTTTGTTCTAATCACTGGTTGGTTTGTTGCCAGTTGGGCTCCTCACCAAACAGAGATGCTACTCAGGTGTGCGACTATCAACAATTAGCTGTAGCACCGGTTGTTGTTTTATGCTAATGTGTCAGCTTTAGCTTGTAGCTTTTGCCTGACAGTGTGTGAACAAGGTCTAACTGGTTGACCCCGATCTGTTTACATGTGAAACACGATGACTAGCCAACTAGCTACACCCAAGTACTGTTAGCTGTGTGATGAGACATGAGGATCACTCACTCCTGCTGCCTTGTGTGTGTTTCATTATGCTGCTATGAGTTAAGTTGTCATTAAAAGTGAGGCACTCTTTAACTGTACTGTTGCTGGTTTGAGATATCAGTCCCCTGCATATTTCCAATACTTGTGACAAGATCGGTTATTACACTCCACTCCAAACCACAGTGCCAGCTCTAGCCTGGGAGATTATGATTTTTGGGCCTTTGCCCACATTGTAGAGATGGGATGGGTGCTGCTGCAAAAAAAAGTCCAACAATAGAGAGGAAGCTGTAACTGACGACTTTCTCTGGAAAAATATAAAGGAAAAATATCACACACACATTGTCCTGTCATCTCACAGGGGGGGACAGAGCGACAGTGAGAAATGCAGAGGAACTTGCCCACCCAGTGTTATCAGCTTGTTTATAATAGGCCTCCCAAGATGTGAGACCTAAAAGGAACTTTGAGCTTCATCGAAATGTTTCTTGAGTCAAGATTACAAAGTCCTATCTGGCAGCTGGCACCAGAACAGTTGTGCTATAGTTAATACAAAGTGATTTATGCATAGTGGCTTCTGGCCTGTGAGTAACAGATCTTGTAGTGAACAAGAGGTGCACAAAGTGATGCATTCATACTTTACATGAGTTGTTCTGTAATCTCAGTTATATGTTAAAAGGAAGTTTTTAGTAACTAAGGTAAACACAAGAGGCACTGTTATCAAAGGGAGGACACACTCGTGACATGGAATGACAGCAATTGGTTTTACCGTCTTGTTTTTCTTTTGGCAAAGTGCAATAAGCTACAACTCCTACATACTTTGGTCAGTTTTGACCGTTTTTAATCTTTGTGTGCTTACTTAGAGGAAAAATAACTTCCAGCTTACTTGCTTGAGGATTTACGACTTTCAGTGACAAACAGTTTTCTGTGGAAAGCACAGCTGTAACTCTGTGGACTGTTGGAGCCGAGTGCTTGGCTGTCCTCGGAGGTCAGGCACTCAATAGGGGCAGGGCCTCCTTTCCTGCTGTGAAACACTGGAGACCTGGCACAAAACCCAGGCCAAAACTATGTCTCTCTCTTTCCTATAAATCAATAAGCGCATGTCACTAAATCTTTGATAAACTGTGATAGTCTTATGTGTGCTTTCAGGTAAGGTTTTACATCAGGTAAGGCCTCAAAGAGTGTTTGGGGACAGAAATGGAAGCACATAATTATTACACATTGCTGGGTAATAACTGGTTTGAATTCTGACTGTAGCACAGATCTTGGCCTATGGTGGATTCTGTTTCACTGGGGAGCTGGAGCACGATGAAGAACTGTACTCCTGCACGGTCAGCATAGTGTTAAAAAAGACCACACAAAACAGCAGCACTGACAGAGGAATTTGGTGCTAGCTGTTGCCATGGCACAACCTTACCAAATTACAAGTGCATGGTGTGACCAACTCTCAGAGCCTAACTTGCTGCAGACTTTGCCAGACAGGACACACTGGATGTGACACAATCTGTGTCACAAACTATGAAATCAAACTGTACCTGTAGCTCTATTGATAAACTGTAGCTCTATTGATAATTTCTAAAACACATCCAGTAACATGCAGCATTATTCTCCTGACTACACTACATTTGTAGATAGTCTTTTTCTTTATTTGTTATTTCTCAGCATGCTGTAATACTTGCATGGTCGTATTTAGGCTACGGCTATACCACTTCATTATATGTGCTCACTGGTGACTGCAGGCAAATTCACAGCCAGTAGGCTATTTCTTCAATCTCACACAACATTTGCAGTCTATTTCTGCTACACGTGAGTGTCTAAACCCTCAGGTGGACTGACATTCACATCATTTTTGTAGCTCTGGCCTAAAGCAAGCCAGAGCTGTAAAAACAGATTCTGTATTCCTTGTGTGGTGTAGAAGAACCAATATGGTTTTTATGGAATTTAACTTATGACAAAAACTGAGTGACAGCAACCACCAGGCATTAACCTCAAACCATACCATAATGATGGGTGTTACAGATGTTGGAATAGATTGTTGATAGACTGGACCACACCTCCATTCATCTGGATCATGTTCAGAAAGAATAAACAGGAGGAAAATGTGCAGAAATTTATTTTCTAAACTTCGGTAAAAAGTGTTGTAAGAAAGGGCGTTTATCTAATGATAACCTATCCTCTTGATTTCAGTTTGACAGTTATAGTGGGTATTTTGTTTTCATTGACTTGGATGCATTTTTCTTGCTAAAGACTTCTAAAAACACTTCAAAAAGTGTTGGATCCATATATTGGCATCAGCATTGTACTCAAATGATTAAAAAAAAAACACCCATTTTGTACTCCACTCTCTGGTGTGAGCACATGCAAGTGAATGAATAACATTTGGTTTAACTATGACTCGTGACAGAGGAAATGCAAGCTAATAACTTAAGCTTTTCCTTGTCTAGACAATGTATAACTTATCCACATTATGCTAAGACTACACCTCACAATAGATTTTCCATTGACGCTCCCTCTGAAAATAGCAGATTTATCTTGCATATGGCTAGTGGCGTATATGTACATTTTTTTGAGATGGTGAGCCACACATGTGCTCCATTTTTCTGAAAAGACAAAACAATTCAGACAGCAGTTTTACCACAGAGGTCAACTAAGAAGGCAGTTATTCAGTTGTCATTACCAAGAATAGTTTTGTCAGACCAAAGAAACAAGCCAAACACCTGTTTTCAGTTAGTTTTAAATTATTACAAAAGCTACATGCCATCTGTTTGTTTGTTGCTTGGAACAGTACAAGTTATCATCTACATGGAAATCTTATCAGTAATTTGGATCTAAGTAATTATGTCTCTCCTCTCTGCAAGCTCTTAACAGGAGTTATATCTCGGGGATATGCATGTGTTGTTCCAGAAAAATTCTTATGGGAATTAGTAGCATTTTGGAATAAACTATTAAAATTAGTGTTTCTGTAGATTTTAGTATTTTGGCCTTTATTTGATAGTACAAAGAGAGGGGCATGACATACAGCAAAGGTTCCTGTCCAGAGCCAACCCAAAGGACACTGTGGTTATGTGTTAACATAAGCTAACCATTTGGCTATCAGGACACCTCATTGTTTGTGGTAGCACCAACTCTCACACCTCATGAAAATAAATAGTTTTAGTGGACTTCTGCATGTGTTTTTGGCCAACCGACTATATTTCAGAGCAGATCTCCTGTCCAAAGGAACCCAGCAGGCTATAGCAGATTGACATCTCACCGTTAACACAGAGGAAAGGGAACTGATGGGAAGTTCTTGGCAGCGTGCATGTATCCAGCTTGTTAGCCTATGGGATACTAGGCTGGTGTTAGTTTTCCTCCCAGTTTTGTCCTCTATCTGACCGTGTTCCACACCTTGCTGATGCTGGCATCGCCGCCAAGCTCCTTTCAGAGGCAAACAAAAATGACCTATTGTATGCAGATAAGAGCACCAACAGTCTCACAAATATCTTTCAGCAATGTGTGTGCTTTTTATATGTGGATGGATATTAGGCAAATCATTTACTTAATCCATCGGCGAGAGGAGGTTTACTCAGGTTGGAGTTTGAATGGATGTGAATTGATATTTACCTAAAATCTTTTGACCACAGTTCCATAAGCCTGCTCCTTTATTTACAGTGCATAGCCTCTAGCTGTAATGTGAAATACCTCTCAAAGCACGACAGCATTCCTTAACCCCCGTCCCTGCTTTTAACCTGGCAGCATGTCAGCCAGGTTTTTGTGTTTGCTGGCTAGCAGCTCATTGCAGTGATTCCCTTGTGTCTGTGGAGAGTGCTAGTGAGTCAGCATCTTCGGGCTGGAGCATCATCAGTGTTGCTGTTGGAGATCAGGGAGTATTTATGGGATTCCATAATGCTATGATCACGATCAAGCACAGGCACTTTAAGTTCCTTTTATACTGGCATCTACATAAGTTGATGGACCATAGCTCTAAAGAGGCATTAGTGAACTGTTTTCATATTTTTATTGCATTCATTTCTTTACTTTCTCTCAGGCCATAACCACACTCATTACTTTTCCTCAGTAGAAAAACTAATTTGAAGGACATGGGTAGGTGGAGGGATTTCTTGTCAGCGGTTTATTATTCTGCTTTTATTTTAGTTAAAGAATTGCAAGAACAGTCCATAAAAGCTACAAGCAAATGCAGTTTGATAAGCAGAGCTCTATCAGTGACTCATAGCACAGCATCTCACTGACCTGCAGTCAGACTGAATAAACTGCTGTTGATCCAACTTATTATATACAGCCCTGTTACACAAGGAGCTACATTACAAAAGAAGACATTGACTGTACAAACTGTACTGTGTATGACAGTGAGAGTTTTTTTTTGTTCTTTTGCTAAGGTTTTTTGAAGAGGGAAAGAATGAGATGTGACAAAGGTTCAGGGCTGGATTTTGACCCACAAAATGTTTGATTACTCGATACTGGTTCTGAGCCAATAAGACACAAAGTTGTACCAGTGGTTTAGTTTTAAACCAGATGACAAATGACAACATAGTTTGATCTGAATGTCCCAACTAGGTGGACAGTGGGTTGTTGTATTTGTATTCTTTATGATCTAGAAGAAGTGTCTAATTGTTCATCACACAAAGCACTTATGATGTACATTGTTGAATGAAACCCAGTGTATTAAACTATTGGTATATTACAGTAATGATCTACGGATTTATGGATGTGGTACAGTGAAATCATAACCTGTTCTTTACCTACCAGTTGAACCAAATTTAATGGGACAACACATCCTATTCAGTCTGTGCTGATGTTTTCTGTTGAATTTGGTGTAAAAAAGCTCATTTAAGCTGCCTTTTACTGCAGTGAAGACAGTGACTAGGGTCTTTGTCCTATTATCATTCTTGAAATTGCTGCAATAACATAAAAGGTGCACTTTGATGTTTGCATTGTTCAAAAATCTAATCAATTTGAATTCTAGGCTACCTTTTACTGCTGTAACTAGTCAATTTATTGCATTGCAGTTGAGCACTCTGCAGTTTATTATCAGCAGATGGTGGCAGCGACTATTGCTAGACAGCTGAACTGACCAAAACAAGCTATTTCAAAATGACTCACAGTTCTCCCTGAGCAGACAGACTTCCAACAAAGCATCCCACAACAGTTATTGAAATCCCCATGACCGCTGTAAGCCCAAATGGTCGATCCCTTCATCCTCCTCCATGCTTAGAAAGCAATGGTTTTTATACTTCATGAAGCTATGCGTACAGTATGAGCCTAGTGTGTGGGTGGGTAATGGTGACTAATCCAATTTGTAGTCTTATTCTGGATCCCTAGTTGTCACTGAGCCCTTAATCTCTGTAGAGAGAGAGAGATCCTCACAAACTAATCTCAAGCTTGTGTCTGTCCGCTGATCCTCGTGGTAATAGTTTTTTATCTTTCTATGAATGAACACTGGGAGTAAACACAAGACAGCCTTCGATCATGCTCATCTATAACCTTACAACCCTCCCTTGTGACTCTCAGCTCTTTAAAAAGAACTGTCTAGTGGATATGGGCAGCTGACAGTGAGACGGTGAAGGGCTGGACTCATGTTGTTGACCTGACACTGTTGTGCTCAGCTACTCCTGATCCTCCTCCATCCATTCACTTACTCCAGAGGCTTGGCTTGTTTGTTGCTGGGGGTTACGCTTGTTGCTGAGCACAATGTCGGAGCACATGCAGCTCTCCCTCGCCTTGTGCAGGATTGGGCTTTACACGGTAAGAAAATGCATACAAGCTGCTATATGTGTTTTGTTCGAGAACAGCAGGGATGTGCTGTGTTGAATGCGTGCTGGATTGAATGCTCTTAGTTTCACCGTGGTTTAATCTCTCCCTGTGTTTTGAAACAGATACTGACCAAGCGGCAGTGGCTGCTGCTTTACTGTTGCTTGGTCACTGAATGGAGAGTGCGCTCCGATTCATTGGAGTGGGTGTTCACATAATATTAAGGTGGAACAGGTGGACGTCAGTACTGTGTGATATAAATTAAACCTACAGAGAACAGAGTGATCTTTGAGTGAAGGCAGTTTCTCTGAGAATGGAAACAAAGCTAGATTATGGTCGCTTTTCTCCTGCTGCTCCTAGCAACTGGCTTCTTCAATGGTTGTACTTTAGGCAGTGTTAAGTACAGGGCAGTCATGAATGGATCCAATTATATTATGCTACAGAGACAGCGGTGGCAATACTATTGAAGTTAGTTTTTTTTTTTGTTATTGCAGTGCCACTGGTTAAAAATTAATGTTCAGTAACGCTGCAGTCTTTATCTGTGATAATCAGCTTTAATGTGCACTCGTTGATTCATTGATTGTTGCGCACATTGAGTATTTGATTCATTGAGTAAGGAGAAAAAGCTAACTTTAAGGCACACGGTCACTCATACGATTTTTTTGTAACATGTTTTTAAATAGTTGTATTTTAACCACTGCTGATGACTCATGTTGCGTATTGTCAGGTCCCCTGTTATTCCCTGACCAGCTGGTGAAGCTTTCTCAATGAACAATAACAGAGAGGCTTATTTTGAAATGGGAGCGTTTAACAGAAACCTTGTGCAAAGCTCCAGCACATGTTGAGTGTAACTTTTGGCAGTATTGTTCATCACTTCTGTGGAATATGTTGAAAAGGCATAAGATACTGTAGTGAGACAATTTTGAAGGGTGCTATTAAAAACTATTTCTGTTTTCAGAGGCCGTTTAACAAACACCTGTGGACTTGTTGTATTAATAGGACAGTTACCCATAACGTTCAGTGAACACGGTTGCATTGATCTTAAATTAAGTTTTTAATCATTAACTGCTGGCTCATCAGTCAATAGTCTTCCATCCTCTGAGGGCCACAGATACATCGACAGACATGGCTATCCAGAGAGAAAAGCTTTTAGCAAGCCAAAAAAAATGCTGGTAAAATTATACAACCCTGATTCAAAAAAGTTGGAATGCTGTGTAAAACCTAAATAAAAGCAAAAGGCAATCATTTGCACATCCTCTTTGACCAACACTATGACCAATTGAACGAAGTAGAAAAACAACATATTTTATGTTCAAACTGATGAACTTTATTGTTTTTGTGTAAATGCACACTCATTCTCAATTTGATGCCTTCTCTATAATAATAGAGTGCAGGTAGACTGGCCTGCCTGCAGTCCAGACCTGTCCCCCATTAAACAATGTGTAGTGCATTATGAAGCACAAGTCGTGTGTCAAGCAAGAATTGAAAAAAGTTCATGTACCTGTCCCTGCATTTTTTCCATCATGTTGCAGGCATCAAATTCAGAATTAGCATATATTTACAAAAAAGACAATAAAGCTTATCAGGTTGAACATGAAATATCTTGTCTTTGGACTGTATTCAATTGAATATAGGTCTCAAAGGATTTGCAAGTTATTGCATTCTGTTATTTATTTAGGTTTTACACAGCATCCTAAGTTTCTCAGATTCAGGATTGTGAAGTAATTGTCAGCTGTAGCTCTAATGAGACTCGTAGCATGAATCATTCAGAAACATTCATTGTGTTGTGGTTCAAGTTAAACAGGTCTAAGTAGGGATGCAACATGATACAGTTAACTGAGAACCTCCAAAGATGTCCCCCATGAAATATCAGCAAAAAAGTTTGGATGAAATTTATAAAAACTGACTATATTTATACTCATTTGAAACTTTGAAGTCAGTGCACTTCATGCATATGAAAAGCATGTTAAATCCCCCTTGGACCCTTTAAGTTGGTTTTCAGCCCCTCACTAAGCTATACTGTAGGAGTGCTTAAAGTGGGGATCAATATAAGTGTAAGGCTACCATGGAGAAGTTCAAAGGAATGATTGTTTTTATTGACTTGCAGGCACTGAGATTGAAACCCCTGCTGACTTACCACAATATCCTGTACAGTGGTGTGCAAAATCAAACCTTACCACGTGCGATGCTGTGGGAGAGCAATGATTTGATCCACCCAGTGCTGTTGATGTCTGCAATACAAGTTTATAACCATGTTCTGATTAAAAAAACAAATTTATAAATCCAAATCCTTTAGCTTTTGATATCAGACATTCAGTCTCGAAATTTTGGCTAAGGGCTCTAGCTCTGTACAGACTCATTAACAACTGCTAAAAAAATTAAAAACTACTCTTGTTATGACTGGCTATAATCTCTCTTTTTAGACTCTGCCATGTTCCTGGTGATTGACTGTAGCAAACTGTAGCAGAGGACTGAGACACATCATTGGTGCCAAGAACCTATAGAACTAGTGTATGCTTGTCCCACCATTAGCCTCAAAGTTTCTACACACAAACAGTCATGTACGACCTTAAAATCTCATTTGCAACATTTATCCAGTAATTTTAAAGTGATCTGAGATGTTGCCAAATTGCAGCAGTTACATTCTTTGCTGCAACCAAATTATTTGTGCTTACCATATTATTTACTTTTCTGTCCAGAGGAAGAATGTTTATGTGATAGGTATGGAAATTACACTGACTCCATTGCACCTGTGCTACTGTTATCATGACTGCCTGCCTCAGCTGAAATAAAGAGCTCTTCCTCTAAAGTCATATCTTACATGTTTTTGAAATATAATGTACATCACACAGTAAAGGCCACATATGATTTTTATGATTTTTTTTAGATTGCCTTTTAATAACCACATTGATAATGACATGAGGATCTATCTGACTCAGCAGGTCATTGACTGACTGATTTCATATGTTTGCTTCACAGGGATTATTCAGAGCAGCACATCATAATGTCTATTTATGCTTCTGCATTAAGAGGTTACGCCATATCCTGGCCATGCGGCGGGTATCTTCAGGCTCTCACTGTAGGATATGCATTATCTGACATGTGACTCTTTTAAAAAAGGTAACTTCATGTTGGGACTATGGCAGATATTTAAATACCTCGTTGGGACAGCAAGAACTGTGATTGACTGTTTGTTGTTTTCTTCTTCAGGTTTCTGATGCTGTAGAGATTGTTAAGAGTGAAAAAAAGCTCAGTTATCTGCTTTTCAATAACACACATCCAAGCCATTTCCACTGCAAAGCTTCTGCTCATCGCAAAGCATGCTGTCTATCACAGTGAGCGAAACAATGTAAATGTCACATATTCATTAACCTTCCCACTGTTCTTATGACAAAGCAAATGAAATAAAACGGACTGCAAAACACATGTGTGGGAAATATGATAAAGCTTGCTACAGCCTAATCATTTACAGTATGCCCATTTAGTGTGTCTGTGATGAAGTCAGACACAGAACTATTTCAAAACCCACGCTGCAACGTTCACGTCTTGCATCAGTTCAACGGTCTAGTCAGTGAGTGCTGGCACTGTAGGTTTCATCTGCCAGTTTAAACAAACAGCAATCTACTTTTTGTATACTTGTCTGTCACAAGCTGCAACATAAATCAGAACATGTGATTGTTTACTGCAAAACAGCAGTTCGATTTTGGTTCAGTTCTTGTAACGGCAGGTGCCACAGGACATTAGTATGAGTGACCACGTGCTGTGGGTACCATAGCTACTGCTCTTTGGACCCTGTCGTCGCAGGATGCCTTAACCATTAAGGGTCTAAGTGATCGTATTAGGTGCTTCGTGGTCACCTCATTATGTTATTAATGGAGTGGAAAATGGCTGCCCCCCCCAGCTCGCGCCACATCATTCACACCAAAACTCTCAAGGCTGGTTCATGCTTAATTTGGAAAGAAACCCGACAGAGTATGCGTGATGAGAATGACCTAACTGAAGTTAAATACACGTTGGAGCCCTATACAAGGTTACACACTACCTGAAACCTAAAACAACATGGATGCTGCAGCAGCACCTCCATAAAGGGCTCATTAAACAAAGCAGGAACTAGATTGACTGGTTCTTTCTATTGGACTATGGTGAGAGCTGATTGAAGGCTTTAGGTTTTTGTTATCAAGTTATATCATGGTATCTTACATCTGCCATTTGTAGCCTACATTACATTTTTGCAATAATTTCCAAAAAAACCAAAATAACATTTAAGTCATGCTATTGTAGCTGATGGTACACTTTCTATACCAATATCATCAAATTTCACATTGTTTGATTTGAAGAACTCCTGTTATGGACAAGGTTATGAAAATGGAAAAATAACGTTTCGTGTTTTGTGCAGCTGCCACCACAGTGGCAACAGCTGCATCCTGTTTACCACATGAAGATAAAATGAACAAGGATTATAAAATATCCCAACATTTTTTTTACAGTTTCGTAGTTCATATGGTGATCTAGTTGAATTTATAAGTGGAGCACATGCAATTACAAATAGTCAAGTAATTGCATATGGAAAAATAATTCTTCGATTTTAAGCATCATTGCAAGAAAGCAGGTGTACAATATTCTGCTATACACTTTACTTCACTTTACATTACTGTCCCAAATAGAAGATTCTGCTGTGAACATTATCTTCTATTAGAAATAATGCAGAATACACGTGTCTCGGTATCATTTTACTTGCTCCATTTATCAGTGTCTTGCTGAAGGTTGTATATTATTTGACACCTGAGCCGGCACAGTGTTGTTTTGTTGCATCTTGACTCCTGGGTTTCTGTGCTGTGTCACTGCATACACAGGGCTTACCCTTTTCATGTTGCCATGAGTCTGATAAATGTTTGTCTGAGCTCATTAGCTGTGAGCAGCTGCCTCCTCCTGTTACCTTTTCATATTTGTTTGGACTTGTGGTTGTTACCCCTCCCAGTCTCCTTTCTTTAGGGTTGTGACGAGATGACTATGGTGCAGCAATCTGTTACCGTTTTTAGACAGTTAGTATATCTTTCAAGGTTCTGATCAATATTTTTGTGGAGCTGCAGCATCATGAAAGTTGGCATGGCTTGTAATTTATTGCCTCTATATTAAGATTAATACCTATTTCTCTATCTATATCAAGGCGGATTTATTGATAACCTTTTCCATTAGATAGCCCAGTTATCTTATCACTATATTTGTTTTTGAAATCACACTAATCTAATTGACCTGCAGTCTGATTTAGGATTTTGTTCAGACTTAAACAATTCGACCCATCTTGCAACTTAATAACTGAATAGCTCTTGCACTGTTGTTATGCCTGCTTGATTTTGAATAGATAACTGTTAGACATTGCCAAATGGCTTCAAAGTTCAACAAGACCCCTTGGCGAGTCTGCAAAGTGGGAAAATGATTGACCATGGTGATCTTTGAGCTGTGACGTTAAATTTCTGGTGTGAACAGATTCATTTGAAATGCAGTATGCATGCAAAATTTCCAACACAAGGGTACACTTCACTCTCTATTTAAATGCTAAAGGTGTATTTGCATAGCAGTTGCCAGTTCTGTGCACTTTGGTGTGCTAATTGCAGCAACAATGCAGCAGCTAGGCTAGTGATATAGTAAAGTTATACCTACTATAGTTAAATTGCAAAAACGTGTCAAAATGTAACATATAGAACACAAGGTACAACATATTTTATAGCATTATACATGTTGTCGCATTTTCATCCTTTTTCCATAGAGAGACCACTGTATGACAGCCATTTCATTATCACTTGGAGACCGTGTGGGATTGCAGGTTGGCATATTGATTAGGGAGATGGGGCCTCATCTGGAAGGACCTCTGTTCATTCCCCTGTCACTAATGGCATTACTAGCGGCAAGCACACCGTTGTGTGATTACCCTGAGCTTTGCCCTCTCTGTAGAGAGAAGAAAGTGAAAAAGGCAAATGTCTGATTTGTGAGCACAATAAGAGCATCACCAAAATCTTGCTTTATGTATAATTCAAAGCAAAGACAATCTGCAGTGGTGCACTGCTTTCACAGTATACTTCATATTGTTTTAGTTGTGGACGCAAATATGTCTTTAAATTGTAGTGGCTATAAAAACGCAGCTTCATCATTTCCAGTGTTAGTTTTCAAAAGGAAAACTTCAGGTCACGAGAAGAAATCCCCACAGCAGTTTTTAGAGGAAATCCCAACACTTACCTTTGAAACACTGCTATTATTGTTAGACAAAAAAGTCATCCTGTTTTCATGGAGAGGTATTTTTAGCTCTCTTATCTTGAGATACCGCAGGCATTGGGTGTAATCCACTCATCTTGTTGAGACTTTTTCTCACAGATAATAACATGAACCTAGAACTCTGAATGTTAAATATGCATTTTGTTAGATTTGCGTTCACCATTTAAGTCACTCAGATAGACCTTCAGAACTCAATTAAATAATAGTTGAGACTATTTTCGAAGCCCTTGGGAGTCATAAATCCCGAAGAGTTATTGTTTTTGTGAAGCCTATTATGTCATAGAAAACTTTCTGCACAGTAAATAAACCGTTCTGCTCACAGTGTGTAAGCAGCATACATTTCCCACCTTCTTCCGCTGTTTTGAAAGGCAGGATGGGAGCAGCCATTGCCCCATCCTGGGCCATGAATATCCCACACTTCAAAATAACCACAGGACCTGGTGGGATGATGATTGAGAGATCACCAAGGGTCACCCACCCACTATCGAGTACTGTTTCCTAAAACCCCGCTGCCAGTCCTTACTGATTTGTTTTGTTGCGTCAAGGACATTTTGGGATGGAATTTGGCTCTGGTTGTTTGGGAACCTACAAAGAATAACTTCCTGTTGGAGATGTATTGGCTCTTTGGCCTTTGTGTACCATGTATACCAGGAACTTGGAGCAGATTTTTTTCAGGACCACATCCTTTCTAGTAGCACGTATTATGCAGTAGTCATGCCCATCAAGTTTAAGTACATTTTGTGGACTTAATGAATGATTGCTTTCAGAGGTGTAGTTATATTTAATAAGTGTCCAGCTATGACTTACCAGTTAGACTATTGGTTTGATTTTCCATAGGACATGATCTAAGCAGACAAAAGAAAGAAAGAAGTAAGTAGCAGAGGAGGTTCCAGGGGCAAGCAAATGTTTGGAGGTTAAACAAAGCAATGAGCAGTGCTAGCTAGTTGCGGAGGGAGGATGGAAACATGAAGGACAATTACTGTGTGTTCCACAGGGTGCCACTATATAACCGTTCCAGTTAAGAAAACTTAGAAGCAGTTAATTCAGAGTGAAAACATAATATTATCAATCACAGGAAATGACACAAAACATAGCACAGTTTGTGGCTTTTGGATGTGGTTCATTGGGCTAGGCTTGACAAACGATGGCAAAGATTTGACATTGGTTTTGCTTTGACAACCTCGGGCTCTGTGGCTGCCAAAGCCTTTCTAAATCTTTCTAAAACTCTGTCCAATATACGAACTACTTTACTTTTTACTTTTTATGAATTCTTATGTCTTCGTAATTCGACAGTGCAAATGTATGTACAATTATTCATACAATTTCAGCTAGTAACACTGCAACGCTGTGATGATTTTAAAAGACTGTACCAAACAAATATCTAGCAATAACTGATGTTTTTGTGCAAGTGAAGAAATTTGTTTTCATCTATTAAACTGCTCTTCCTCCCCCACTGAAGTTAACACAATCTAGAAATGTGCAAATACTTTGCATTTCAAAAGTGAACTACTGGATACAAGACGTCTTCTACTTCACTGAAAAGTTCATTCTCAGTATACTGAAGGTTTCACATCAGACTTGTATAAGTTACATATCTACCTGTGATTGGCCTCCAAACTAATTCTGAAAACCTCATACATATTGCCTTTAAACTAAGGGGAGCACAGAGAAACTTTCCTCCTTCAGCAGATAATTATAAAAACAGCCTCCTGCAATCAAACACTGCATGTGCATCCTCTGCACAATCATGGTCAAACATCCCAGCGGAGACAAACTCTTTTGCCTGAAGAGAGAATTGAAATTTGTTGGAACAAATAGATTCAGTTACAATTCAAATGTGATTTCAATATAAAAATATTATTTTTTGCTTTTATGATACATAATCACTGATCTGTTCATACATTGAATAAATCTGTTCTGATCAGCCTATATTTTCAGAGGCCTTACAATGGCTGTGAATGTGAAACCTCTCCCTTTGGGCTTTTGTTGTGAGATGCCTTAAAGCATCTTTCTGTTATACAAGAGTCTTTGTCCCCATGACATGACAACGACCCATCTTCACACTGAGCTCGGGGCCTGAAGCACATATTGTAATATGCTTATCCACACAACATTGTAATACATGAGTGGGCTGCAAATTCCTTTAGTAATCCAAGCTGGAGGGCCTCTCTCTTTTTACAATCAGTCTACCAGTCATTGTTATTCCATATTCAAGCCAAGTGAATTCAAATTTTTCACAGACTGCATTAGAAAATTCACAGGACTGGTCTTTTTTATCAATTTATTTTTTCTGTTCCTCTCACGCACTTATTTTCATAATCATTTATTCTATTTGAGTCAAGGTTTTTCATATTTTTCAAACCTTTGGTTATGATTATTTAGTGTCTGTGTTAATTTCAGTGTTATAGTATGTTGTAGTGCATATTGTTGTTTAGATGTGCAATGCTAAACATGGTCTGGCATAGGTTTATTGTTATTGTAATTAGAGCTGATGCAAGAAAATGAGTAATCTTTTAAGCCATTTCTAGCAAAATAGCAAGAAGTAGTTAGTTCCAGCTTCATGATTGTGGGAATTAGTTTTTTTTTTCTTTTGTCTTTTTTGATTGTTAGCAGGACAAAACAAGCTATTTGAACACCAATGTGGGAACTGTGGCAAACATGAATCAGATGGATTGATAACAAATCTAATTGGTGCCAAAACTATTTGAATTTCACATTAATATGTGGTTATGAGTATAATTATTTGCATGATATGTGTTTTGTGTCTGGAATTTTTGTGTCTCTGCTCCATGATTTGGATCTGCTCCCAAGCTTAATAGTCGTTCCTTTATCCCTGTTACACTCTACCACCATGGCTCATTTATTAATCAGACCAGTAGTTTTTCCATAATTCTGCAAACTGAAAAAACATAACCTCTGTGGCTGAGGTAATAAAGTTTACAGAGCAAACTGAGTCACAGCTCCACCCTTCACAACAATCATTACACAACCATCCCATTATGTCTGACATTTCTTAATTGCCTCTTTCCTTCTTTACTTTTGATTAAGATCCTCTTGCATCTAGAATTTAACAGTAATGTAATGTTAATGCCTTCTATATTATTGTCATAGAGTGTGTTGATATTACTCAGACTGTTCTACTTGCGCATCTGTGAGCTTCATTTTGTCAGTGGCAATTTTTGATTTGCAACAAATCTCAATTTAAAATATTATTCTTATCCCTCTGTAAACAGTATGGGCATTTGTAATAATTTGCCTTTTCTGAAAAAATACATAGTGGGTGTTTATTCCCATCATCAACCTGTCTAATTTCTATTAATTTTCCTGACTCATAAAAACTTTTCGCTTGGTAAATGTTTGCATCCATATTTATTTTGTGTTTATCAGCCTTCAGGATAGCAGCAGGTTTCAGTAGAATGAGTTCCAGTAAGAAAGAATTTTTTTCCTCTGTTGGTGATTGATTGTAATTTTATCAAACAACTTACAGCTGCCACATGAGCCAAACCTATTGTTGTCATAGCTTCTTTTTTTTTCCAGTGGTACCTTTGATTGACTTCACAGTGGTATCTTTGATCTAGCCAACAGAAACAGATAATAATGTAATATATACTGTTTCTCACTGATATGTGATTGAAGTCCATTGAGAGTCCATTCAGGATAAAATCATGTAAGCAACTTGATTAAATTGTTCCAGGAAATTCAGTTCTTTCTTATAAACCAGTCAGAGGGTAAAAAATGTCATGTACAGTAAATGTTCTTTCTGATTACTTTCTATTTTTGGAATATCTCTAAATCTTTGAACATGAGTTAGGATGCCTTTGGAAGACGCTTCATGTTTTCTGTCATTTGGGGTTTAGTTTATATTGGTCTGTTGGCAAAAAACAACAAATCGCTGAACAACAAAACCTGATTTCTGACAAAGCTGAGCAAGATGAAGCAGCCTGTTTGAAAAAGGTCTACAAATATGAACTTAGTTTCCTCAACAGCAGTCATTCTAATAGAGATTTCAGGTGCACTCACAGAGCCACCTAATGTTTGATAATGACTGTCAGCACCACAGTCAATGCAATCTCTGAGGGACTCCTAATTATGACAATGGAGCTGGTGCAGATGATGCTCCACTTACTATTTCTGACAGCTCTATTTTGCAGCACCATATAATAGGCATCACTCCCTCTTAAGCACAAGGAATCAGTCACAGCTGTATCACAAGAACAGAAATGAGGTCTTTTGAACTGATCAAACATTGCTTTTTGTAGAAACACAATGGTGAACCTCACTATTTTCGAGCAGGACTTTCCCTATGCGTTCACTGTCTGGCCTGTGAGATGAAAATGAATGTTGTGCCCACTGAAGCCTGCTCCCACCCCCAGATGTAATCCTCTTTCATATGAGTGATGAGAGAGAGACCCAATCCCATAGAAAGGGGTTTCCTCTTCCAATTTCTCTCAATGAGTGCAGATATTTTTGGTTTCATGTGGAGGAAGTGTGACACATGTGGGCAGCTGTGTTGATGCCTGCATGGATATGCCCAGATGCATACACCCACAGTTAATCATTTATAAACTGTAAGCGTCCTACTTAATGTATATGTAATTCAGGGTTAAAAATAAACTCCACACTGACAGTTTGAGGTCTTCACACAGTGGGCTGCATAGACATCCTGTAGCCTCAGTTGAACATTGAATATTTATGTTCCTGCTCACTAGAGCTGATGCAAAAATCTTATCTTATTTTACATCTTGTCAGATTTGTAGAAAAACAAGTTAGTATTCCTCAAAAGAAGTTATTAAGTAAAAATTATTTTAACATCATTCCTGAAACTCATGTGTCATCAGCATTAGTGTCAATAAATGTCAGACAATAAGCAGCCATACCAGTAACCTCTAGAATACGGAAGTATAATATTTCCATCACCAGTATTCCCATAAGATAAGATAAACCTTTATTCATCCCACAGTGGGGAAATTCACATTACATTTAAAGTAGTAAGGAGTAGTGAGTAGTAATTTGTCTTGTGGTGCCTCTTTGAGAAAAACAAACAGCTATTTGTGTGCTGGACCAATAAAATTCAAAACTACTGCTCCTGTATGTCTGGTGAAGTCATATGAGCATCACAACTTCTAGTGTTTAGAAATGCTTGCCATGTCCGAGTGAGCAGCTGATTCACAGAAAGGGTAATGGCGCCCTCTATTGTTATTGAGCAGACCCTGTTGTAGTTGGCAGATATAACCAAGGGAAGTGCTGAATTGAGAGAGGTCTGTGACTGCATGCTTTTATTACTCCTCTAGACTGCACACTGCATGCTGTCAGGAGAAGTGTGTTGAATTGAAACTTCAGCTCCAGCTGCCTGTCCCCTCTAAACGCTCTACATAGGGATTTAAGACAAGACAAGATAAGAAATTCCTTCATTAGTGCCACAACAGGGAAATTAGCAGTGATACAGCAGCGAGATAAATAGCAGGTAACAAGAAGTATAAAAAAGTATTAACAATTCAATGTGTATTTAAAAAAAACAGTTTAACTAGAATAAAAGTATTGACAATTTAGCTGGACTGAAAAGTAGTAGTAGTAGTAGTAGACTAGTAGTAACTAGTCCTCACTTAGGCAGGCCATATGTAATGCTTTTTAATGTGGATTTTTATAGTGTTAACACCTCTGACAGTCATCACATTTATGCATATTGTCAAAGGATCACAAGGCAGTTAAGAGGTAAAAGAGGGGAAATGGTCTGTACTCAAACCACTGCAGTTTTTGAGACTAATGCTCCACAGTCATTTTCTTTTGCAAAGTGGTTTAACAAAATTAACGCAGCCTTTTACGGTGGGACATTGAAACAAGGCAAAACACAAACTAACGGAGACAAACAGCAACAACACAACATTAAATCATCAGAAAGGGTTACTTTAAAAACAAGTCTATAAAAGTCTATCTTGAAGTGATTAAAAGGGATCCTATGCTGCTTTTCACAGAAAAAGAATGGGTGCAACTCACCTCGCTGGAATTCAGAACTTGTTTAGATGCTCATTACAGACACACAGAAAAAGATGTTTGCTAAACACTGAAATGTGCGCTCACCACAAAATTGTATTAATTGTCAAGTGGAGCTTACGAAAGATGGTAAAACATTCACCCCGAACAGCCACATGGAAAATGACTGGCCTGAGTCATTTTCACCTTTTTACTTGGAGATCGTGTTTGGAGAAAACCAAAACATGTCTTTATTTTATACAGTCTATGCTTAATTCCATAATATCTGTAATTGTACTGACAGCATCTATTGGCTCTTGGTGTAATTGTGTAACGGGCAAGAAATATGAGAACACTTTGAGGACTCGGTGCACTCATCTGTGCAAATACTTGATCTCTCTTGATATTCCTCTTTTCCAGAATGATAATTTCCCTTTAAATGTGACTAGACAAATTCAGGAGTGTTTTTATGAGATGAAGTATGTCTCTCATGTCTTCCAAAATGACTCTCTACTGTTCACAGAACTCTTATGGGATGTAGTTTTAGCACAGAGTGTACATTTGATTTCCAAATCCACCTCATCTGTCAAAGAGCTTGAGATTTTCCCTCTTGAAGAATAGTCTAATATCCCAGCAGACCCAGCTTAGCGCATGAATGACAGCAGTCCAACATGGATTGTGTGGCCTTCATTCATTGGAAGATGCCTCAAGCTTCTTATTCTTTTGCAGTGTTAATGTTTGTCAGTAACAATTTATTTGCCCCTAGGACTGTAACTGATTATCGTTTTAACCTGATTGAACAATCAATTATCTGATTTGATAATTGTTTTGTCACAAAATAAGTAACAAATGCCCATGACAAGTTATCAGAGTGAAAGTGATGCCTTCAAACTGCCTGTTTTTTTGGATCAACAGTTGGAAAAACCTGAAGTATCCAGTTTCCAACAGAGAAAAACAGGAAATGCTTACATTGAAATGCTGGGATCAGCAAATGTCATACTTTCACTTGAGAAATTACAAATCATTTTCCGTCAATCAACCTGTTCATCAAATCATAATACACGTCACCTGCAGTTGCACTGTCTATGGAGATGAGCACATTGGCAACAGAAGCAATGCCGTTAACAGTAGCATTCTTTCCTGATGAGCTCTGAGGCAGTTTGCCTGAACGTTGCTAAAACCTGAAGGCATTTTAATCTGAATCCAAAAGGAGGCCTTACTGTTGTTTTTCAAGTTTATTAAATCTGGATGCTAAAACACTGTGCTTTCAGAACTGATACAGAAAATGAAATTCAGTTTTCAGTAAACAAAATTCTGTTTAATTTAGCTTGTGGCAAAAGTTTCAGTCAATAAAATTCACTCATGCGTCCTCTAGGTGGAGCCATGTAGTCACTGATCAGCTCACGAGCTCAGCTGCAAATCTGCTGCAGAAGTTTCTTATGATAATTTCCCATGAAACAAACTTTATGTTTTCTATGAGTAATGTGTTATATACATGACAACTATGTCATTGTATTCTACCTTTCTAACTAACAGCATGAATCATGAATTAAGCTTTAAGACTACAGACTTCTGGAACTCTCATTAGTATCAGATGAACATAGGCTGTTGGTTGCAAGGCTTAATATGTACCATGCAAAGTAAACCATATGCTATTGTATTCACGGGGTCAACTGAGGTTACTTAACCAAGTATAGGAAATTCTTTCAGTTGTTTGATAATATTTTACATCACACGCTTAACTGTGGTTTGTTTTAAGCGGCCTTAACATTAACAAGCATGGTCATAAGAGGACGTATGAAAAACCTCTGGGCACTTAAGGCCAGACTGAAAGTGGTGAAGCTTTGTGGCAATGTGTAATAGCATGCAAAAGCCACATAAAAGAGGTGAACATTTTAAAGGGTTTAATCTGAAGATGGATCACTGTTTTTCTACTGGCTTGTTTATTTTGCACAATTGTTTTCACCTTTTTAAAACAAAAGCGAAAGGTGGCCAGAACCCTCTGCGTCACCAGTGATTAAGCACTGGAAGTATTTACCCTGATTCTATTAAGGCCCTTAACCTGTGTAGATTTTATTGTGCCCTGTTCAGTCTTGTTCTTGATACCAATTTTACATGCGGATTTCACAAAGCACGGCACTTCAAAAGAGAGATGACCGGACCTTGATAATAACGTTTCTTTTCCAAATAACACTTTCAAGCCACAACACAAGTTAAAGATTATGTCGGATCTAGAGTCTGAAATCATTTCCAACATTTTCCATATGAGAAACACAGTGAAAAGCACATCAGGTGCTTTCTTTCAAGTTAATTTCTCTCAATCTGTGTAGCACTTTCTGACACGCAGACATTGTCCCAGGCCCCTATCATAAACACTCATCTACAATTGGTAGGCTGGCTGCTCTCTTTGTGGGGAGGCAGGCCTCAGGAAGGGCTTAGGCTACCTCTGAATCAGATTGCACTGTGCAGTGTCATAGGTAGGCCTGTGATGGATCATGGCACAGTTGGCCTCTGTCTGTTCTTTCCTGTCTTTGACTAAGTAAACGTTTCCCTCTGTGCTCAGTCGTTTATGAGAGCTCCTTTGCGCAATACTGCCATACGCTCATCTATCCATCAGCCTTGGCTCTTACACTGTGTGTGTGTGTGTGGGTGTGTGCGCACATGCACGTATCTTTCTCCTACTTGTCTGTTGTCCATCTCTTCTTCCGGTAAAGTATGATTTTGTTAGTAATGTGGAATCATTGTCTCATGTTCTTTCTAGATCACAACAAGCTGTTGCACAGAGTCACATGGTGTTAATCTGCTTGGTCTTTTATATAATCATTTATTTTGTCATTTACCAGGGGCAACTCCACAATGATTGTTTGCATAATTATGTGAAAGTATAATGGGCAACAGTCACATTTATCTGACTGAGACAACTATAGTAGACCTTTCATAGTGTTTATTTGCCACTCTGTCTATGATAATAGATACCTAAACTGTGATAGTGTAGATCAGCGTAGTGAGAAGAAGCAATGTGAGACACTGAGGATGTTTGGCCATCCAGTAGGTGTCAGGATAATGCAGAGCAAACATGCACTGAAGATACATTCAGTGAAGAGCTGATAATGAAGAGTAGTTCCTGAATGATAATGGTTTTACTCCTGACCATTTCCCAAGCTTTTGATACCTCTACATGCTCATAGTATCTTTATTGTTGAAAATGGAGAAAATTAAGACTATGAGGTGTTTTGTGAGTTAGTTAAAAGGTTAGTTCTGTTAACATCATAAATTGACTTTTGTGCCTGTCCCTGCATAGAAGGAGGATGGGCTTGTATGATGTGATTCGTCTTTTGTCCCCTTTGAAGTAGGAAAGACATGTGGAGTCCATTGGGTTTAGTCAAGCGCTCCCTGTGTGGGATTTAGCCATACAGTTTGTATAGCGGCAGCCTCCACACACGTGTTTCTCCGGTTCAGCCCATAGTCTCTTCTGTCTCCACCATCTTTCACACACATGTACACTGCAGTCAGGACGTATAAGGACAGTGACACATGTTTTGCGGTGTTGGCTCTGTGCTCCACACATTGGTTTCGAAATGAAACAACAGCTATGAGGTTAAAGTTCTGACTTTCAGCTTTAATTTGAGGGTGTTTACAGGCACACCAGTGTATGAATCATTGCATGCACTGATGGAACTACTTTCTATACACACTTCCTCAATTCTAGGACATGTAAAGTAAGTTCACAGGAACATCAGGCCATCATGTTTAAGACTTGGCTACAGATCCTTTGTAGAAACTTGGCATCTTCCCTGGTGATGATGTTGTGATGATCTTGTCTCATGTTTAGGATCAGTGTCCAGATGAGTTTTACTCTATTACCCCATTACACACCCTTAAAAGTGAAGTTAGCACCATAACCTTATAGTTGCTGTTTTATTTGACGTAACGATGACAGTCATCATCCTACCACTGTCTGACTGCACTGCACAAACAGCTGAAGCTCACTGAGCCTCTCTGTCTCCTGGCCAATGCTCAGTCCTCACCCAGCTCGTTGCATATGGATCTGCACCATATAACTCCTGTATATTAGACAAGCACATGTTTGGCATTTATTTTGGAATTGGCAGTGTAAGCATGCCTCCGGATGATCTAAATGAAAACCAGTAACGCAGGCATCATCACTCAATTTGGCATTGGAGCATCTGCCATACCATGATTCAGGAATAGACTGCTGCTGGGATAAGGGGTCGTTGCAAGATGTTCTTGCCTGTATCAAAAGAACATATGACACCTGTATCACATGGCGAAGGAATAGAGTCTTGCTCCCAGAGCTTCACTTGGGTGGGTTTGGGCCAGTGAAGGCCACAATCTGGTTCTGATTTACTGTTGCATAAGCCCTTTGAGACTGTTGTTTTTGAGAAGTTTGCTTTGTTGGGAAAAAAGCTAAGGAAAATAAAATAACAAACAAGAGAGCGGTTCCAAAAGCAAATGTGGTGTGTAAACAGTTCTCGGGGTGGTGTTTGATTGGCTTTCACTCACAACGGAGGCCATTTTATCTAACCACCCCCCAACAACCCCATCTCTTCACAATTAGTGGGAGGTGAACGGGTTTAGATGGAGGGTTGAGGGGGAGCTGGTTAGAATTGGCGCCCATAACAGCCCCCCTACAATGGGGAGGACCCCCTCAAATGGAGGATAAACAATGTACCTGGACCAAACAGCAGGCAGTGATAGAGGCATTTGCCGAAGAGATGGACACAAACTAGCGCCAATGGGGAGAGGAGAGGTAGGTGAAAGTGGATTTGAGGTTTTTGAGGCTGGCCCTACAAAGAATCCGCCAGTCACAGCTGAGGGGCCCAAAGCGTGTGATTATTAATTACTGATGGCTTCCCAGCCTTTGAAAATCAGGGGGCCGCAGACATCAGATGTGTGGAAGAGGCAGAGGAGCGAAAGGCCTGTCATTACCATCACAGAAACAATGTTCGAATTTGGCTGTCATGCATTTTTGCCTAATTGACTGTTTTGATGCAGGTTTTTTTCTCCATTTTGTTTTTGAGGGGGCACTGATGCCCCCCACTCCCCAGTCTTGATGAGGAGAACTTGGTGGGCTTTCAGCTTCACCCAGCAAGAACCTTCCGGAGGTTCTTTGATGGCAAGAAAAGCCACTGGAGACCTCAGGGGCCTCATTGGCCTCCATTTATGTATCGGCACCATAACACTCCATTTCTGATTCCTGACAAGAAATGAGTGAGGAGGAAAAGTAATGTATGAAAGGCATACAGTGTGTGTAAGTGAATGTATGTGCTATATGGAGTGTGTGTGTGTGTGTCTGCAGGGTGGTACTTTTTGTGTGTGTGTGAGGCTGCAATGAAAGGGGGAGGCCAGGGACCCACAAACCACATGAGGGGTCTCCTAATTTGCATAATTAACTGTTGACACTAACTGTGCTTAATGAAGGCCTATTGAAGTCATTGACCCTTTTACACAGCCAGCCCCTGGGAATGAGACAGAGGCTCCTCCGGCAAAGGTTAAAACAATGTGTCTGGTTAACTTCCGACAAACGCGCCGAAACGCCCCAAAGTCTCAAAGATTCATGCTCAATGGAAGAGGTTATGGCACAGAACGACCTGCGATTTCCCAGACCTGAAACACCACCAGATGTTTGGCATTGGTGTCTCATCCCACCATTATTATTTTTTGTTCGCTAGGATGTGCTCAATTTTCTCTGTGATACGCAAACTAATTTGAAAGCAGATTGTGTACCAGTATCAGATTGCGTCATTTTAGGTCAGGAATCTTTTCTAAAGAACTCTAAACACATTGTTTTCAGTTTTGTGGACATGGTTACTGAAAAAGTTTCAAGCAGCCCTGACTTCTGTGAAAGTCTGTAATCTGTGTTTTGGAAAAATGTTTACCCATACAATAAGAAGGAAGGTCTCAGTTAAAATGTTTTTGGCCTCCTGCTTAGGTTGCCTTAATTGTCTCCTTCTTTCTTTCATGACTCCTTTTTTTAAGGCTTGGGGCTTAAAGCAGGGACTGGAACAGTATGTGATGTATTATGTTTTAAAACAAACATGTACAAGAAATACTAATGTCATATAACAGACTATTGTGAGTATTTGTCCAAAGAGCGTTTACTAAGTACGTATGGGTCAAGTATCCTTCCTGTTAACATCTAGACCTACAGCATATAGTCTAAAACTAAAAAGAAACTGGGGCTATGGGATTACCCTTGAATTTATGTATTATAGCTAGTGTTTGTGGAAAGTATGTTGTATTTGGGTTGCATGTGTAAGCCTATTATTAAAGAAGGGTGGCACCAGCCACTTTTTGGCCATTAAACCACCAGAAATGAAGTGAAAGCCAACCGTGTGTAAACTAGAGGTGTGTGGTTAGAGAGGGCTGTGGCCTGTGCTTCTGTTGTGGAAAACACTCTTAAACACTGACAGACCACTTAGTATATGGCTGTGATCCCATTATATAGCCTTGTAAATAGGCTCATTCACTGCTTAGCCTTTGGTTTAAAAAGTAGTAAAATCTGAACTACATTTACACTATATTTCATTAATTTCAAGGAAGATTCATTGATAGATTTGTTTTTATGTCGCAAAAATGCAAAAATTCGACTATTTTTAAATCTAAATGAAACAAAGTTTACTGAAAGTAATTACATTTATGATGTGTAGTTATGCAGGTCATAAAAGGTTCAAATTGATCAGTTTGTTTACATTTCACCACAACTATTCAGTGATAGGTCCCACACATGAAGTAAAAAATCTCAGAGCTCACACACCTGTTGACAACAAAGCAGACCTCGGACACAATCTTTCTCAGGTGAATTACAAAGTGTAGTGTGAATGCATGTGTGTCCCTGATTACATTCATTAATTATCTGGTCATGTTTTTGGGAGCAAAGCTAAGCAGGAAGGTTTCAACAGTTAGTCGATTAATTGATTAGTCAGTCAAAAGAAAATGAAACACCAACAATTGTTGATAATTAATTAATAATTTCAGTCATTTTTTAAGTGAAGACATTTGCTGTTTCCAGCTTGTTAAATGTGATTATTTACTGCTTTTCTTTGTCATTTTTGTTAGAAAATGTTGGTTTTGGATTGTTGGTTGGACAAAAGAAGCCATTTAAAGAATTTAGAATTCTGAAATTTTAGAGACTAATCGATCAATCAATTGTGAATGAATTGCGCTGGCTGAAGTGTAAAGCCAGTAAAGCCATGCCCAAAAGTATGTTTTTGCTGTTTTGTAATGTCACAGTTTCCCATAGATAAAAGGAAATCTGCTCACAAGTGGTCACTCTGATGCATTTGAGACGCATTCTAGTGCCAGCTGAGGAATCTGTCTCAACAGGACACGGACAGTCCATCTGGATACGAGACACAGACAAGATCTCCCTGACATGGGAGGACATACTGTAGCAGTTGCAGACATGTAGACTTTTGTAACAATTACTTGGTGGAAGATTTGAAGACACAAGCATATTTTTGGTGCAATAAGGAGACAAAAGCCATCTGTTACAAGACGTTGTCAAACGTCAGATTGTTAATTCTCCAGAAACCAGCTGTCTTTGATGTATTATGACTAATTTCTTGTTATGGTGCTGAAACCACTTGGTGCTCCCTTAATGTCCAACAATACTCAAAGGTCACAATCCTCTTCCTGAAAATGTCCCTCTGTTCTCTTCTTGACGTCACTGTTTGTGGTTCGCACCTATTAATGGTTTTTCCATTTTGTTTGTCTTAAAACCCTCCAGAGACAAGTCTACCATCCTGTTTAGGATTTGTACAACAGAGGGATTCTCTCTCCATGTCTATAATTTGTCGTAGATCACCAAAAAAAGCGCTTCTCCTCCCTCTTAATCTGCACACTTTGACGTGCTCAACTAGGTCATTGGGGATATTGTGAATGATCATTGTGGCCTGGCCTTATTTGTATGATGTGATGTGAGGAATAGTTCGCTCTGTTAAAGAATCAAGGATTTTCCATATCCTGTGAGAATCCATTTGCATTGAAAAGGCTTTTCCAGTTTACCCCCCCACTCATCAACCTAATTCTCGGCTACTGCACAATGTATAAAAACAGATTTATTGTTCGGTTGGTCCCCATCAGGTTTTTTTTTTGTCTCAGAGGGGCCTAGAAATAGTTGATGGGGAGGGGTCTTTCACATTTAATGACAATGTCCTTAAGCTTGAAACTTTCCCACACTTGTTTCAGGGAGAATGGGGGCCCTAAGATTTGTTTTTATCAAATATTGAGTTAGTCGTCGATAGATAGATAGATGCTATATGAAAATGTGCCATAACTGATGTAAGTGGGACAAGTGCCCTCCCCATCCACCCACCCTTTTTATGTCTATGAGATGGGGCGCCCCCCACCCCCCTTGGTTCTTGCACACTGGTTTCAGGGCCTTCAAAAGGGGGCCCCTCAAGCTTTGATCCTCTACATGGGTGCGGAAAAACATCTTTTTGCCCTACACTGTGCCCAGGAAACCAAAGTTTTTGCCGCCGCCGTATGCTAATGTAGCCAAGCTAATCACCCTTCCCAGTTACAAGATTTATATACCATAATGGCGCCCAGTGGTACCCCTTCAATTCTGTGGCCCCCTTATCTACCCTCCGGATGTCCCACGGAGCAAAGGTGTCTTCTGTCTGTGAATGCAGCTGCAGTGCCACCACCCCAGCCTCTTGCTTTCTTTTACAAAAAGAGGGTAACATGAAAACAGTCCTGTGGGTGGGCCCCTTAATGCTGTTCCACTCATTCTATACCTAATGTACTTTTCCAGTAAATGTCATGAAACACACAGGAGCTCCAAGGTAGGCTCCAGACAGATAAATGTGTCGGGAGGGGAAAAAAGCTGTGGCCCCTCAGTCCCCTCAGCGTGTCTAGTGGACCTGCTGCTTGGCTTATATTTCTCCTATCAATATCTTACCCATCAAACCCATTTCATCTTCTACCCATCATATGTGTGAACTCCCTCACAACTCACTGATTTCAGACTTTGAAAACACGTCCTCATTTAATCTTCCTTCTTTTGCCTCCTTTTCTTCCTCTCAGGCTGTTCAATCTTAATAGTGTTGGGAGACACAGTGCTCATGAACTTTGCTGATGAGAGGACATTTGTACTTTTGTAAGAAACAAAGTGTAAGTGGTGAGCTTCAGGGAAACTCTGTGAACCCTTGTCCCTACTGTGGACCACTCCTGCCCCCTCTGAATTGGACGAACGTGGAGCCCGTGCATTGCTGGCTGAACCCGCCGGAGCTCTTGGATCTGTCCCAGGTTCTCCTCAGGTGAACTCTTGTCCTCCTTGTTGAGAGGGAGAACATGTTCTTTCCAATAAGAAGGCAGTAACTCAAAAGAAAATCTATTTTTGTTCAACTTGATATGAGATGTGTCAGTGTGCTAACTTTTTTTTGAAGATTTACTTGGAGATTATCATTGTGAAAAATGGAGGTAAAACGTAGTTCAGGTATGAGACTTTAAAAAAAAGCACCACCACAATCAAATATGTGAAATACTGTTTTTAGAGGTGAGTAAAATCATCATTTTTAATCAAAGCTTCAGAAAGCATTATGGATACTTTAAAAAAGTCAAAAGGGCAGATTTCGATGTTACACTTCTGTTTAGGGATATATTTGAATCCCTTACAAAATGCTGTCTTTTTGTGGCATCTGAAGCATTAGTTTGTCTCTGAGGTAATCTGTATCAATCAGTACATGTTCTCTTAGTGGTAGAGAGACACAGACAGACAGAGTACTTTATTAATCCCTTTGGGAGGTTCCCTCCGGGAAATTGACATCTCCATCGTTTCTCCTATATTGCACTGTTTAGAATACAAAATATAAAGTAGAATATAAAAAGTAGAAAAAATAAAAAATCTAAGAGTAGACACAATAAATTAGGCAGTAGAGATAACAGAAGTTTGAATATGTATACCTGAGTGTGTACAAGGTACAATAGCAGCAGTGGTAATGCTAATACTGTAGTGCATTATGGTAAATATAATCTAGTAATATGGTACTACAGTACTATGATAATAATACAATATAAAATAATACAATATAGCATATAGTAGTAGTATAATATAATATAGCATATACATTGTATGACATACATGTACATGTATAATATAATGATATAGTAATGTAATGTTATATATACTACACTCAACTACATATAACTATAATAGTAGTAATAATATACTACTACTAATAATAATATTAATATGTGGTATAATAATAATATATTATACTGCCTTGTACTATATAGCATCAATATCAACAACAGCAGTGACAGAAATACTAGTAGTAGTACAGTAATAGTAGCAATAGTGATAATAATAACAAAATAGTAATATATAATATACAAGTATATAACCTACATGTATAACAGTATGGAAGTGTAATATATGCTACACACGCTCCTATATATATATATATAATAATAAAATTAGTAGTGTGCTGATGATAATATATAAGGGTAATATGTGGTATAATATAGTATTATATACTATACTGTGCTATATGAAAACCGCAGTGTCAGAATTATATATCGAATATGTATTGCACGATTTGGTGTGTTGCACACACATTAACAGTCAGTTGTATTACCCAGGATGGGGTTATATTGCACTTGTTAGAGTCCAGTTTATTGCACAGTCTATAGTCCCTCTGTTCTTCTGTTCATGGCATAGGTCTTTGTACAAAAAGGTATCACGCCCTACAATAAAGTGCAGCTGATTAAACTAGACAATGTTAAGCAAAACCTTGAATCGTGGCCATTGAAGACTTCTTTCAGTTCAGAAGCCTTTTTGTTGTTCTGACTCTCATGGTTCCAGATTAGGACTGTCTGTTGGTGGCTGTGGTACCAGTAGCCTCCATTTCCCATTGGAAAATCTCTTTTGTAGCGCACATTTTCTACCTTAAATTTTACATAGAGACTGTTGTTACACTGCGAGCCTCAGAGGTTGCAACAGGAGGTAGAGCAGACTGACTTACATATGGACAACAGAGATGTCAGCAAAAATGTCGATCAGGCCTGCTAAATTGCAGTTGTGCTGGTAAAACCAATGAAAATGTTTAGGAGGTCATTAAGTATTTTTACTAGCTACCATCCTCTGTCTTTGGTCTAATGATTTCAGAAACCGTTTTGTTTTACTACTACATGCTACTGTACACTCTGTTGTGCTTCTCTAATATAATCTACAGGATATTAATTATTAATTATATAGTCATTAATGTAAATGTATGCACTCTTTGCACAGGAATGTTGCCAATAGCACCTGAAGATATTATGGGTAACCTGTTGCTCTAGCTCTTGTATGGAGTGTTAGGGAAATGTACTGTCATTGCATCACAAAATAAAATAAATTCAAATTATTGCTCAGCCATATAAAGGTCAAAGCCTTTATAATGGCTTTAGGAAGAGTTTACTTTGTGTACTGTGTGTTTGTGTGTCTGTATGTCTGTATTTGTGTGTGCATGTGAACCATAGCAGCGGGCACTTACTGCCACATCCAGATGGTGCTGGAAACAAACAGGGCTACGCTGTAGGACCCCTCAATAGGACCGTCTAGACTGGTCCCTGACCAGACAGATACAGCCTCCCATCAAATTAGCGTTTGTCAGATTTATGGTAATGGTCCGCAACAGTCTTCCTGTCAGTGACATCAAGATTTACAGCACTGACACCCATCCCCATCCCCCTGCCACACAAATACACACATACACATAGACACCATCCTCATCCTGAGCCCTGCTTTTTCCCACTCGCCCCCCCCCATCCCTCTCCATCCTTCATTTTTTTAGCCTCTGCTCATTGCTACTGAACAACTCTCGCCTGCTGCCAGGCCTTGTCTCTGCTACTGGGAGGAGAAGTTGTGGAAGTGGTTGTGTGTGTACATCAGGGAGTTTTGTAAGAAGGCTGAGGCCATGAAGTCTCCCCCAGTCTCCTTCTCTGAAAGCATCACAACCCCAGTGGAAAAAAAAGACCCACTCGGGGTGGCAAAACCACCCAAGCCCCCTCTGCCTCAGTAACAATGGGTTGTGTCAGGGTTTCCTGTTAATCCTCTGTGATGAAGCTTGAGTGTTTTTGGGGTGAAGGGTTGGGGAGGAGGGTGAGGTAGTGTTGCATAGAATCTTGGGGTGGGGTGGGGTGGGGTGTTAGGTTGGTGTAGTTTGGGGCGAGGAGGGGGGCACAGAGATAATGAGTGGTCGAGAGTTTTAGAGGGCGAGGAGCAGAGGAGAAGAAGGGATACATTATTGGTGGTGGTAGTGTTGTACGAGTGGAGGATGGACAGAGAGCCCCATGTATGCGGATTAGCGTCGCCTCCTCTTTCATGTCGGCGTTTTTGGGTGGTAACCCGATCCCTGGGCCCTAGCGCTAGTGAGCCCAGTGGGAAAGGCTTCCTGACAGATATCCCGTCCATTCTCAGCCCAAATGTTTTTCCAAGGCTGCTCTTCTGCCTTTGATCTGGCCTCCTCCTCAACCATGCAGGGTCACCAGCTACCATGTCAGGCCAGATAGGAGAAGGCCAGCACTGGAGCTGCTTACTGAAAAGGGGAAGAGAAGGGGAGAGGGGGAAGCAAGGGGGGGTCGCTCCAGGCTGTTGTTCAAAAATCTTGCCTCATAGTCTAGACCTGTCTTGGTTGTCTCTTAAAAAGTGGACTTTACGCTCCAGATGGTCAGTTGGTCACATCACCTCATTCATTCAGATGAAACTCCACCTTGCACCCCTGGTCCTAAGTAGCAGGCGGTACTCATCTGTTTTCCTGTTTGAATCACTGTGCTCTGGTGTTATATATCCTCCTTTCTTTCCAGAAATGCAATATGTTGCTATTGTAGAGTTATTTGTTTTGTTCATTCTATTTTATCATTTCTTTTGCTCAAAATGCTTCAGTGTTTTGATGCACTAGAAGATGCTAATTCAGTTACAGAACTGAGTTAGTGCAATGCATTCCTTCCCCCTTTGCAGTGTAGTAGATGCAGTGTGTCCCAGCAGAAAGCTGGGGGGCGCTCTAACTTCACTCTATGGCTTTCTCGCTAGATGTGTGCGTGTGTGTGCGTGTATGTTCCAGCTTGTCTCCTTGTCCAGACACCTTAGCGTCAGGGCAGTAGTGTTCAAGCTCTGAAACGAGGCCCAGACAGACAGAAGTGGGATGAATGAATTGGGTAGCGGGGGTGATAGGAGAGAGAGAGAGACAGAGACAGAGAGAGAGAGAGAAAGAGAGAGAGAGAGTGGATGTTGCTTCAGAATAAGGGGATGATGTGCCTGCAAAACAGTGACAAGCAAATCAGCTTTAAAACAGGGCCTCCCCGTACACACACAGACACGCAGGCATAATGGGTCGTGGGTTGTTTTGTCGACTTAAGTAAGACACGGTCTACTTCACCAGACGGGATGTTGAGCTGGTGCAGACAGGGTCATCTTGTTATTGCTGTATGTCTGTCATTTCGGTCCAGTAGGTCTCTGTGATATCATGCTTTAAGATGCTGAAGTCAACAGTGGACATATTCAACATTTCACTGCATCAAACACATTCCACACAACTGGATGTGCATTGGAATGGGAGTGATGTGTATCCCCCAAATGTTCCATGTGTGTACTCTTTCAGTGTATGTGTGTGTGAATGTGCATGTGTGTGTGTGTTTAGGTGTCTGTGTTTGTACAGGGATCTATTTCTGATGCGGGGGTAATGAATGGCACCTGTTTAGTGTCCTTAGTTGGCCATCATTTTTGAAGTGCAGTAAATCTTGTATTTCATCACCCGCGACTACAGTTGAAAGCGTGTCACAGTGCTCGCTGCCAGATCCACATTTTGTTTGTTTTATCTTGCAATTAAGCTTTTAAGAAACCAGTCAATCATGCGTGTAGTGACAAGCATCATGCCTCTGGTATCATCTCGCCTGAGTGGTGGCAGTGGCGGTGGTTAGAAGGCTGGAAGAGGTGTTATCAAAACGTCAGAAGAACTTGAGCAACCCAGCGTCTTGGTCTGAAATATGTGTTATGATATAATGCAGAATAAAGGGCGGTGGGTGGTTTGGCGTTGTGTGGCGGGGACCCGGGCCTGACGCCTGTCTGTGGTTGGCGGGCTAACAACTAAGCATGGGAAGAGACCAGCGAGCAGCCTTGTGTGTCTAGCATGTCTCTCTCACCCCTTAACGAGAATGGCATGCAGTGCGCCCCACACACCCCCTTCCCCCTCACTGTACTGAACTGCACTGTGTCCCACCGTGCACCCCCCATCCAGCTTCAAAGCGGCAAATAACAACAACAACTGAAGGGGGGAGAAGATGAATGAGGATGAATGAATGTGCCCCTTCCATCCCCTCTTTGCCCGCACACCCCCTCCACTTCCCCTGCTCCCCTCTCGCTTTCCTTCCATCCCTGACAGACTGCCTTCCTGCATGCCCTTCTCCGCTCCCGCCCTCTGCTTACCCCTGGTTTTGCAGGCCCGTGTTATGACTGTGGCCGGTGTGTATTACACACATATCTGTTAGCGCCGCTCCTCCGTCGGGACGCCCATATAAAGGACTGTCATTTCCAAAGGTCAGGAGTGAGCCCTGCACACAAGTGTTGTCCCGACACTTGGTCTGGAAAAATAAAAACGGCCTGCTTGCCCATCCGTGTCCTGTGTCTGTCTGTCTACGGTGGGTATGACTCCCAGAGGCAAGTGTCTCGGATGTCCTTTCCCTTTTCTCCTCCTCCTCTCTTCTTCCGTTTAGTAGCTCCACTGTTGTTGGGAAATCAGGATACACAGCTTGTGTAAATTGGCAGCCAAGGAGGAAGTCATGGTTTGCTTTTTGCTGGGCCTAGCTATTGGAAATGCCTGGAGGTAAACCTGATACCACAGATTGTAGTAGGCATTATTACACTCATTAGCACCATTGCTGGGCCGGGTGCAAACAGTTCAAGCATATCAGTTGATATGTAACTTACCTTCAAGACTGCGCTGGTTTTTATTTTAAGTGCACATGGTTTTAAACAAATTATACTTAAGAACCAGGGTGGCCTTGGGTAGCTAGCACATCCACATGTACATCTTGGTAACAGATTTCCTGTAGCCATAGTTTCCAGATTAACACCCCCTTTGTTTTTTCCAAAGTGCCAAATGTGGGCGAGCTGTATGCCCAGTTCAGGTGACTCAGTCATTAGGCACTTACTCCATATAAACCACAGCACTATAATTTTTTTCCCCCCAAGGGTCTGTAGGAATTTTGGTGAACTCTAGAGTGGATTGTTTTCAAAAGGATTATGATCTGATATGTGATTTCGACCCACTGAACATCCCCCAATGTATGCGTATGCTTTATTTACCTACATTGCTGTTGGAGTTTTCAAATGGGAGCAACTCTCAATATTTTAATAAAATTTTCCATCCATTTGCAGGTCGACATGCTTCCTATATGTTTGGACACACACACACACACAGACACATAGACACACACACACTGACACAGACTTGTTTCACTATCCCCAAGGGGACACTCCATTGACATTATGCAATCCCTAGCCCCTTACCCTAACCCTAACTATCACAACTGAATGACTAATGTTAACCTTTACTCTAACCCCAACCTTAATCTAATTGTAACCTAAACTGAAAACCTAGTGTTAACCCTCAAAAAACAGTCTGGATCCACAGGGACCTCAATTTTGTCCCCACGGTGAGAAGATGTCCCCACGGGTTGGTGTGTAGGTTTAAGTCCCCACCAGGATACAAAAACACACACACACACACTGTCTGTTTGCTCCAGCACTCAAAACTATTTCATACGGTTTTTCATGGCTGCAAAATTTGTTCAAATGGAAAATTCATATGTCTTGTTCATTTCATCATTGCTAATAAATTTCTCTCTGATTCAGCCTGACATATTTGGTATTTTTGGAAACATTTGTAATAACTCACCTACTTCAGTATCCATCTAGTTAAATGTTAGCACGTTGCTACTATATTTCTGCAAAATGTTATTCTTGAATCTAAACTCATTTACCAAAGCTGTTGTGTGGAATTTAAGTTTGGATAGTTGGCCAAACATCTGGATGGACAAAGTACTACAGTATGTAATGATCCTAACAATCCCAAAAGACTTCTAACCTTTTCTGGGAAACACATTGAATTAAATATGTGGTTGTCCTGAGTATTTCAGTAACAGCATTAGTTGATGCGGCACACCTGCGCCAATCTTTTAGCACTGTGCTGAAACAGTACGTGTTCACTTACTATTAACATTTATGTTTTTAAGCAACTTGTTGGGATACCTCAATTTGGATCATGCTGTCATGCCACTGCCCATTTTCCTGTCCTGTGGTGTCTCGACAGTAGCCAAAGAGTACGAGAGTGAAACACGAACTAGTCTGCTGCGGTGGTAGTGGCTTCCCTCTAACCCAAATTTATTACCTCTAAAAATACAAAGTGGTTTTCTAAAAAGAGCCTGGCTCCTGTTCTGTCCAGCTACGTCAGGTGAATTTGCAGCGCGATGGGTTATGACTCATTGGCAAAACTGTTTTCCTTGAAATTTTTCAACTCCGGCTGAACCCCTCAGTTTGTAATGGCGCAACGCTGTGCCTTGATCTATTTCCTTGTATGTACTGTCCAAATATCCGTGCTCATGCTGTGTGGTAACTGTGTGCAAAGTAACAGACGGTCACGTGAGGTCAGCCGGCTCCATGGTGGTGTTAATTAGACGGCATGCTGAAGAATGTGGTACGACTTCGAACATTGTTTTAAGGAAAACATGAGAGAAAATGGAACCGTGGTCATTTTTCCATTCATACCACTGATGTCGTTTTAACTCCCTCATCATTTTACATGAGGCCAAATGCTGTTAAGTTCTGTGTCTGTCGAGTTATGGAGCTGCCCTGACCTATCCTTACACAACCACTGGCACATCAGCAGTAGTGTCTTCAGCTTCTGTTCTTGTGTGCTCGAGCTCTGGTCTGCTGCCAGGAGGCCCAGTTATGTCACCCATTAAATGTCTTGACATCTTTTTCAAATTGGAGGCTGGGAGGCAGATTTTTTTTTTCTTCCTTTCTGTCATGCATCTTTTGAGGAGACATTCATCTGAAAAAATGCAGCCTGGCTATTCCTTCAGTGATATTTATATTCGGCAGTGTTTCTCATTTACATAAAGCCTAGCTAGTCAGCTTTCGCAACAACAGTGAGGTAATGTCTCGGCAGGTCTTTAATGGAAGCACAATTAAAACATGTCCAATCCTACAGAGGCAGCCAATCAATAAAATCTAGAAATGGCAGCCTTTTTATGGAGAGTGTTCTGGCAAGGACTTGCAAGGTTTTATTTGTTTTTCTTAAAGATTGCCCTCTTTTTAATGCACAGGTGGCCTCATAGTAGCCTGAATAAATAAGGAAGTAAAGCTGATGAGCCTCCAAAGGCACATGTTTGTCTTTGTGACAGTACATGTGAGAATATTTTTATAGCTCAGTCACTTCCACCTTGTGTCGAACGTACTGTAAATCACTCCGACAACATTCAGGGAACTGTTGACTGTATGTTGAATTCAATTTCCAGTTTTAATCTCAGCTGTTTGTCTGGATGCCTCAGAGATTTATGGAGGTAGTCATCATTGGACCGTCTCATCTGAGCTCCTGGTCTCAGTGACACAGCGCACTGGCTCTCAGATCATTGAGTGTGTGGTTGACAGGGGAAGGGCATGTCTCGAGGTAAGCAAAGGCTTTTGGACATATTTATTTTTCTCCTTTGAGCCTTTTGAGCGAGCTCTTCTCTTCAATCTTGTTGCTGTCAAAGAGGGCCAGAGGTGGGAGCTCCCATCTCCCTCTCCGTCTCTCTCTCTCACAGGGGCCACTGTGTACATAGGGACCCCGGGGTCAGGCCCTGTGAAACCTGCACTGTACGTGGAGGGAGAGGTGGTGGGATTTGTCCTGTGTATCGGCTCCCACAGCAACCTTCTCTATTTCCTTCTTTGTCACAAACTTTGTCGAGTAATAATTTTATTTGTATTATTTAAGGGGGTGAATGAACTCACAGCAACTCCATAGTAGCTCTTCCATAGTTCTTTCATCTCTCCTTGTCTCAGCCCCCTTGCCTCCCCTGAAAGATCAGCTGTCAGTCTGGGGGATTGACAGCTGAAGGGCAGATTTCACCTTCCACAGAAACCTTTACATGTAGCTTCGGGGAAGGTAGGTGGGGGGTAGAGGCAGCAAGGGGATAAGAGAGCAAGAAAGACAATAGAACGACCTCATCAAGCCAAGTTTTTACATGTGTTCCCCCATCTGACGTGCGTGTGTTTCTGATCTTACCGTTTTTCTGGAAGAGGAGAATGTTTCCTGTTTGAGCAGACCGGCGGGTTCACCAAGGAGTCGGGGGGGTCAGGTTGCTCAGCCGACGTCTGGTTCTGTTGAAGCAGATTCCCCACATCTCCATCAAACAGCAGCTCTGTTTTGGCACAGCTCTGAAAACTGACCCTGGTGGTCACTGATGTCTGGGGGTATGCGGAAGAATCAAGGCTGCAGCACTCTTTGCTGCTCTCTCGTTCCCCTCCAGTTTGAAAGGAGCCACGGTTCTTGTTCATTTTGCTTCCTTCATCCCAATTGAGCTGCAGATAAAATGCAATTTTCATCAGGGATTCTTTTAGTCTTGCTCTAAACCTAAAACTTGAACATTTGCCACAGGCGCAAAATATTTGTTTATCCTCTCATTTGTTTATATCTGCTTCTCCCCACTGGGGTATACATTTGTAATGACATGCCCAAGCACACCTGGAGAATGTGCGCACAGATGGGGAGCAGTTCATGTACACTTGTGCGTGTGTGTTTTCCTTCCTGTCAGAGTCTTTGATTGAACAGAGTAGCAGTGTGTTGAACAGGGTCGTCCCCTGACAAGAGCAGTAAGCAATCTTGTGTTGATGTTCTTCCACCTGAAATGTGATATAGTAGATGGGAGAGTGTGTGTGTGGTGTGTGTTGTGTGTGTGTGTGTGTGTGTGTGTATGTCTGCCCTGCCTTGTCCAGACTGGTTCCTGTCTTGCTAATAAAATAGATCTCTTTTTAGTTTTGGATACTGATCTCTCCACACAAGTTTAAAGATCTCACGGTTCACACTGCATTTGCCCCTTAATGTCTCACAGCAGGCCCTCAGTCCCAGGCCGTGATTCATGGAGTGACAGGTCCGCCTCTGGCCGCCATAAGGGCCCAGTCAGACAAGGTCCAAACAGACAAAAACATGTTGCGGCAGTGCTCAGATGCATCTAACACTAAGAGTCCCTTTCACATCTTTTTCATGTAGACTTTTACTCTGTGTGACATGATTACATTAAGTCATAAAAGTAAAACATCTTGCAGTTTTATTATTTGTCATCGCTCTTGCCTTTTTTCTTATTCTTTCTGATGGACCATGGTTAAACATTTTGCTCCTCTAACATCAACTGACAGTCTGAAAGGGTTTCATAGACCAGACCCGTTTTTGACATTTAGTAGGCCTTCCTGCTTCATCACATGAAGACAGCTGTAATGCCTGTGAGAGTCTTTTTGCAAGGGCTGAACATGTAGTGATTCCAAATGCAGAATCTTAATCACTACCCCGTCCATCCCAGGTGGATTTGGTCTTTTTTCTAGCGCCTTCATTCTCGTGTTTGTTTTTGTTTTAGTGTTTCCGGGCACTGTGCTGTAAAGGACCTCCACCGCCAAGACCAGAGTATGACGTGGTGTGCATCGGCCTGACAGGTGCTGGAAAGACCAGCCTGCTCTCACGTCTCTGTAGTGAGGGCAGCGACGGCATCGTACCTACAACAGGTATGTGCACAGTACTTATGGAGCGTTTTTTCCACAATAAAAATGTGTTAAACAGAAGCCTTCACAGACTCATCTCTTTTCCCTCCAGCGCACTGTTTTGTTTCAAGAACATGTTGTCCTCTGGATTAGAATCAGAGATAGATAATACTATCCAGGTATTACAGCTCTCCAACAGGGGGAAGCAAGTCTTCAGTATGTTTTCCAAAGTCCCAGCGCTCAGGCCAGAAACGCTCTGCTGTATCTCACCAGCCAATACTCAGCTTCTTTCTTCCAGTCAGGTGGGAGGCTGGTGTTAAGTATGTCCAGAAGAGGAAACTTGAGGGTTAGTACATCAAACTCCTGGTAGTCATTTCTCTGGTTTCCATATACACAATGAAATCCCTCAAGGACACTGACATTCCTCCTTCCTCCCCTGGCTTCGTCAACAGTCAGCTTTGAGTTGGTGCAGAAGTCCCATTTTAGATTTAGTTGTGCGTTTTCACCAGTAGAAGCTAAATGTAGAGCAATTCCCAAAATGTGCTGCCTGTGACCATTAGTTTGTATGTCTCTGTAGCAGCGGAGGGAGATTCAATGGAGTGAACACCTGTCTGTGTCTGCCACTGAGACGGCCTTCATATTATCAAATATATAGCAGAGAATTATTTTAGCATACTTCTCTGAAATGAGATTTAGCTGTCAGCACTGTTTGTCTTTGCCAACATCTACAGAAGGAAGAACATGACGAACAATGAGGGGGACGTCTCCTGTGTGTCCCCCCTGAACTTCTTACTTCATGATTTTGCACTGTTGTAATGTGCTTAAAAACCACATTTAACAGTTAATACAGATGATTTGAAAATCACAACCGCTTGTCTCTCCTGTTTCTCCTCCTGTTTGTGAACGTTTCCAGGAAACAAATTCCCACCAAGACAATTTAGCATAATTTGAACAACATTAAGTCTCTTCCTTCAGTGGGCTTCTTTACCATTTCCCACTGTATGCAACCGCAGAAACAAACCACATAATACATGGTGGCACTTCAGACGTTAGTTCAGTCCTCCACTAACTACAACATAGAACAAAACACTTTTCTGTTTAGCTTTTCTTGTTTTTCTGTTTTGCTAACCCGGACCACACAAAGTGTTGTTTTTTTTTTGTTTTGTTTTGATTTTTTTTAAAAAGTTTTTTCAGTACAAATATTTTGTTAGCTCTCTTTGTGTTCACCAGCTGGTGGTTTGGAAAAAGGTACACCAAATGTCACGGGGAGCTAAATGATTAAGTGGATTTTTTTTTCTTTTAAATCCAATTTTTTTTAGCCATTCTCTCCCTATTGAATGGCAATCCAGCCAGCATTCCTGAAAGTTGACTCATCACTTCTAACATGTGCCGTCTACACACATGCACACACACACACACACACACCTTTCTTTACGCCATGACAAAAATGCATTTTCATTTTTCTCCTCTCAGGTTTCAGCATCAAAGCAGTGCCATTTCCAAATGCCATCTTGAATGTAAAAGAACTTGGAGGTAAGAAACGTATGCCAAGCCTTGGTTTGTAAAGCTCTGAGAATGTGATTTGAAAATTTCCTCTTTTGTCACATCACTGAAACCCACAGTGTGAAAGTGTGAGTCAAACAGATATTTGCCCAGCATTGACATTTTGGGCCAACCCAGACTTTAGCAGGTTCATTGACTGCAGCCCCACACTAACTTCCGTATCTGAATGTAGTTTGGAATTCAAAAACTGCTTTCTAAAACATAATGCAATAATAAAAAAAAAACACCTTTTTTAATCTACCATGGAATATGTATGTGAAAACCACTGCAAGTGGAGTGAGTAGCTTTGCATATTAGGATATGTAAAATGTGTTTTAGTGGCTTATTTGATACCCTAACCCTTTACATTATGAAATCAAACATATATTAAGTTTAATCATTTTCCTTATTACACAAATGTTCTGATTTGCCATTTATAAATGTTTTCCCTTTCACTTAATAAAACTTGTTCTGTTCCATCATGTCCTCCCTCAATATTCACTATTTACACAAATAACTGTGTACACCAAGGATGCAAAAGCATGTTTGTTTTTACCTCCAGTAGCATCACACCTTTCAGTCACAGACGGACTTATGTGTACAGACGTCAGACCTGTTAGTGTGTTTTGAAGTGGCTCTACGTTCTGCACGTTGTTATTCCTGGAAATGTACAGCACTCGAGGAAGCCGTTTAATAAGCACAGATGAGGGATCTTGAGGTGGAGATACATAAACAGAACGAATGTAATGGGAGGCTTCCATTCCTTAAAGGGAGTCTTAATAGAGGGATAAATCAGTACTATCCCTTCTCCTCCAAGCAGCGTAGTGACACAAGAAAATTCATTGTTTTTCTGAGAGTTGAAATAATTTATGTCAGTTTCTGCGCACTATAGGCAGATGACAGGTGCAGTGCATGTTTTGAAGACTCACCCAACCTAGCCTCTGAAAAGATGAAAAACATACACGCACAGACACTAACACACACACACGCACGCACAGAAAGAGGCACAGGGGGACCACCAACGAGGGTGCTACCAAATTTGGACAGAGTGCATGAGGGGGTTTTCAAAAGAGGTTTTTCTGGATTGGTTCAAAGCCAGTCTGGTGGGACATTATTGTGGTTGGAAAAACACTGGTCCCACGCATGACACGTTTGATTTAGATACGTTAGTATAGGCTGCCACCACAGCAAAGGATGATGAAATCTGTTCTTTTTTTCTCATTGCCCCCCCTGCGTGGACCCTTACTCCCCTGCTTCTTTTCTTGTAAATACACAGAGCACAAGAATTTGAGCGATTTATGGTGCCATCCGTTATGGATGGTTTGCAGAGGGTAAAAACAAGCACATGATGTTTTGACGCCTCTGCTGACTACTTTTTATTTGGTGCGCAGTATCGGATTTAGGTTTCCGTCTGAGTTGAAATGTTGACATGCAGCCCGTTTGTTTGGCTGATTGAAGGCGTTCTCTTCTAGTTCCAAATGTATGTGACGTAAATGTGGAGTCGGGAGAGTTGGTGCTCTTGCGTAATATTTTGGTCAGTTTTCATAGTGAACCCTTCAGATCGTTTTTCTTATTAACAGCCCCTTTCCACACTGTTTGTAACTTACCCAACACTTCCCATTTCTGTCAGTATTCTTCTTCCACCCCCTATCCCCATGGCTTTAAAACAAGCAAACATGCCTGGTTTAGTTTTATGTCATTTTGCACTGCATCAATGATGCAGAAAAATGACACAAGATGTGACGCACAGACATCAGTATTCCTGACCCCAAAAACCTTGCTTTACACAATACCTTTGTGGTCTGCTCTCTTCACTCAGCCTTGACTAAAGCAAGGGAAGAAGCGCGTGTTGAGAAGCATGAAGAAGTGAAGCACTTCCCATGTATTTCCTTCCTCTCCCACCGGAAAGCCCATTGAATGTCAGTGAGGTATTCTCCCTTTACAGTAGGAATTGTAAAGCAAGTCTTGCATATGCCGGTGATTTTAAGTGCCAGAGATCAGAAAGAACATTTAACTCTCAAACGCTGGTGTATTTGTTCCTTTTGGGAGAGCAGAGAGTAAAGCAGTTAAAAGACATGAAGTCCTTCCTCATAAAACCCAAGCCGGCACTCTTTTTATATGCAGTTATTCTATCCTTGCTGTGGGCTTGGCAGGGTACACTGATCATTGCTCAACCCATTTCATCCGGGAGGCAAAAGTGGTTTAAGTTGAACAGGAAGAGGGCACATGGGAAACAAGCAAGCGTTAAGGTCAGCACCTTTGGCAGGCAGAGAAATCCTGCATACAGCAAACAGCACAGAGTGACCTTAACATGGCACTTGGAGTTGGCTTAGGAATCAGGTCTCCTCTCTATCATTAAAATGCTGCAGGCTATGAACCATTGTGTAGTTGACTCACAACTGTAACTTGTATTGTTGCTAAGCCTGGTAATGCATTTTTAACTCTCTCTGCCTTGAGTGCACTGGGCCAGATTGTCATAAGCGCAAGCTGTCCTTTAAACCAGAGGCACAAAGCAGCTTATGTGCCGACAACCCTGATGGTATGGTGCATGTAATGATTCAGACCAAGCTATACATTTTGTCTCACTCATGCATTTGTCATTGAGGTCCCTACTGTCTTGTTTTTTTTGTCCTAGTTTCCATCTTCACCACTGGTTTCTTCTCTTTACCATTGCTCCTGGACCGTTTGCTCTCTGTTGCCTCTCTGTCAATCATCTTACATGCCTGTAAATAACCCACTTATTGCCAGCTTTCTGCAGTGCCCTGATTTCTTCAATGTAACGTAAGCAAGAAGCCCAGTTCCCTTAATTGGAGTAAAGGATTAAGAATAAAAGGTTAATACAGAGAGATTTTCCTGGAGAAACTTAATTTCTTTGTCATGTATACCAATAACATATTTCCTAATTTGGTTTTCTGCATGTGCACGTGTGCATGACAGCAATTTCAAACAGGCAATGTAATGCGGTGACAACAGAGTGTCAGGATGAAAGGGCAGAATAATTGAATCCAAAGTCCAGCTGAAGATAAACTGGAATAAATAAGTCTAAATAAACCGGTTTCCACAGCTGAACAACAGACTATTTGTAAAAATCAGACACATGTGCATGCTCAAAGACAAACTGTGTGGTCTCAACAGAGCCTGTCCTCTCTCAGAGCCCTTTCTTCAAATGCTGTGAAAAAAAAGACAAGAAAAACACTCACGAGACTGCAGTGTCATATATCACTAATGCTCTTAAAATATATCAACCTTGCTTTAGAAATATGGCAGAAGGTAAAACAGTGTTGAAGATGATGGGAAACTACCTTGTGCTCTATCGTAGCTGCTGCTGAGTGGCACAGTGAGACAATATCACCTTTATCACCTTGTATGTCTTACTTAGTTAGACATAATCTGAAAATTAATCAGAAATAACATTGACATCCCAGGAGAATTGTGCATTTTCATCTTAGTGTTGCCAGCATGAAGAGATTAATACAGTATTGATTTAATGAGTGAGCAGCAACACTGCAGCAAACTGGGCATTAACATTGTTAATAGAAGGCTCTGTGCACTCACCTGAATAAAGTGTAATATAGTCTTTTCAGTTGCTTGACATTGAGCATTTTGCATCTGGGGATCTTTAGTCTGGCAGGCATTTGCTACCCAGCTGGTGCCAGGTATGGGGATTAGGTGGGAAGGGCACCTCTGGGGACAAGGGGAGGAATCTATTAAGTGTGCGTATGAATGTGTAAGTGTGTGTGTGTGTGTGTGTGTGTGTGTGTATGTCTGGACGGTGACATGACGTCAAGTCTAGACGGGCCATTTCACAGTGTGCTTTTATGCCACGCAATGACAGCTGATGAAGAAGTAATCCTAATAACCACCACTTGATGCTGTTGAGGCTTTCGATTTGAAGTTAGAGTGGTAGATATTTGCACACACACAGTGTTCTTGTTTAAACAGTATTTATCACCAGGCTTTCTAATACTTTTCAGTATTACATGATACAGGAAATCAGACAATTTATAGGAAACAGTGTTGTCTTCAGTCTGCCAATTTAATGATGATGTGCTCTTATTTGTAGATTATCATGTCTATGTATGCACCAGACTATTGATGCATGGGATATATTCACTGTGTGTAATTGTGATAGATTTAGGTAAATTTGAACTAGCCGCTGTAGTTCTTATTACATATGTGAATCCATCTTAACATCCATTGCTAGTGCATTATGTGCGCATAGAAAGAACATGAGGGATGACATGCACGATGTAAAAGCATCACAGAACATTTAGCAATTGTCTTTGACCACCAATGGGCACAGGAAGTATGTGAGCACATCTCAGAAAAAACCACTATGTTGTCATCTCAGACACAATGTGGCTCTTATTACTATCAAATAGGACCACAGTGTCTGTTACTTTGCCCAGCAGCAAGGCTTTTTTTGCATAGGACCCAACCAAAAGTGAAATAATTTGTAAATTCTCATTTGGGTTTGAAGCAGATGCTGGCAGTTGCAGGCTGTTCTGAGTTAGAGGTTCTGAGGACGGATGTGTAACTGATCTGTATTTGAGGCCACATTCAAGGATATTGCCCTGTTTGATGCTGGGGTTTTTTGTTGACACTGGATGAGTGGTGCATCACAGATACTATAAGGGACATAAGGGACATGAACAATATGAAAGTGCATTAACTGAACCAACTTTTGCAGTTCAAATTTCTAAATTGTCAAGAGCAGAAAGACAGTAATGCAATGACAGTGAGGACATATGCGTGTGCACTTGATACGTACTACAGCCCTGATTGCAAAATAGTTAAAATAACTAAAAACAGTCCAAAGACAATTAATTTAGTGTCTGCCCTCATTAACTGCATTTATTTCTGTAAATATCTGCTTATTCTGAATTTGATGGTAACAGCATGTTTCAAGAACAAGTTGGGACAGGAGCAACAAAAGACTGTGAAAGTTGTGGACTGATCCAGAAACACCTGTTTGGATCAGTCCACAGGTAAACAGGTTCATTGGTAACAGGTGATATCATGATTGGGTATGAAAGGTTCATTCTGGAGAGCCTCAGGTGTTCACAAGCAAGGATGGAGAGAGGTTCAACACTTTGTCAAACACACAATTGTGTAAAGGAGATTGATACATCGGCTCTGGAACACTTTCTAAAACTGTTGTCTGTGAACACATTTTTTTTTTTGCAAATAATTGTATTCTATATTTATTTATGTTTTACGTAGTGTCCCATTTGAGGTTGTATTATATAGACACAGCAGCCTATATGAAGGTTGGGCAAAGCATAATATAAATAGAAAGGGTGCTGTTATTAATCATTACACTCCCAAACAGTCACATTACTTGGATTTAAGAATAAACAGCTGTGCCAGTCAGAGTGGCACATGATGGAAATGGCTCACCCAATTCAAAGGAGGGATCTAGAGCAGCAAAAAGACAATGTGCAGCCGAATTACTAACACAATGTAACAAAACGTATTTATCTGAAATATTAAACCAGGTGTAATCCAGATTTGTCAATCATGTGTTAAAATGAGAGGAGGTAATGTGTGTTTCAGACCAGGCCTCACACAGGAACTGTTTACTTAAAAACAGACACTGCTGAGACTGCAGGTTGATGGGTGTATCAACAGCTGAAGTGTTTTCCACGTCACTCCAGCTCCAGCCTCAGCTCATTCCTCAATGAAGTAAGCAAACTTATTACTAGCGGCCCCCCTCGCTTGTCCCGGCTCTCCCTCCCATCACCGTATTATAGCTGTTTTGTTCAGAGAAAAAACACTGTCTGTTTTTCGTTAGGGAGACTTCAAAGAGGGTTGCTCTCAGTGTTTCAACTTTCAAGAGTGAAAAAAGACCTGATTAGCAACATGTTTGCGCTTTGTTCAGGATAAAAGCTGGCAAAAAGCGTGAAGGCAGAAATGTATGTGAAAGCCGACTATGAACCTGAAACCATACCTGCACCAGTACCCAACAACAAACAGAACAGGCTTCAACAGTAGCCTAATTTAGACCAAATGGAAATATAGGCTAGTAGGTTTCAACCGTGTTGACTCATTTTTCAAATGCAGAACATCACAAGCTGTTTGAATTTGCGGATGAATTCAGAAACACCAGCCAGTAAACACAACAGAGAATCTGAATTCAAGCAGAAGACTATCTGCTTTTCATTTTTTCTCTGTAATTGCTTGCTTATGTTTTACTGGCATTTGCCTCTGAGTTTGGTTTATTAACTCACAGTCACATTTTGGTAAACTCGTCCTGCACCATTAGCATCATGACTTAAAATTTACATCAACCATGAAATATACCTACTTGACCTGTTTTTACAGCTTGTTTTGAGCCTCACCTTTTGTGACCCTGTACCAAACCCCTCAAACTCTCAACAATCTCTTCTAAATTTGAGCATTTTATCACTTAGGCAAACACGTAAAACTACTATGACTGCAGTTTACAATTATTTACATTATTTATTAATCTATCAATTATTTTCTTGATTTAGCTCATTTTTTGTCTTTCGACTGTCAAAGTTGGTGAAAACTGGTTGTTATAATTTCCTAAAGCTCTAAAGATAACATTTTTTTAAAACAACCTTTTCTTATAAGACCCAAAAATGATCAATTTAGTTTCACATACCTCAATGAAAAGCAGCAGATTGATAAATCGACCAGTCATTTTAGCCAGGAAAACTACAGCTAGAGGTTTAACGTGAATTCAAAAACACAAAAGTGTATAAACGTTTACTGTTGGTGATTTACTTTTCTGACAGCGCAACAGAAGAAGAATCATAAGAAATGTTTAATGGACAGGGAAAGTAGGCTGCATCAGTAATGAGTCACCGCCCTGGTAAGTGTTTCACATGACAGTGGCCTGTAGCAGTTGGCCGTGCATATGCAATGAATCATCACATGTCTACATAGCACATCTCCATGCAATACATACATTAAGAGACATGTCTCCCAGACCTCAAACCATGCATAAATGTTAAACATTCTTATATTGTATGCGGTATATTGAATAAGTAATTACACTCCTTGTTTCAGCCTGTCTTCATTCACTACAGAGGGTTGAATAAGTCTTGCTTGGTTGAGTGAGTGAAGGAGGGAGGGATGGGTGGGCTGGGCGAGGTGTTTTCCTCAGATCAGATTTCTATCCATTTGATCCCAGAGAGCGTTACTCTCTGACATCACAGACTGACATCACATACTTGTTTTTTTCCACAGTGTAATATTGTCAGAAATGTTGAAATCATAGCATTGATAGATTTTGTCTTACGTAGAGGTCACAAAAAACATGTTTACATTTACATCTGTAGGGTTCAAGTCACACTGAAAGTTAGTTTATTCCTTCTGCTCTTATGGATAGATGGATACATGTAGGACATCCACCCTGTCAAGATATTTCCAGGAGAACCAGTAAACAGAAAACTAAAGAGATAATAGCCCATAGCTGGCGCACCATTATGCATTAAAGTTTAACAACTCAAACAGGGATTAAAGACATCCTGGAAAAGCAAAAGATACCGATTTCCTTTGCCAAGTGTAGCCTCAGTAGACGATTATGTAATGTAGCCACAAGATATGTTTTATGGTATCTCATACTGACTGGGAATTGTTGCTCTCTTTCCATTTCTAACATGATAGCTTTCTTTGTTGTCTTCTGCACTTACACATTAAACTATCAGCTAAATGTATCAAGTCCAGGCAAGTGAAAAGGGTGTTGAACGCTATTCTGGGAAATGCAAGTCATAACTTAAGTTAGAAATCGACACAAGGCGTTTACGGTACATGAAGACAATAAAAATTTCAAGTCTTGAAAGTATCCAGTTGTGGATTTTTCCCTCCAGTGAAACATACCGGATGAATTGGACTATACTCTGTCAAATTTTTTACGAGTTGATTCTAAGGAATGAATTTATGTTTCTTTGATCATTTGTTCACGTAATTTCCCAAACTTAGTTCATGTATCAGTCAGGCAATTGATTTTGCTCAATTCATTCATTATTTCATTCATACAGTCAAAACTGATACAGTGAATGAATGAGGCAATAACTGATGAGTCAGTACTTGACAGGCATGACTTTTACTGACATGATATTTTTACCTCTTGTGCTGCACTGAATGAGAATTGAACATGTTTTTTTTATCATTAAAGCTCTATATGGAGGATATAAACAGTGTTAAATGGCAGAAAAGTAAAACGCTAAGGAGAAAAAGCAAAAGAATGTGATCTTACTCATGGTGCACTTATTTGATTAATGATATGTTGTAGGGCTGCCAGCATCTCTCAAGAATCATGACGTCATGTTTGGAAATCCTCCTGTCAGACCAATAGGTGGCAGAAGTTGCCAACAAGATCCAATGATACGTGATGGACATTCCACCATTTCCAGGCAAAGATGAGAGAAACTTCCTAGTCAATCTCTCAAGTGCCACTTTGTCTGATAGCTTTCAACTCCAGTGAGAGGTGTGAGCAGAAAGAGTGGGGGAGGAAAGAACGAAAGAAAGAAGGGAGGGAGGGAGGGAGGGGAGGTAAATGTCACTGAGAGCACTTCGTGATGTTTAAACATTTGCCAGCCTCACAGTTCGTCACTTCTTGGCAATTACCTTACTATGAGCAACGATAACAAAGCAACAGTTCACAAGATTGCATAGGAAGTAACCTCACCAGACGGAGGAGGATAATTTTAACCAGAGAAAGTACAACCTTGTAAAAGACAATGCATGTACTTGCGTATGCAACGTGATAGGATCCTTTGTAGTTGTCTGTATGCGGTGCTTACAAGTTTGGTGAGTCTGTAGAACAAATATTTAAAACGGTTTAATGGAAAACATGTTGTGACTCGGACAACGTTGAACAGAGTTAATGAAATGTAATCAAAGTGAGAGAACAAAAGACAAGAGGAGTCTTTTTTTTTATTAGAATATATAAATCTGAAATGACAATAGCCAATACTGTGGTGTGTATATGTTAGAAAAGGGACTTGTTGATATACATGGCTGGTTCATTATCAAATCAATATAATACCTTGTGATATTTTTTTCTGTTAAGGATAAACCTGGATACTATCTCTGTAATGACGAGACTTAAAACTATCTTTTGAGTTACAAATAACTCACATTCTGTTGGCTTGAGATTTGTTTCCTCATTGAAGGACATTAACGGCTGTGGTCAACATGTGTTGAGTCAGTCACAATAGATTCCAAGTTGTCACAATAAAGGAGCAAGATGTCCCAATGCTGAAGCAGTGAGAGGAGGGAGGATATGACTAGTATATTATGGTTCGTGGTGTTGAGTGAGTTTGGCATTATAAATGAAAGGAGGGTGACAGTAGACCCTGTCATGAGGCAGTCATTTCTAACCTCATGAAGAACCTTTTTTATTTTTTGGGAACTGAGTAGTAATATGATGAGAATTTGCCATAAACGCTAAGCAGAAACAGCCTTTTCACTCTGCTAGGTAAAGGAACAAAGATTGTATATGTGCTTGTAAAATTCTGAGCATTTCCAGATCCAGGGTACTGGACAGGCTGATTCATTTTTTTTCTAAGTTTTGGATAGAAAATGGTGTTCAGTGTGACATGATTTGTGAGATTTGTGAGAAGTTTTTGTTACTAAAGGGACTTTATCACTCTGAAACTGGCCTGTCAGGAACTGTCCCCAATCACATGGCAATGTTTTGCTTTTAGTGAGAAATAGATTATGATCAAGACAGTGGCTTGGTTGGGTTAGCGTCTGCCGAATCCTATGAAGCAGATGGGACTTTGACAGACTCTGAGCAAGTGACCTTACATTGAACAAAGTGCACAGGAATTCGTCGTGGGAATAATAGAAAAGGATGGTTGTAAACATTTCTCTGTAAAAATTCATTTCCACTTCAAAAGAATTGTCCACACTGTGTCAGGAACCCAAAGGATGGACTGGAGATGGAAGTCGGGGTTGATGGCAAAACGGACATGAGTGACTCATTTTGTGAGCACATAGGTCTCTTCCTCAAATTACTTACACTAACAAATAAAGTTGCTGTGAACTAAATCATTGTGAGCGGACGTTCTTGCTCCAAATTAGCACACAAAAAAGGAACCACATGTTGTTCACTGTGAGCTCAATGTCAGTGTGGCCTTGAAAATAAGCCCAGGCTTCATTGGAATATTCCAGTGAATAAGTGTATTTACTTGAAGCACTTTGGAGATCACTCCTGTGTCTTAACAATGGCTTGTAGAGCCGCTGGGAAATTTGGCATGAAAAGAGTTAGATTGAAATGTGCACTGCAAAGCTTAGTGATTTGGTTTTACACAAAACAAGTGTAGTAAATACTGTGGATGTTTCACTTCTCAGATTGTATATGATTTGATGATTTTTTTTCCCCAAATGATTGAACACCATTCCCAATGTTATAGCCTTAATTGCTTGAAAATAAACATTTCATACCTTGAAAATACCTCAGTGTTCTTGGTTGCTGAAATTCCACTGTCCATTTCAAGATGCTGTGGTTCATACATTTCAATACGTAGATTAATATGAATGATATATTCAATAGAATCTGTTTGCTAACTGACATAAGAGATTATTATTTTTTGATGATGCACAGCGTCAGGAGCCTTTGGCATTTTGGCTGTCCTTAGGAGGTTTTCACATGAGCTCACTTATGACAATGACCACTCGCAAAGTTGACACATTAAATGACATCACATCTGTCTGCAGGAGCTGACAACATCAAGAAATACTGGAGTCGTTACTACCAAGGGTCACAGGGCGTAGTCTTCGTATTGGACAGTGCCTCGTCAGATGAGGACCTTGAGGCAGCACGTAACGAGCTCCACTCAGCCCTGCAGCACCCACAGCTCTGCACACTGCCTTTCCTTATCCTTGCCAACCACCAGGACAAGCCTGCTGCAAGGACGCCAAACCAGGTAACCCAGCCCAGCTTACAGTTCGATTAATTATTTCCATCCCATTCATGTCTAACTTCCACTGGAAGCACTGCAGCTTCCATAGAGTCATAAAACAGTACATGTCTCTCTCAATCAGTTTTGCATTTAATTATTTTAAACATTCAGACACTTTGTGCCAGTAAATAATAACACACACACACGAGGATGTCTCTTTCATTTGTATGTTTTATTGATTTATTAATTTCATTTACAGTGTAGAGTCTAAGTGGGTGGTTTCAGAGCTGATTTCTAACTTCAGTCTGTATCATAATTACTTTATAAGTTTATCAGTCTCATAATATAATAAACAAACTTGTAAAATCATATTTTCCAGTGGTGGTATTATAGGGCGGATATGCATGCCCCTGACAACCTGGGAGCAGTGTTGTTGGAGAAAACACCCCAGGTCAGGTCTCCCAAGGCAAATTGGTCTCCTGTGAGGGGCCAAACTAAGAGCGATCAAAAGATTTCTGTAAATTTGTGTTTTGGGAAAAGAGAAACCTCATCCGAAGTCGGGAAGGCAAGGCCACCTCCTGCAGCCAGACCTTGAACAGCAGCTTGCAGGCAAGTCCCTTGTGGCTTGGCCTGTATCAATTGGACCTGGCACAGCTCAACCCCAGTGAATTACAAGGGGATAATGCCATGTGGGTCAACCCCATCAAAGGTCAGGTGTAGGAGTCTGCTGCATTGCCAAGTGGTTGATGGCCTGAGGCGGAGGCCACAGCCTGCTGACCTGTGGTTATGACACAGCTCTTGTAAAATATGGGACATGGAACAGTACCAGCTACACATTACTGGATTCACCTCTATGTGCAGAGTTGCTCTGGGTGACAGATGTCCTGTGGTTATAATGATAGTTGCGAGCTCATGTCACTGAGGGAAAGACTAAATGTTGCTTTGCACCACAGGACAGCAGTTTGGGGTATCCAGCCTTTCAGGACTCTCTGGATGGGTAAGAGAGAGAGAGCTTTCTGGATACTAAATAGTTTTACACCTGGAGTCGTGACCCGTGAAGAATAATGGAAAGGCCATTGGGCTGGTTGAACAGAATGGCCTGTTGAATACCATTTTGTTTTCAGACTTCTGTGCTAGTTATGGGCTGCCTATAATGAGCACTATGTTGAGTGCTGTTGACTGAACAACAAAGTCTCCAACTCTCATGTCCTCACAGGGCGGAGACATGATTTTCAGGTGAACCATGTTCAAAACCTCCATTGCTGATGTGTCCTCTAGGAGTTGTAACCAGGAGGTCTTTGGTGCCTGTCATGGCGATAGCATGGTTACCTGTTGGAGGGCACAGCCTTTGAGGGAAGTTGTCAAGCTGAAGAAAAGGACACTTTTCAGGTTTGCTTTTATTTTGTTGCAGAAGCAAAGCATGTGGATGTGGATGATTTCCACATCCTTCCACACTCCGGATGGACATGGACTTTTGATTAGCCTTGAAGGTTCTGTCAAACTTCCACACTCCGGATGGACATGGACTTTTGATTAGCCTTGAAGGTTCTGTCAAACTGTTCGATGACTCAGGAAGTAGGGACAGGGGGTTCTCATCAGGAGGAGGAGGACTGTGACCTCAATTGGGTGGTGGGAGAAACAATTTGAGAAAGTTCTTAACTCACTAGGCATTCCCTGCGTGGAGGAGGCAAAGCTGTACATGAGCCTCATGTATCTTTTTGGCGAAGGTTATAGATAATCAGGAAGCCCCCAGGACAAGGTGCAAGGGATGAGTTTCTGAAGGCTCTCAAAGTTATTGGGCCACCTTGGCTTACACACCTCTTCAGTGTTATGACATGGTGTGCTTAAGTTATTTAGGTACCACACTGGTTTTGTCAAAATGTTGTCATGGCTTTACTCAACTGTTTAATTGTAGGTGCAAGAGAATAAATGCAAATGTCATCCTGATCGTGGAACAGTGAACTAGCTTTTTATACTTGTAAGGTTACTGTGGGTAGTGACTGGAAGAGTAAGATGATGGATACAAGCAGCATAAATGTTTTCTCTTGTAGCGTGTTTGGCTCACCATCAGAGACAAGATCAAGAGCTGGAACATCCAGAAGGAGCTTTGAGAAACCACTTTAACAACAAATAATAATACCAGCAATACGAACATAAATATAAACATAGATATTTCACATAATAATTGGCCATAATCTCAGCTGACTTTCTGTGAAAGCCGTCATCTGTTTCACAGAGTTAGAGAACGTGCAGGGCATGTGCTTCCAAGATTTTTGCTTTTCATCCTAGCCCGTAAATGGTCCATGAAACAGCTTTTGGCCTCTGGAACACATATTCCCAAAAATTTTTTGTTCACCTGTACGTTTTTATCTACTTATTGAAGTTAGAGATTCCATTATTATTTGTTGTTGTTGAGCAGGTCAATGTTGGCATTTAGTCTTCAAAACAGAAACCATGATTTATGAATAGCATAACTTTATTTTGATTAAATCACTCACTTGTGTGTGACTGCAGTCTGCATATCATTCTGGGGAGGTTTTGCTCTTCTAATCCTCTCTGTATATTGACTGAGTTGGTAACCATGTACTTCTGACTGAACATCTTACCAGCGTTGGCCAACGCCACAACGTCATAAGTACAGTTTGTTTTTTTTGTTCTCTTGTCTCAAATAGCAGTTTGCCACCAACAGACAGGATGTAATAGTTAGAAGACAGTAGAAATGTCATGTAGTAGTCATGGAGTAGTAGGTCATGTCACCACCTTCCCTCAGGACAGAATTAATCACTGCTAGTGGAGGCAGGGATAAAATACAGTATGAGGGTAGTCTCTCTCTCTATCTGTCTCTCTCTCCCTCCCTTGCTTTACCACACTCTACCTCCCTCACAGAAGGAGCCTCTTGGAGTAGGATGTTATGGATAGCATTCCCTGTTCCCTGTGCAATGCTTTCTCATGTTTCAAAAACCTGGAACCTCACTTTCCTGCTCTCTGACAAAAGTCACATATACACAAGCATATATACGCACAGAAGTATACACACACATGCATCATCTCCAGAGGCGTATTTAATGTTTCTGAAGGATAACAAAGATGGATGCCTGGAGTGAGGACCATCTGCATTTCCTAGCTTAGACCACCAGTGTTGCTGCTCTTCAGTAATGTGACATCTGCAGTGGGAGAGAAGAGTTCTGTGCCAGATTCTGCGGAGACCCAAACCGAATATATTTGAGGAAAACCTATGACTCAGTTTAACTTAGTTTAACTAATTACTATGGGCTGGTTGCACTTGAGCACAAGCCACTATAGTCACGGAAAACCACTAATCTTATTGATATTTTAAATGGCAACTGCTTGCTTTAAGTCCACAACACTGCTCTCTTTGTTGGCCTAACACAGCCAATTAATCCAGTCTGAGCTGCCCACACTTGCCCACCGGTCTTAGCGTGATGTGTCCTCTGCCATATTTGACCCGTCATCGCATCAGTCTCTGGAAGTATTGACTTTTCTGAACTGTTTGCAAACACTGGTGACATGTGAGACTAGCTTATGGGGACGGAGGGATAAGATAAATGTCGCCTGAAGGCCTTTTTTGCACCGTGATGGGTTGGTTGTTTCAGTTCATAATGGATGACTTATGTAAAGTGAGTTGATCAGAGCTGCCCTGATGTTATTGCTGATGTTGTTGGTTTCATATTGTGTCTACTTCTGTCACCAGAACATAATTAAGCGTATGGACATTTATGCATAGTTGTTTTTTTTTTTTCATTTTTCTGCATGCATCATCACACTCTTGCTGTCATATATGCACTTAAACACATTCAAAGAATTCCGTACATGCAGATTGCAGTAATTTCTTTTTTTCACTTGCTAATGTGAAATTCATCTACAATCAAAAAGAGTAACATCCATATTCATGCATCTATGTTGTTATTTTTTTGTCAAGCTGGTCAGTTCTTAAATCTCAGCATAAGGATTTGAAATCTTCTGTCAGTGGTGACAGATTGAATCAAGTCCACCGGCAGTCTAATATTAGACTGTGTCTCTACGCTGCGGCACTCGCAGCACAGAGCTAGATAGTTGTGAGTACAATAGAGATTCTCTTCTTTGGCACAGTTTCTGTGTGTATATTCTTTGTAATACGCTTGTGTGTTTGGAATTAAATCGTCATTATGAGTGTTGTCATGCCTGTGTGTGCATATTATCATCTGACTCATGGCTGTGTCACTGAAGGAGCTTAGTGTTCAGTGACTCATGAGTAATCTTGGCCAAAATGAAAGAAAATCTTAGACCAACTATGAAAGAAACCAGTGGCTCCACCTCTTCTTACACTTTGTTTCTTTGCCTCTAAACTGTACATCAAGCTCATGACTAGAGTGATAACCCTTGCATGTTCTCATTAATGGCACTCTGGCTTCATGTAATATTGTGTGTCGGACTGAAAAATAAAGCAGAGGAAAGGGTGGAAATAGTTACCCACTCTACCACTGGAGAGTGCAAGAGGGCAAATCCTCTATATGTTAACCAAACATTTGCTCAGCATCCACAGGGGTTGCTTCCTGGAGTTTATTTTCAGTTCTCCCCAGGTTCCCATGCTGTTTCTTTTAGTTCACTTTGGAGCAGCTCTGTTATGGCACTTTGCATCTTAGAAATATATATTAAGAATAAAATAAGCTATATATCCTTTGATAAAACATTATTTATACAGGAAGCTGATGCAAATAAAAAACAGATAAGGACCCTTAAAATGAAACCACTAACAGGTACTTATTCATGCGCAGTGGTACTTAAAGGCACGTGGCTTTGTGTGTTTCCACAGAGTGTTGTGATGGTTGTGTATCTGACTTTCTGTGGAACTGGTCACAGATAGCACCCTGTAGATATTTCTGAGAGGTCAGTTTTCTACAAAGCAGGAAGAAAATTAACATTTCTAAGCTTTTGTTAATATACTACACATTATTATCCAGCACCATCCTCAAAAAGGCAAAACTTGCTTTATCTTATGAATTCATTTTGGTGTACATGTTTTCTGTTCCATTGCAACCATGACAAATGTCTCATTACTAAATGTAATATTTGCTTTGTAATTGTACACGAAGCTTTGCTTATAATCGAGAGTGTCTTGCGAGTTGGGCCAACTGGTAAGGTACATTGTTCTGTAAGCCCCTAACTTCTGTATGGTTTGTCTTCAGGAAGTTTGGGAATATTTATGTGTTCACATTACTTATTGATAAAGGTTGTCAAAATGCTCTACTGTAGAGCCGAGTTGCTTAATATTAAATGAAAGTTACACTAAAAGTACCAAGGTACATGTCAGGAACAGGTGGCCAACCACTCTTAGCACTGGCCTTGCTGGTCCAGTGTAAGTGCAGCGTGTCTCCTCAACTGAGGATAAAAGCGCAATTAAAGATATGCCACTTCCTATTTCCAAGACTTTATCATCCTCAGCAGCAGCGTTGTTGGGAGCAGAGCAGCAAGGCCTCAGTGTGAACCCTAGAAAGTGTTGGGTTATGTACAGTGTGTCCGGCTGTGTGTCTGAAAACACACATATAGTATCACTCATTTATTTAGGCTATCTGGAGTATATGTGCTTCCTCTGTGAATTACCTCTGATTAAATTTGTTGCTTTAGCAAATTTTCCTGAAGAGTTATGGTTAGAATAAATATATTGTATGATGCATTTTATGTTGTTGTGTTCTCAGTCTAGGCACATAAACAAAACAGTTACATTAAAAAGTGATGCTTTTCTATTCCCAGAATCCTGTGTGTACGTCTAAGGAAAGTAGGTTAACATAGTAAATGTCATTTATTGCACATAACAGTCCTTTTCAGCTTGTTGTAGCTCCCATGAATACCAGGAAAAAGTGTCTACATCAGTCATACAACCTTGTCTGTTCTGCAAGACCCAAATAATCTCATATGCACTTGTATCCTTTAAAGGTCTTGTATAAAACACCATATATACCTAGTATGTTATGTATGCTTTCATTATTCATTAGAATTTCCAATAGCTTTTTCTTAAGTAAACAACATGCTAAGGGTCACTGCACATTGCTTTGAGATATTTTGGGCCAGTGGAGCTACTTCCCTCAAACTTTTGCTTCAAAGAAGCTTTACACTGTTCATTAGGTCATCGGCAGGTTAGGAGAGTAACACTGCACAAATAGTGTACATTTAAGAGAAGCTGATATGCTCCTTAACCATATTAAGTTTTGAACTGTAATAAAGTCATCTGAAAGTTAATTGTTTGAATAACTAACTACATCAAAGAAATATGGGAATGAAAATTAAATTAGTTTTTTTTCTCCTCTGAGTAAAGGCTGTAATAATGTTTAAGATGACTGTAATCCATAACACTTTGAAAATAACCTTTTAAACCAGAGTCATAACCTTTGATGCACCATAACAATTTGCTCCGGAAAACTCAGTCTGGTTTCATCCTTAGTAATCCCTTTGAAATGTTTAAATGATTTAAGCATGTCTAAATGTTTATTAGACAGGTCACTCTAAATTAAAACAAGAAGTCATGCGTAAGGTTTTGTATATACCATATATGATGCATGGACCTTATGCTGCAGGTCTTGCCACATTGTTCCTCTTCAATCCCATGACGCGAAAACCTTTAACACTTTTACACATACAAATTAGTATTTATTCATGTGTCCTGAAATTAAACTTGACATGTACATGTGACCTCTTCAATTTAATTTGTGTTTAATGCTTTTAGGAGCTGATATATTGCACACATCCCTACCAACGACAATTAAATTATTAAGGCAAAAATAAAAGGCATCCAAAAAGAATAACTTTTATATTCAAACCTCGAAGCAGCTTATGAACACGATACATATTGGAATCGGCATTGTTTGGGGGTTATCTGTATCTAACATAATGCAGGATGAGATGTTCAAGCTTTGTTGTATAGGCCTTAATCTACTCAACAAAGCAGCTTTTGGAGTCCAGAGTAAAGATAGTTAATTCTGAAGAACATTGTTTTCATCTTTGTTTCATGTTTGTTTTCGTAATTTAGTCTTCTCAGAAACCTCAAGTCTCAGCTGCCAATGATATATGCTTTGAAACTTCCTTCTGCAAATGATGTAAATGAAATTGAAAAGGATGTTGTATGTAAATATGAAAGCGCATATTCCCAGACAATCATTATATGGTGTATAATGTTTCAACCATGGATGGGAGTCTGTAGAGAAAGCTACAAAGTGGGTCTGTCACTGAAGGTCTGTACATGATCTAGATTGCAAAATTAGATTAGGCCCACAGATGAATGAAGTTATGTATTGTTGTGGAGTTTTATTGAAGCATGTATTGGATTTCACACACGTCCCGCTGCAGACCCCTGAATCCTGCAACGGCTTTCCATCTGATCTCCGTAAACCTCTGAAGACAGCAGCTGCAGTGCAGGTTCCTGTGAATATTTGACAAGCACCACCCATGAAACAAGCCCAAATTTAGTTGGTATGAATTCTATTGGCAGCTCCTCTGGCGATTACACGGTACACAAATGACGTCTCAATGTTAGCCCTCTTCTCACAGCAACCACTCTGTTGACAGAACAAGGTGGCTCATTTCCTTCACACACACACATGCTTGCGTTTGCTAGTGCTGTTTTCTGGGGCACTCCTTGTTTACAGTGTCACGTTAGTGACTTAGGGTGTTTCTGGCACTGCTCGAGCGAAGGGTGAGAGAAGTTGGCGGTGGGGTACTGCAGCTCAGTGGGCCTGTTAAGGCCTCACTGGGGCCCTCTGTGTGCTGGTGCAAGTGTTTTCCAGGAGTAGGGTGGGTCGGGAGGAGGTTGAAGGAAATGTGGGACAAAATTCCTTGTTGACATCAATCTCCTGCCGTTGGGGGGCCCAAGGAAGCTGGGGAGGAGTGGAGGCGAGGTCACCCTGTTGATATAACACCTCAACAAAGCAGGTCTGTTTGGATGGATGGGCCTAATGGACTGCGTCCACGAGGGGCTCTTGTTTTAGAAAATGCTGTCAGTGTTAGTGGGCAGAGGTAGAGGTCTTTTTGGTTCTGTTGGTGCTTGTCTTATCGGAGGAAGAGACAGAAGACAGACCGAAGCTGATGATACACTGCATGAAGAGTGCAAAACACAATGGAGTGAGTCACAAAGAGGGGGAGAAATAACATGGGGTAGAGCAGTCTTATGAGGAAAAGCGAGAGAATACAGGGATGACAGAGATAAATAAAAAACTACTGTAAACTAATACTGCAGTATCTAACCTTAAGAATCATGATGACGGCTCCCCTCCAAAACTGAAGACAGAAGCATTGAAAAATTGTGGTCAAAGTCCCCAAATGTCTGAAGTAGAAAAGCAGCACCTCACACCTTCTCTTTTTCTTTTCTCTCTCTTTCACACTCACAGTCCCTCACTCATTCACACACACACACACACACACACACACACACACACACATATACACACACTCCGACTCAAGCCGATCCAGTTTGGAACAGCCCCTTCATCTTTCAGTCCATTGTGAGGAAAACAGTGCCTGGTATGAATTGAAGCACATCTGTTTTCAGTGTACCAAAGCTAAATCTGATGTTGCATATGCATTTTGACAAAGTTACATCGCATAGACAAGCAGCCACTCAAATGCGTCATACACTTGGGGGGCATTTTCTGCCAAACCAGTGAAAACAATGGAGTGAATTACGGTAGGGTTGGTACTAATTGTTAAATTGTTTTTCATACACTGTTCCTGCTCTTCTCTCAATTTCCGGAAAATCAGGACGACTGTACCGAGAAGCAGACTGGAGACAGCAACAGATTTTCACCTCTTCACCATGCATAGAATCATTAATCATCAGTTTGCCATGTTTTGACAGAAACAGACGGGCAGACACACACATACACTCAAACACAGTGTATGTGTGACGCAGAAATTGTTTGTTTCATATGTGCCATATGTGCCATGTTTTCTGCCGTCAGCTGATCCTAGAAGGAATCATTTTTCTCACAATAAAAATATTTTCTCTCGGCTGCTGTTGACACAAGCTAAACCAGAACATCTCCTCATATTATTCAAGGCCTGCATAAACAAGCCTGTCTTCTGCAGTAGGTCAAGGGAAAAGCGTCTCGGAGGTTGAGTTGTACTGTAAACTACTTTGCTTGCACACAAACTTGCCTCACCACAAGTTTGCAGAGTGTTAATCTGTAAATTATCGTTATGCATACAGTTTCTTTATAAAAGTACCTTCACTTGGTGCCTAGATTACTTCGTCCTTGTTATAACTTGATACAAGTACAGGTAGTGTATGATTAGATGAGTTTTGGATTATGTTAGTGGAACATAGAGTGGAAATCCCTGCTATTTTGTGGCCTTGTACATTCACTTAAACGTGTCTGCATTTATATTCTACGTTGTAGCACTTACATAGTGTGTATGTATGAATGTGTCATAGAGACATACTTCCACACGCACACACAGAGGGGGTGACAGACAGTGAAAGAAGGCATTACACATATCCTGAAATGCCATCTGATGAGTGGTGAAGTGAGACTTTGCATCTGCACCGCATAGATGAAGTCACTGCTGGCGAGTCGCCTTAGATTTAACCCTTTATTTGCATGTTCACGTTCAGCTTTCATTGGACTTTTTTTTTTCCTTTTTATACTTGTTCTGTATTGTATTGTACATCCTTTTTTCCCTGTCTTTGTACTTTTTCCTCTTAACACTTTGGTCATTTTATTCAAATCAAAGCCTGTGGAGGGATTCCAGCTAAGAAATAGAAGGAGGAAATCAAAATATGTTTTAGTTGAATCTGTAATCTTTTCAAGTTCACAGAATAAAGTTGTGTTGTGACTTTATTACTTTTTTACTTCCTTAAAATTGGAGCTGTAAAAAAGAGGACATGTCAAATTCTTGATAAATGTTCACTTTCTCTCCTCTTTTCCTACTTCCTACTGCGTCAGAATACTCTCAGTTCCATTGATAAACACTAGAGACAGGAAGTTTCAAATCCCTGGCCTTTCTCACTTTATGCCCACTCCCTTTTTCTTGCTCTTTTTTTAGTTTTCATTCATCTGCCCAGCAGTGCTTACCCCGAACTTGACACAGCTCTTTTCAAAACATTGTGGTGAAATACTGGCTATAAACTGTAACAGTTGCTTGACTCTGAGAACTTCATGTCAGAAATGTATGACCCTAGCAAGAAATGGTACAACTCAGTACCCTGAGTATACATAGCTGTGTGTTTATAGATGTACCCACAGGGTAATTCCTTTGGGTTTCTCAAATCTTGTATTGTTTATTCTTTGATCTCTTTCCATGTCGTCCTTTCTCTTTCCTCACTTTTAAACTTCCAATTCAAGTTTCCTAGCTTTTACTTCTAAACATGTTAAATCTACTCCAGTGTGTGAAAAATTATAACTCCTTGGAAGCCGTTTTTTTTCTGGAGGCAACAACCTTGCCAACGCCACAGCTGAGTGGGCTTTTCTGTTGCCTGTTCTGCTCTCCTGTGGTCCACAGGAATGTAGCTCGTACAATGATGGAAAACCCACAACCAACAAATTATTATTCCCATGTACAACCCAGATTCCAAAAAAAGTTGGGCCGCTGTGTAATACGTAAATTAAATGGAATGTTAACATTTGTTAGTGCTTTTTGACACATTCTCAATTGAAAACAGAACTAAGACAATTAATTTAATGTTTAGCTTGATAAAGTTCATTGGGTTTGTAAATATCTGTTTATTCGGAATTTGATGGGAGCAACACTTTTCAAACAAGTTGGGACAGGAGCAACAAAAGACTGTGAAAGTTGTGGGTCTGATCCAAAAACACCTGTTTGGATTATTCCACAGGTAAACAGGTTCATTGGTAACAGGTGATAGTATCATGATTGGGTATGAAAAGTTCATCCTGGAAAGGCTCAGTTGTTCACAAGCGAGGATGGAGAGAGGTTCAACACTTTATGAAAGGCTACATGGGCCAATAGTCCAACAGTTAAAGAACAACATTAGTGGTTAGCACCCATAGCATGGATAACTTGCAAGTCTATAAAGGCACCAAATAATGCTGAAAGATACATACAGGTTTTGGAGCAACATATGCTGATGTCCAGATGTCTTTTTCAGGGACATCCCTGCTTATTCCAGTGAGACGGTGCCAAGACACATTCTGCATGTGTTATGATAGCGAGACGTCATGGTAAAAGAGTGCATGCACTAGACTGGCCTGCCTGAAGTCCAGACCTGTCTCCCACTGAAAATGTGTAGTGCATTATAAAGAGCGAAATATAGGCACTTTAACTTGTATTTACTCTCACATTGCTGAGATTCACACTCAGTTAATGGAGATGTTCTGATGAGTGACTAGTGGAACTGTCAGTGACAGCTATAGGTTAGGCCACTGCCAGAGATTAAGCGGGTGGTTGGGTCATGGTGTAGGGAAGTAGTTAGCCAGCCTTTTTGTCTCTATTATCAGGCTTCCTGAAATAAAGTGGGTGGAGTGGGGGCATGGGGGCTGGGCCGGACTCTCTGTTTGATCATTGATCTCCATGACCTCATTTGAAGGGTCTTAATCTCTCAGTTGACCTCCTCAAGGATTTTTCTTGAGGAAGGTTGACAGGGGTGGATGTTGACGGAGCTAGCAAGGCAGTGAGGATGCTGTGGGGAAAGTGATGGGGGTCTTTTTCCACTTGAGTGGAGATACAGGGGTGTAATGAGCCTGGAAGATGTGTGGACATACACGTGTGCACATGCAGAAGAGTATGCAAATCTGAGCTATGGAACTTAATACAAGCTGCTTTTATTATTCTGACTGCTAACCACAAATGCTCACCCGTTAGTGAATTTCACCATCAAAGTTTACATAGGCCTAGCTCACCCACGCTAAGGGATTGCACACCAGGTTTTGTTGTCGAGAACAAACATGCCTTTTCTTTACTGTTTCAGTTGTGTAATTCCTGGTAAAGACTGTAGTAGTAGTTATACCTGAGGTGATTTTTTTTTTTCATCCTAACCCCACTGATTGAATATGAAGCCTTCCTCTGAGGATGTTCTTCCATCATGCAAATGTCTAACTCTATCCCCAAAGAAGATTTAAGGCTAACTTTCCTTCAGCCTTTGTGCCTCAAGACTCTAAGACACTACTCTCCATGACAATAAGAGGATAACACTGTCTCTGTCTTCAGGGCTCAAACCGAATGTTGTGACAAGACAACCAGGCCGCACCCTTTCACATACATCTGCAACACAGTTGAGCAGCTCTATACACTAAACCATTGGGATTGTCCACATCCCATGATGGTGCTATTTGACAATGGTCTGCATGGAATATTGCCATAATAATTTCTTTCTTCAGATTTGTATATTCACTTGTCTGCAAGAACCATGTGTGAAAATGTATTATTTTATAAAAGTTAGTGATAATACACAGTTTGACCAAGAGCTCCATATGGATGGGTGGTTTTTCAAAGTAGCTGTAAATAGTGTTAAAATAAAATGATCCCTTGGAAGTCCAGAAAATCATGCAACTTGATACGTGAAAAAATTTAAATACCTCCTAGTGAAAAACACGCCTGTGAACACCTCTTGTCGCCACACAGAGCTTCAGATTCATTTGGTTTGATGCCATGATGCTTCTGTGGACAAGTGTCAAAAAGGCATGATGGCGTCATTGAGACAGGGACCAGGATCTTGGCGAGGTTCACGTCATGGAGAGCTGGCCCTATGAGGCCGGAGGTTTAGCTCTTAACTCTCTTTAACTCTTTGTGCTGCCATTTGAACATGCAGGTTTGGTGGGAGGGGCTTAGCAGAGTGATGTGAGGCAGTAGAGAGGAGAGTTGAATTGTTTTCCATAAATTTGCTCAGATTTTGCTTCCTGCTGCTTTAAGATACTTGAATTTATACTTTGTAGGGAACAATGTACACGGAACCATGATTCCTTGTTGCTTTAATGAGACAGAGCTAATTTCTGTGTAATCTTAGTTTCACTTTCAACACACTCATTAGTCTACCAGACATTGGATGAGGTCACTGTTTGGGACTTATTGCCCAAGCAGTCTCCTTAGTTTATAATCACTTCAGCAGATTAAGATCCAAAACGTCCCAGAGTTGAAGCAACCGACTGATTCAGGTGGTCCGTTTGATTTGATTCCAGGGAATAACTCACAAAGTTGTTTTGAAACAAGTTTTGTATGTAATGACTTCTGAGAAAAAGATGGAATTTTCAACCTTCTTTCTTTGATTTCTGCTTCACTGACATGAATCACAGTTTTGCAATACAGTTTACTGAGGTCACTATGTTTTCCTTTCTTTGTAACTGCTCCTTCCTATTGCAATTAACAACTGATGATAAGGTGTTCTCTCTTTATTTTGAGGCTTTCATGTGGATTGCAAACATCTACCCATTTTGTGAGGAGAAGAAACAGCGTGACAGGAAGAGCGAAGGGAAGAAGGGATGGGAATGTTTTCATTTGAGTGTCTTTGGTATTCAGGCCAGATAATTAAGTCGCTCTTTTAACTTGTCTCTTCTTCAAGACCTCCAGATGCGCCTGAGTGTTGTCAGACAAGGTGTGTCGCTCTGACACGTCCATCCATGAGCAGCTGTGCGGATGTGCTCATTTATGCGCGCACTCGTGGAAATCAAACTGTTGTGTTTTACATCAACAAACCTTTCCGCCACAATTTCCCTTCCTGGTTGTGTCAAACTCCCACACACAACATGGTGTTATGTGGTCAATTCACTGCTCACCCTCAGGAATGCAGCTGCACTCCGACTTCACCACACATGAATACACACATATACACACACGCTCTGGTCTCCCTCTCCTTTACTGTCCTCAGCTGGAAAGGTTTAAAAAAACTAACTTACACAAGATCCCTGGGAAGGAAACCATAAAGAATGGATTTGATGTGAAGAGGAAAACCACAGTGCTGGGTGAATTGTGATAATGACAGACGGGACACTTCCTGGCTTCTTGTTTTGAGGGAGAGATACTGATCTCAAGCAGTGTTACCCAAGATACTCAAAGAAGCCAGGCAGGGAGATCACACTGACGAGGCTGAGGGAAAGCGAGAGGGCCAAGGAAACACAAAGCTGCAAATGAGAACGTCAGTGCCCCAGAACTCCCCTTCTGCTTATCTCTCTGCCCATCGTCTGGGGCTCTTTTATCAGCATGCCAATTGTATCCAGGCCACAGGTTTTGCCTGTGTTTTTATACGTGGCTCTTGCTGTTATCAACCTGCCACATCAGTGAAGAGGAATTGATGGACAGCTCCAGCCTTCTTTCATATATTCTAAGCATATTGGCTCATCTTAAGAGAAACAGTATGACAGATTCTTTGTTTTTAGAACTGGGAGGCAGTGATCGCTGATTATCCATCTCTGTTAACCCTCCTCTATCAAAATATTTTGGAGGCACTCTCTCTTTCCTGTACGTCATTATTACCATTATTATTATAGTAAATAATGTGAGTCTGACTTAGCGGTCTGTTTGCGAATCTTTACTTGGAATTTAGATTCATGATTTGAGGATGATAGTTCTTTAGTTGTCGACCTTCACAGTTTCCCAGGAGTTGTTCATAGAGATAAAGAACTCTTTGAGTGTCACTCTGATGTTGTATTAATGTTGTTTTTTTTAATTCACCAGTGTTGTCTTCACTTGGTACACAACCTGATCATGAATCAAACACCTGAATAACATTGATTGGTCTTCCTGAGTTGTCGCTGCATAATGTATGTTGTAAGACTAGATGTGCTGGCCTCCTCCAGTATACTGCTGTTGGTGTATTGTTTTCCAAGGTGATTTGGCATTCATGCTGTACGCACATACAGTATACATACTCACATTGATATAATGATGCTCTGCACTCTGTCCAAAGCCTCCATGTTTTAGCATCTGCATTCCTTCATGGCACAACCACCTCCAGATGTTCTCCTCCTGTACTGTACCCACGTACAAATCTTTTTTCTGAAAAGGCAGGGAACACTTGCTTGGGCTGGATTTCCCCCCATAAAGCCGCTTTATTTGCCAATGTTTTTCATCTCTTCAAAAGACTTGACATGGGAGCCCCTCAACAGTGCACTCTGGATAAAACATTAAGGGAACCAGGCCTCACAAACAAACTCTCTCCCTGTCCTGAAAAGACAAATGACAGCTTGAAATATATGACTGTGTAGCTTTATAAAAGCAAGAGAAAAACTTAACAGTTCAAGGTCTCTGTTATCATACTTTGTAGAAAGACTATACTCTGAAATGCATTATTCACCATATCGTGACTGTGATGACTGCATTGTTTTCTCATCATATTTGACCACCTGCTTGCACCTCAATTTCACACCCTGCTTGTATGTTAGTTTTGAATCGCCCTTTGTGATTAACTAATGCTGATATCAGAACACGCGCACTTTTGCTTCTTCAGCATTCTAGACTTGAGCCATCACTGAAGATTGTACAAAGTTATTTAGTAGTAGATGTAGTTGTATCTGTACTTTCTGTGTGTCAGTGGCCTCAGTACATGCACATCTGTGTACTGTATGTGTGTTTTATTCACGAGTTGCTTTGTTTTCCTGTCCGGCAACCAACTTACCCCCTGTGATGGCAGACATGACTGATCTGCGGGCTTGTCAGGTACCATCAGTGCAAAGCTGGTGCCATGTGACACCCCCGGCGGCTTGCCAAAAGCTAATTGTGCTAATTGGCGAGCGCCAATCCTGTAACGAGGCTTTGAGGGGTGACCCACCAACACAGATGAAAGCGCTCAGATTTGTCTTGTGTCAAGGACTTGCGGGTAATCGGTGCGTCCGCTGACCTGCAGGCCAGGAGGGCAGGACTCACAGCACTTTGGCTAGTCTGTGTGTGAAGATGGAAGTGGATTGGGGACATGAACTGGAGGATCCATTCAATGGGTCTTCCCAGACTTCAAAATGAAAAATTATACTATTACAGCTTATGTCTGAAAATAATAATTTCTCCTTAAATCCCTATACACAGAACTTGGGCACAAGTTCCCCATTCATTAGCTATTCTTTGTTGATAGCATTTACTCATTAATATAAAACAAACATCTATGAAACCTGGTCGGGCCGTTAACCACTTCCTCAAAATCAAAACATGTCATTTCCTGAGCTGTGTGCATTTGAAGTCAGTCCTATGCTATGGTCTGTGGAAAAAAGTAGAGTATATATAATCCAGTCTCAAGGATTGATAGATGAGCCCAGAAACCAGACAGAAACTCTCCCAAGGGCTTTAACAGTCACCAGGTCATTTTACTTTTGCAGCTTTAGTTGTCTGATAGCCTTAGCTTGGTGTGGAGGGTGGGGGGTGTTTGGTGTTGGCTGTCTACGATGGAGAATCGGTTTAAAAAACAGATGAACATATGCCTCTGTTTGTTCCATCAGCTGTTTGTTAGTTGTCTCAAGCTCAGTCTAATGGATAATGGGTAGTCTATTCTCATGCTGTCTAGGAACCTGTTAAGGATTTTAAACCTAGCACCGGGGGAGCGTTTTGTTCGATTCAGTTGGCTGCCATTGTGTAGAGAAGGAAGAAATGTGACAGCTGTGCAGATGTTTAAATGATAGGAAGACTAAATTCCCCTTTGTCAGATACATTAAATTGTGGAGAAGTGTAATTTGTCACTCTAGCACATTTTAGGCCATTCAGCTTTGTTACTGATGGATACTGCAAACAGACTCTAAGGCAGGTTAAGACCAAAATTTTAATGCACACATTCTGACCCTGGTGCATAACAGGATGTTGACCAGTGTGGATGCACATGAGCCTTGTGCATCATGAATCAACCATCCCATAATAGTACATACCTATTACATTTAAGGGTCAATGGTTTCATGACTGAAACTTGCGGCCCAGCTTGACGTCGGGTGAGCTGGGACGTTTTGACTCTTGTTGGGCCACCTGAATGGCACTTTATCTAGCAAAGCCGGCATGCATGCGTGCACACACCACTAAACTTCCTGTTTCTCATCAGATCTCCTCAGCCCCACACACATTCAGGGACAGATTACTCTTGACTTTCCCGATAGGGGGCAGCCCACAACCCAAATAGTAAGTTTCTCCACTGAGATGGGATGATTCAAAAGGAAGTAATGGTGTCAGTGTAGGTGTTGCTTGTGTTGTAGGAGTTGTAAAAATAATAATAATAAAAAAAAAGCTCTTTAATGTCTGACCTCTTTTTCAGTCAATGAACAAATTAAAATTCTACTCTTTAAAGTGTATTTATTTCATGTCATCTATTCATTAAACAGCTTCAATCTGCAATGTAGGTGGTATTAGAGTTACTGTAATATACTGGCACTTATCCAGAGGGTTTAGCAATCATAAACAATAATGGTGTGGCTCACTATACTTTACTCTATTTGATTGAAAACATGTTACATTTCATCACAGATTAAAGAAACCTCACCTGTCAGTGATCTGGGGTTTTAGAGGATTGAATTAAATTTTTAATTTAAGTGATTGAAATGTATTACCACTTTCCTTTGTACCCTAATCAAGCATGAAATACAATATTACCTAATTATAGCAGATAGTTTTTTTTCTGCATACCTGGGTTGAATACTATATGGAACTCGATCCATTCATCCACATAATACAGTCATTACTGTTGCCATACACTGAATTGAAGGAAAGATCAAACACAACTCCCCCTTTGACTTTGTTACACCTGTGACAGCACATGTTGGAGGGGTTAAACTATGTGTGCCAGAAATCAAATGAATGCACAGAATACTTGGCAGATCGCTCTTCCCCAGTGCAATGTAGCTACATGAACATGTAAACTGTCTGAGTTTTGCAGACATTGCTGCAGGGCAGAGGGAATTACACTGTCACACAGAGGATATGGAGCTGCCGTGATATCCTCTTGGCACATAGTTGAAGACCATCCAGGTGGAAATTGGTATGCTCTGCCAAGAGGGAGGTTAGGAGTGAGGTAGTTGCGTGGGAGGTGCTCATCTGCATCGGCAAGCATTGTCTTTCATGTAAACAGTATATGGCTTTACCTGTTGTAGCTGTCAAAGGAAGAAAAGGTGGTTTGTGATGCTGGGTGTGGAAGCAAGCAGATGTTAAGGCTTGTTTGCATGTGTGCCAGGTTTTGCACACCTGTACATTTTTGGGATTCATAAAGATGTGTGCACATCTGTCAGTACTGCAGCCGTGCCACACGGCAGAGACACGTGTCTGTGAGATTTAGATTGTAACTTTGTGCTTGTCAGTGAAAAGAGTAAGAATATTTACTCTGATTATACAAATGAATGTATTCCAAAGACAAGTAAAAAGGCCCATAGAAGCTGTGATTACTTGGGTTTTGTAGTTTTGTATTGAGGCTACAGAACCTTTTACATATCCAGTCACTCAGAACCTATTCAGGAACTATCCTCAATGATGTTTAGTGTCTGTCTTCAAAGCTAGATGCTGAATGATTTCATATTTATATGTCATCAATATTCATTCAGTTTCTATTTTAACTCACAATTAATTATTGTAATCCCAATATTTCCATAACAGAATTATACAGTTATTAAAGACACAGTAGAGTGATGATAAAAACAGCTCTTTGTTTCAGTTGGCTATGCACATGAGCTCCAGGACACTGTGTCACAGGTTGTTACTAACAATAAGTGCACAGAAGAACAACGGGAAGACCGTTACAGTAACACTCTACTATGCTGTTAGCGTCTCTAACTTCAGAATTTGAGGCCCCTCAGCAGCTCAGGCAAATTGGAACTCTGCATCTGAAAAAATCTGCAAAATAATTTTTGATGACAGTGTTGGCTCTAATGATAGAAACAATATTTTTTCTTCATGTACGCTTCAAAGGTAGTCTTTGCTATCTCTGTCTGGTACAATTCAGACCTACCTTGTTTACTAAGTGTGTGAGTGAGTGGCTGTGGTGTGATTTTCTTTCCTTAAATGTTTTCTTCTTCATAGCCCTACCAAAGGCCTAATCAATCAGATATAAATGATATTTACTGAGTGCAGTGTCTAAAGCATTTTCAAGATGATTAAGAAAGACTAATGACATTTTAAGCATTATTGAAATATCATTAGACACATGTTAATTTAACCCACCTGAATGTTTTAAGGCATTCAACCAGACTAGATTAAAAGAAAACCATTGCCTGATTTTTCTCTCTTGAATTTCCAAGTAAGGATTTATTTGTCTTGCACTTTTTGGCTTCATGTATGAAAGTGGACGGAGTATCATGCAGAATTGAACTACCATAATAAAGTACTAATACCAACACAGTAACACAAAAAAAGTCAAAAAAAAAAAATTTGGTGCAGAAGCTAATGTTTGTGCCTCCTCACCAACTCCATCACTGGGAGTTCACATTCAGTCTTTTGTCAAAAACTGCATTCTTTCAGTCTCATGCCTCAGCCAAAGCTGGTAAACAGCCATGGCCACCCTGTCTGCACACAGACACCAAGGCACATTTAATGGCTCTGAAAAATGTCTACCAAAAATGGAGATGTGACCGACAGGATTTGGAAGCCAGGTGTCTTGAGCAGAGCAAGCCTGCCTGGGTATGATTAAAGCCACAGCATTATCACAAACATTCTTCAAGTGAGATAACCTATCATGCTAAAAGGGTTACTGAACCGTACTGAATACTGCTTTCTGCTTAGTGAGTGTGTAAGCCATTAACCAGTTCTCAAGTCATTTCCAGTTAGTGAATAGGTTGTGTAGGGTTGCGTCATGTATGTTTTGATTACAAATAATTAGAATTATTACTATATTTAGAAAGACTTTCAGTGTGGTCTGCTTGCATGTGCTTTTTGTTTTCATCTGGCCAGTGCACATGGACCCCACACACCCTGGGACGAAAACGCGATCTGTGTCTGGATATGCTATTTGGATAATGATTAATCCAACCGTGCCACGTGTGTTTACATACGTTATTTATGTGTTGTGTAGTGTGCATGCTGTCTGCATTGTGATGGTGTCTCAGTTTTCATGCAGACCATAGAACAAAGGTGAGCAGGGAGGTGGTGTTGTGAACAAGAATAGATGAGGCAGATGTGGGACATGTAGCATGATGCAGAGTCATTTGACTCTCACAGTCAGAAACAGCATGATTTCTGTTTGCCACCCTTACTATAGTAAGGAACAGCAGTGATGGCTGGTGGCAGACGGGATGTGAGCAATGCTTAGTGGAGTCAGAGGAGGAACAAAGGTTGCATAATGTACCACTGACTGTAGCAAGCAGAAAAATCACATTGGACATCATTTGACAATTGTTTCAAAGTTGTCATTATTACAAAAAAATAAAAAGTGGTATTAGATTTAGGTACTTTTCCCTTTGTAGAATTGAATCTACCATGGATTTGAATATGACAATCATATACCATTAAACTCCAAAGAACAACAATGACTGTGCTATCTAAATTTACATCTCAAAAAAAGCTGATGTATTGTAATCATTTTTGTCTACTTTGTCCAACCTTTACAGTTCTTAAGTTGTGGATGATAAGGAAGCTCCTAGTTCCTGACTAAATTACATTAAGCTCTTTGAAATAATTGGACCAAAAGGTCCATAATAGAGAGGATCTGAGCAGCTGACGAGGAAAATTCAGCAGTCTTCCTCCTTCCTAAATTGCTACTTAAAGTCAGCCAGCATCAATCTTTTTCCCCTAAGTCACTCCCACACACATCTCAGGGCCTAACCGTCAATGTTTGGAGTGTGTGCTGCACTGGGTAGTTTCACTGTTCCAGCTCGATTGTTCCTCTTAATCGCACTAAATGATAGACGAGTCCCTTAGGCTGAGCCACTCCCCCGAGCCACGTGAGACACTCCTTCTCAGCTTCCTGTGATCATCAGACTCAAAAGAAGACAGAAACATATTATGGCATTATTACCCTAACGGCCGAAATGCATAGGGCACAGACACAATGCGTCATGTAGGCGGGGTGGAGCAGGGCTTTTTACCTGCTGCACAGAGTTCATCTTTGTAGCGTGTGGTTGCGTGCCAGCCGTGTTTTCTGAGGAGATTTAAAGTGACCCTCCCACTCCCAACAAATTTGCATCCCTCCTGCACCTACGTTACCAGTATTTTTCCACATAGATTATCAGCTTTTTTGGTGTGCATATTAAGCTTTGCCAAGTGATAATGCAGCTGGTCATGCAGGGTTAGGCTATATCAACTGGTAGTGAATTAATTAACTTGAACTACAACTTAACTACAGGATTGTGGATACACATTGATTTGATTGATTTATTTTAATGTGCAATACACCCACAAGGTTGCTCTGCTGTGTTGCATGACATCTGAGACAATCAGGTATTTATTTTAAGCATTTTTAAACACATTCTACGCACTTGTTACACAGTTCTATGTAATTATTACCTGTTGAATTTTAGCTGCATGGCATTGTCTTCTGTGGTCAGTGCAGCAGTCTCAGTTGATTATAATGAAAGTGCTCTTCTGCGGCATGCTGCCGTCACATGCAACATGTGCTTTGGCCATAACTGACATTTTTGGCTAGGTCATAATACCACCCGTCTTTAATTCAACTCAGTCACCAAACAGAGTTTCACAGTCACGTTCATTCAAAAAATATCAACAAAAAGTCTTTTGATGGCAGCTACGTAGTTAAATTCCCGGAGAAAGTTACACCTCATGACGTATCTTCTCATCATATTTGTACCTCTCTCATTCTCTGATGCAGTGTAAATTATTTGCCTCCTTTACAGCAGAACATCTTTTGTATTTAAGTGGTGACTTCCACTGAGTGTGCCTTTTTTTTTTCTCTACAAATTTTCCCCTCTGGGAACAGTTCGATGCTGTTCGTTGGAGCTGATGTGGGTGGTGTGAGCCATGCAACCCTGCCACCCTGCTCCAGTGTCCTCGTCTGTCCCTGTCTGGCCTGCCCACCCCTCCACCTCCCTCCCGCGGTGTCCTTTCTGAGGGCCAACTCCTCTGAACCCAAACAACAGTTCCATTTGTTTTGCCAGGGCTGGGAATGCACTCAGCCATCTTTAGCTGTGTTTCTGCCAGCCCCACTGGATGCCAAACCTGTGGACCTTACTCATATGCCAGCTCTTCCCTTTCTTTTGCTTTCTTTCACTCTCTGCCTGAGTTTGTGACAGTGCCAATGTCTAAGTCAGTGGTGAAGGGTCCTGAGAAGGGACCATCTGTGTGGCTATGTGATCGTGAACCTATCGCACTGTCTACGCCACAGTCAAAGTAGAGGTTACTGATCGACAACACATTCCACTGCAGTGATTGAAACAAATCTCAGATCAGATGAACCAACAAAAACATCTTTTATATTAATGATACATAATACTGTTTGTGTTATGTTTCCATTAGACCAGCATGGTTGGTACATGATGAGATACAGCAAGGCTCGAAATGTTTAGATTTCAAGCTCTGACAAGAATTGTCATCCATCAGTGAATTTTGCCGTTTGCTTCAGCTTCTTTCTTCTGCTTCGTTGTGGCTTCCATCTGTGTTTCTTTTGGCAATATTATAATCTTTTGCGTAATGTCTCTTGTTTTTTTTATCTCAAGTTTGTGGTGTTGAATCTTGGAGAACCGAATTCACCTCTCGAAATGCTCATTTTGCACACCTGGCACGCTACCATTTTGATTTGAAGGCAGGCATCGGTCTCAGCTTGTGTGCTCTGCTAGAACGGCTGCTATCACTAGCACATGACTTGTTAGTACTTCTTTGTAGTGGGATGCAGAAACTGTGACTAAAATTCATGTGCAGAATACATCCACTAATAGAGAGTGAAGAGAAAATATATCTTACAATATATATACTAATAAATACATAAATTCCAAAATACTTTTCAAGAAGAAAAAATCTCATATGTTGAATTAATCATTCATGTCACCATATCGCAGTCATGACATTTTCATTTTTCGCTATTCTACAAACTATCTATCATCCTGATTTTTACAGGTGGTATTTCCCACTTGAGCGAGTCAAGAAACAAGTGATAACTCTATTTTTTCAGCTATTTGCATTTAAGCAGCCACTGCTCATTGGAGACAAATAGGCCATGGACTAGACTTGAATGCCTCATTGCCCAACACTCCTCCATCACCGTTGTGTGCGAGACGGATGAGTGAGTGTATGTAAACACTGCATAGTGTCCCAGCATTACTCACAGTGCAGAACCAATGTGGAAATCTTCAGATTGCTCTTGAAGAACTTAAGGAAAGCAAGTAGCTGATAGCAATCACTCAGTCAGATCTGGTTGTAACCATCACTTCAAACAATCCCAGACTGAGTCATGAATTGTTTACAATGTGCAAAAGTTTGGGAGCAAGAACAAATTAACGTATTGTGTCTACTATATTTTATGTGAAGCATACAAATAGTATATTTAAATGATCAGGAACTCAGGTAACACCAAGTTTGATCTCAAGTTAAAAAAAAAAAAATTAGGATTTCTTCATGTTTGCAGTAGCTTCTCTGTCAACTCAACAAACAGGACAACAGAGAAAGTGGGAGAAAAGGTATGGCCAGGGAGGGCTTCCTCGGCTGAGCGGAGAGAATGAAGAAAGGGGAGTAATCGGCTCTGTCTGGTACATTACCCATGAATGAGGCCCAAGCACGTCAGGGGACTCATAGAGGATGCACTCTGGCCTTAGGACACAAAGAGAGGGCACGGCCAGTCACTTTGTAGCACTTAAGTCCACCGATCCTACTTCCACACATCATTCACTTCAGTCATTTCTGGGCTTTTTGGTATTTTGTTTTTTGGACCCATGTCATATATTCAACAAGTGTGTGACCCTTAGCTATGTCAATGCTCATGCTTTAACAGTCAAATACAAGCCTTTGATTTTGCTTTGAAAACCCCCCCACTGTCAACAGATGAACGGGTTAAAATGAACCAAGATAAACGGGAGCGTTTAACCATCTCGTCTTTTTTTTCCACCCGGATCTGAGTGTCCGACCAAGCATCACCTGCTCTCTTTTCTCGAGTTCTTATCTGTGTTTGTGGGCAAACACCTTGTAAACAAGTGGCCATTCGATCCCCTTGCTCCATCTCTCTCTACTTTTAGAACCAAGTGGCCCCTTAATGGGGATGTCCCGGCTGGCATGGGTGTGTCCAGACTTGTCGCACAGCCTTAGCCGCCCCCCCCAACAACAGAGGCCCTCCTCGTGAATCATGGAGATGCCTTCGAATGGATATGCTCATCTTTCAAGTAAATTGAGCAGCGTTATCCTCTGGGCCTTATTCTTAACAACAGTTACTATGTAGGAGATCTGATTATAGCCTCATACTAGGTGTTCATGGCTTATTCTGTGGTTATGATGTCATGAACACAAGAGAAGTCCATGACCTCAGTGCAATATGTTTATATACCTGGCTTAATCCAGGGCATCAGCAAAGAGCGTAGGGTCTGTATTCTTTTATTTGTGCATTATGATCTCATGACATGTAGAACTATGTTGCCATTGATTCAAGTTACCTTGAAAAAAAAATGCTTCAAAGTACTGTACATCAGAAAAAAGAGGCGCAGGAGTAATGATACTTGATGTACAAAAAGTGCTCTGCAATGACTGAGTGCATGTGATGCCACAGTTCAGTTAAATGATTAATAATGACATGGTACCTCATGGTCCAAAGTAGATTTGGTTCTCCATTACTCCTTGCACATGAGTGTAATTACTGTAATAAGGCTCTATTAGCCTTTTATATAACCTTTTAATATCTGATAATCCATTTTTCAAGAAACAACTACACAAGCACAACAGGCTTTATTATCAGGCTGATATGGATTAAGGGTGTAAAGGTCTTAAGAAAGTCACAATCTCCAGGCAAGATTAGCATTTTTGCAAGGAACAAATGAAATTGCACATCAGGTGAGGATGCATTTTGGGCGTTCAGATGAGCAGCTTTGGAGTGTTCCAGTAGATTTGATCTGCCTTAAGAAGATGCACCCAGACGTTTTAAGATATTTTGTTCTGCAGTGCAATACAACTGCAACACAGACATTCACTGCAGACAGTATTGTGTGGGACTTGGCAGACACCCCCTGAAGCGTCTTTTGAAAAAGGTTACCTTGTTTGCCCCTTGAGCTATTTTCGCTCTGCCTCTCTGTCTGGACTCGCCAGTCTGTGAAAATACTCCTCACTAACCTTACCTCCTCCTCTCCCCCCTCCCTCTCTCATGTCTGTCATGACATCACCAACATCAGGTATCCAAAGCAGACGGCAGTAAACGGGTGTTTGTTTAATAAGCATTATTAACACACCTGCTTTGCAGCACATTCCTGATTACACGGTCTAATGGGACGGGCACTTGGAGTAGGATTAGTCGAGCCTGGGGGCCTACACCTGAACCTCAGTCCAACTCTTCTTTGCAAAGATCTCCTAACTCAAACAAAAAAGGCTGCGGAAAAGTCTATTGTAACCCAGCTCTGACAGTGTGTTTGATCAACTGGTTTACACACTAAAGGCTGTGATCCACCCTGTTTATCTAATATTTGAATTTAACTGAAAGAAAACAAAATTATGACTTGAAAGACTAATTCTTCCAGAAGCCAAAATCTTGTCTGTATGTAGTGAAAACATTGTAGTTAAAACTCACATAACACACAGCAGGAGTGTAGTTGCATTGCTGTTTAATATTTTCTGAAACAAGTGACACCAAGTTTGCTGAGGTGAACGATCCATTGTTAAATAACCGAGTAATGACACTGTAAGTAAAATAAGCTTGTGCACTTTAATCCAAGTGATCTGAAGCTAATGCCAAGATAGTCCCAAAGACCTATGAAGACTCATCTTGATTTGACCATATGACTGTGTAACCCGTTGGCTAACTGCTGTTTCCTCCAGTTATCTTGGAAAAAAATCTCACATGGAACTACATACATAGTTAACTTGCTGAGGATGTGCGGATTTCTCCCGTGTTGTGTCTGCATTGGTGTTTGTTTTGGTGTTGAGGTGAACTTTGTTTCTTTTTTTAAATTATCACCCTCTCATCCAAAATGTGATCAAAGTATTGCTGAGCCACTGTAATGTACATCAGAGTCAAAATCCTAATGATGTGTTTGTTTTTGGTAGCACATGTTTTGTCATGCCCAATACGCAATTTGTCCTGTTGCTAAGTGCAAATATAAAAGAAAATCCGTCTCGTTTCCCACACGGAACATTATTCTTTCCAGTCCCCAAGTGGGTGGTGGTAATTGTCTTCAATTTTGCCTCTAAAACTGTGGGCATAGCACATAATTGTCTCTGTACCACCGACATGTACCAGATTTGCAAAACCACCTATTCATCCTTTTTCATCGTTTGGTTACGTGAGCACCGACTGAAAGCATTTCCCCCGGTGTGCCATGTTGCATTATACCATGAAGGAACTGTGGGCTGGTAGTATGGCTTGTTTTTGGTGTTGGTTGGCAGAGTGGAGGAAATTTTGGAAGCAGGCACATATAAATGTTTTAACTTTATTATGTTTAAATTTTTTACGTAACACCAAATTAGAAAAGCAGTGTAAGTTAGATCAGTGCGTCCCTGCATGCAGTCTTCTTCCACATGGTGTGTTATGTCAGTCTTGAAGTCTAGTCACTGCCCCTCAGGTTCAACCAGTGATTGCAAGGGAATGAACAAAATGTGTAGGGGTAGGACTAAGCCCGCTAAGACCTAATGGAGGCTAATGGTGAAATGTTAAAGGTCTGTGATGTGATATGACCAGAATGACCCTTGGCGGGTTAGCTTGCAGGGAGTCTGCCTCATGTCTGCACCCTGCGGCATGACCAGTCCTCGGCACTGACATCCTCTCACTCTGCTTCTGCTGATTAGATTCAGCCACTTACTGGAAGTGAATCAAATGATTTGGGTGTTTGAGAGGCAGCTGTGGCATGACTTCCAGATCAAGGCTGCACTCGCTCTGCTTTCTAAGGATGCAGACGCTTAACCAGGATTCACGTCCTTTGTTTTTACCCTGGAAAAAGGCCAGAAATCTTTTATTTTCCAGTATATGGAACAAGATGTTAAAGCTTTTTCCCTTCTTCCTGCTCTATTTAAATGACTCTTTTGGTGTCTGTTGTGCAGAAAGGGGCTTTCCACATTACAAAATGTATGATATTGTTCCCTCTTTTCTTTGGTAATCCTAGCCTGTGGAAAGATAGTCTGTTTATCACCTGTGGAAATGAACTGCCAGTCATTGACAATGGAGAGGATGGCATTCCAACTCTCACAATTACTGCTGAAAACTGTATACATCCGGACAATGGCATGTTTAACGGAAACGTTTATGTGTAATGATCTCTTGTAATTGAGGCCTTTTTGAAGTAATCCATGGGTGTTGAGGGCCGTTATTGTTTACCTGACATGCACACCAAACAGTTAAAGTACGCTCACACCTCCTGCAGAGTCACAAAACATCAGTGGTGGAAGAAGCAGTAAGATCTCTTACTTATATTAAGATAGCAGAGAATGTGCCTGACGTATCAAAGTAAAATTGCTTATTATGTATCCAAAACAGACTCTGTCATTGTTACATTGTTATATATTATACTTCTAAGATTTTTATTAATTCAATAACATATAAGCCTAATTTTAATGTTGTAGCTATTTAATATAGAGCTAATGTTACAAATTTTTGCACTCTTGGGTGGTTTAATTTACTGTATTGTATTTATGTCCTCATTATGTGCTTTTATTTGAGCCAAGTATCTACAGGTACTAAATGAATGTAGTGGAGTAGTATAGATAAAGTATAAAGAAGTATAAAATTAAAATAGTCAAGGAAAGTATCTCAGAATTGTACTGAAAAACATGTGCTTGAGTTGAGTTGACTTAGTTACTTTTGACCACTGCAAAACATCTTATTAAGTCATATATATTATATAATAATATAATATTAATAACATTTATGTAATATCTTTATAAACACAAACACTGAAAGAAAAGATGACAGAAACCAAACCGTAAGGCCAAACAAAAGCAGGAGAAAATTAAGGTAAACTTAAGCTAACATTAAAACAAGAAGACAGAAGATACAAATATTCAAGGAGCAAAATGTTGATATAAATAAAAACAAACGAAAAGAATTAGAGCAATAAAACTAATAAAGAAAACAGATAAAAGTAAAGCAGCCAGTCCATGTAAAAATGAACAGCTCCTTGTGCAACCAAACAAGCTACTGCCAAGTTTTGGAACAGGTCCCACAACCACAACAATGCTCACTCAGCAAACTATGCTTTACCCACTTTGATTTGATTTGACTTTGATTTAGTAATTTATGTTTATTTGACTCTCATCCAATGTACTAATTTACTCCCCACGGGGAAGGCTTCACTTCATCACCCGGAGGTAATTTGTCGATAACACTGGAGTTCTTTTTCAAGACTCTCACGTCGGCTCCGGGCTCCAGACTGCCACAAATATGGTTGTATATGGGACCATTTTTAAAGTGTGAAGGTTAAGATTTATGTGGTTGTGTTCATGGTCAGCTGTCTAAAAACTTGGATGGGTGTGGTTTTGTAGGAGGGGGTAGCAACAGCGAGCTCTGTGACCGTGTCAGCCCAATGCTGTAGGTGAAGCAGGCAGAATGTATTTGTTTTGTGACCTGGGAGATGATGAAAATAATTGCACTTAGTTTGTAAGAACGCAGAAGAAGTTGCATTGATTAGCAAAGTATGGGCAAGTTATATTTCTGAAGCTTGGAAAATTTGGCAAACTAGACTGAATCATACATGCACACAATACGAGATCAGTTTATTTGATGCATGACAAGTATGAAGGCATCCAGAATATACTATTTATGTTCTCCTTGAAACAAAAACTGGTGGTGCATGCCTATCAGTGATACTAGTGGAAAAGTTGGTCTGAGCCCTGCTGCTGCTGAGTAGGTTTTAGGTACTGTAATTGTTGCACAGCTATATATACAGTTACCATCAGCTGATAACCTCTGCTCTCTGAGGCATTTTGTTACCTTCATGAATGTCTGATTAATCTGGTGAGTCAGTCGATAGAAATGTGTGTACACTTAATGAATTGTGAGCAACATGTACAAAGAACTTTTTTTTCTCTTTTTTTTTTTCTTTCATGAAGACACTGAATCCACCCTACAGCTGTGTCATTAAATGTTCTTCTACAGCTCTGATACTGTAGGATCTGGTTTAACAGAAAAAAAAAACAAAATTATGGCATAGTCTTATTTCAGTATGTCATAGACAGCTTCCCTGTTTTCTTTTGTTTAATACACATTCAGGACATTTGTTTAGACAAGTTTCCGAAATCCTTGGGGATTAGTGATAATGATTTTGGGCTTCCCAGCATTGCTCTGACAGTCACTGACGGTTTGTGTTTCTTACGGAAATCTCAATGAAGTGATAGTATAATTATCTCTTTTAGTTTAGACGTTTGTTTGACTAACTAATTCATTAATAGAGAAGAATACAAACACTATGAACTAGAGACATTTCTCGCTGTCATCATGTAGAGGTTTGTCCAGGCTTTGGTGCTGTACCATTGTTCTCCATTGTAGCACTGTTGTAACTCTGAACAAATATACAGTTTGTTGGCCCTTAAAGTTAGTGCCACCATCATACATTAAGTCTGTAGAGGCTCCAGATTGCCACTGAGTACCACAGTGAGTTTTGCATGCAAGTTGGGAAAATTTACACATAAATATTACTCAGGTATCTTATTGTAATTTTCACTCCTGGTTCAAACCAGCTGCCAGTGCAAAACTATATTGTGCAGTCTGGAAAATAAATGAAGCATATCAATGCACAAAAGCCATGTCTTGATTATATCATGTTGTATTTGTTTATTCAGTTTAGTTTATGTTTTAGATCAGTGCTTAAGCTCCAGGTCAGGGAAACCCCACAGTTTCTTAGAATTTGTGACAGAGAAAAACAGAGCTGTGTATATACTGTAAGTTAGTGGTGTGATGATTCATGGATGTGAAGGAACGCACTGGGCTACATCAGCTCCAACAGCTTGTATTGAGCTTCAGTGTTATTAACCAGAAGTTTCAACGTCTAATAACAATCACTGTTGTTCCTGCTTTCAATGGGATTCTCTCGTTTAAAATGACCTTTCTCAGTGTACTCATTCTGTCTCTGCCTGTCTGCCAGTGTGATAACTCACACACATGTCACATGTCCCCCTTTGCCCCTCGCTCAAAGAAAACACAGACTTGGCTCTGAGAACCCACTGCTTGTGTGCCGGGCACTGTCACATATTCTTCACACACCGTACTCTGTCTTAAACACATTGATCAGTTTTTTTACCTAATGAAAAGCCGACATATACAGCAAGAACTGCTCTCACTGTAAAAGGAGTCAGAGTCAAAACGTATATGTTGTAGTATTGTAAATAAGTCAAATTACTATTATGTTCAATTTATACTTACATATTTAAAGACAAATCCTACATTTGCAGTGAATTGTCACCATAGTCCTGAGTATTTTTTTCATCATAATAATCATAGAGATTTAAATGTCTATATATGGATTATGAACAGCAGCATATCTTTTTATTAATGTCTGCCTGTGGAAAGGCACTGTTATTAAGCAATGTCTGATTTTCATATCTGATTGAAAAGTATTTCCAAAAAGCTGATAACTCTCTCTCTCTCCTGTTGCTGAGGGAGCAGATTCATACCTTTTTAGGATTTCTTCCCATGAGCGGTACAAAACTTCAGCATTATTAGAATTGCAATCAAGTTTAGCATCATAACACATCCTGTCAAGACTCACATCATTTGGCTGCATTTGTCTGGATGCATCAGATTAATGTGCCTCATTCTGTGCATAAATGGAAATGATGACTAATAGCAAAGACAGACAGCTCGATTGGTAGGTTGATTGATCAGAAATGCTCTTTAACTATTGTAGTAATAGACAAAGTTAGTAAACTGTGACTTGTTGTTTGAAAGATGACGCATCATGTTCCTAGCCACATAATGCTCTTACTCACCCTCGACAGGTGGTAGACTTCCAGATGGCTACTTGATGCTACATCCCATAGACCACTTCGTTTAGCCATAAATTAGTTCATAAGTTCTCTCAGCATGCAGACTGTTAAGTATGTAATGCGTCGCTGCGTGTCCTACCCTGCACAACTCATGGAGCTCAGCACATGCTGGGTCTTGCCTGCCCTCTTTGCAACTCCAATATATAATACATTAAACGTGATCCAAATGTGAGTAGGTTCCTAATAATTGTTGGCACACGATCTGGCAGTTATGATCAAAACAGGTAATTTGTTAAAATTGAGGCTTTCAAGATGATTCATCTTGAGGCTCGCACAGTGACAGGCAGCATATGAGCATATATATCATGTCTTGGTCACCATGGAATTGTAGGAATTTCTGAATCTTGTTTAGACTGTTCTGTGAAATTCATTAATACTGTTTGTTAAATTTTAAACCACCAGGTTTGTTCTTTAATCTACGAAGGAGCTTGATTGTTATCTTACATAGGCGTAAATACTGTTGTTTCAGAAATGTTAACTTAGTTCACTTATCCATAAACAGGTCATAGTTTAAAGAATGTCACAGCCTGGGGGGCCAGAAAAATGAATTTGAACCAAATTATCTGGTCTTTTTAAAAAAAGGTTGCTTTTGACAGATTTGTTTCTCATGCTGAGAATAATATTGTGCTGCTGTTTCTGTGTTCAGCTGTTTAAGACCCCGACAAGCGCCACAGAAATCCCACAGGTTTGAGTTTCCTCATGTAGCTGGAGCTGCCATCTATTTTCATTGCAGTCACTTGACTTTGTCGAAAAGTGCAACTAGAACTTTTGATCAAACTGTGTTGGGAATAGTCCAAGCCGGAAGTGGCTAGTCAACCACTGTCCTCTGTCACATTTTGCACATGGTGAACTTGCAGGTCTTGGCACACATTGGGTGGTGGCTGTGCTCAGTGACTCATGTGGCGCCCAGTGTCTGAAACTTTCGTCAAACGTCTGGCACATGGTGTGTGTGTCATTGTGGCCTGTGACGCTGGTGGCTCTAAATTCCCCAGTAGCTGCTGATTGGTTGTGTAGAAGATGAGGCACAGGTAAGGGCCAATGAATGAACCTTAAGAAAGAAACAACACAGTGTGAGCAACTCCGTTACCAAATGGCTCTAAGTAACTTGTTAAGCTCACCCTTACAATACCTTGCATTTGCGTCATTACTGAGTGGAAATGTCTAATTATTGCCAGCTCATTTAGAATAATCAACAGGATGAAATTTGTACATCACTCACAAGAATGTGTTATTTTAGTTTGAGGAGTTTTTGGATTTCAGTATTTTTGGAAATGTGCCCCTCTGTGAGTTGCTCTTTAACGAGAGTGTATAAATGTTGCCGGTTTGACCTTTTAATTTCTTGTACTTTATAATGTCAGAAAATACTGTACTATTTTATACTATTTATGCCATGAACTACTATTTATTACTATTTGTTCTAGTTATTAACAAAATCCACAATGACAAGATTATTATAACTTTTAGTTAAACAGGTTATCTGGAAGAGATCAGGATCGGGGTTTTTTCAGAGAGACCTGAGTACAGCAGAAGAAATAAAGACACATAACAGAACACATCTATCCACACATAAGCTCATACAGCATCAGAAACAACCACAGGCGTCTCTGCAAAAGCTACTGTAGTAAACTGATCAGTTGCTGTAACTGCAGAAGAAAAATATCTTGATCACTAAGAAGAATTTAGTCCCATTCAGTTCAAACGTGCTCTATCAGAGGCGAAGGATAATAATACATTTTTGGTCTTTGTGGGTCATGTGGGTGACCCTTTGACTTTCCAGTCATTAGTGTGTGGTATACAATATGTCACGTCTGTTGATTGACTGTCATTACACCACAAGTCGTTATTGGATCTGATTGATGTGCTCTGTCCTTCCTCCACGGGGTGTTGATATTAAAAGGCCTGGAGGGGAGCATGTTCACGACAAAAGTGATGCTATGCTTAACACTGCACAGCATGTCACTATTGCGTTGGCTCGCCTGCCTTTTTTCACATACCTCATCGCCGGAATAAGCTCTGGTCAGTGCTTTGTCATCATAAAGGCAGTCTGTGAGCTACAACCTCTCTTATTCTTTCCATCTAGATTTAATCATCAGTAGTAAGACCCACCAGACAATCAGTAACGCTTTGCTGCAGCCCAAATGATTCAGCAGATGTCAGTATCCTTCACTGCGTTGCTTTTTGCCTTAAGAGAGTTAAGTAATGTTGCAAAAGTAGAAGTGAGCCAATATAATCTGTCTTGTTCTCTCTGCAGAATAATAATTAAGAGAACCTCCAAAAGGGCTCTTTGCCAGTCTTGTAAAGATGAGATCATTGCGCAATGTCAAATAATTTTTATCAGCTAGACTGCCAAAGATTGGGGCTAATGAAAACTGCAAATTGAGTGCAGTCAGCATTTCAAACAGACATTCTTTTTGAATTCTGCAAATTTCCCATTAAAACCTTTCTTCAGGATGCCAAATGAAGATGAAATGTGCTCTGAACTTTAAAGGTCCAGCTGCTGCATAAATATTTCTGATGCAGAGTTTAGACAGAGCATCAAGCAGAGGGACCACCGTAGTGTTTTCATAAATGTCGGGAATTAACAATCTATTTTATGAGAGAAAGGGGGAAGTCAGATGTTCACCAACAGCATATGCAGCTGGATGGTTGTACGAACCTTTTATTCTGTAATCTCACTATCAAACAACATAAAGGCAGAAATACCTCTGGTGTGATGATGGTGTAACTATAGCATATTTGTGCAGCCAGTGAGATGAGATTCTCTCCATGTGTATGCTGAGTGAGCAGACGAGACTGATGGAGGTGCTGAAGGGGGAGGACAGGGGGATGAACAGCGGGAAAGCCGGGCGGAGGGGGGGGGGGGGTCAGGTGGCGTGACTTTTTACTCCGCGGCTCACTGACCTTGACAATGGAGCCACAGCCAACGACTCGGATAGCTCTCTCCGATAGCGTCTCTCGCTCTCACTCTCTGCCTCACTGTCTGTCTCTCTCTCTCTTCCTCTCTTTCTCTCCCATCCCCTCTCTCTCTCTCTGTGCTTGCTCGTAGCGAGTCTAGCCCGCTGGCTGTGGCAGCCAAAATGCACCACCACCTCTCTGCTGCAGCTCACCCCCTCTTACCTCACGTCTGCTCTTTTTCCAGACAAGCGGGTTTAAAAAGTCAACTGCGTATTGAGCCGTCTAGACTGAAGCCGGTCAGCAACCAACCCTCCCCACCCCCAACTCCCCCTCCCCAACCCCCGACTTGTGAGTTGCTGGCTACAGTGGAAAAACGGATGAGGAGCAGGTGACCTTGCTGAGTTCTGTCCCTTATTTCTAGCCAAGTGCAAAACGGCTCTACGGCCACATTATATAAACATAATGACCACAATGTAACAGTGCACCAAAAGCCAAGCTGAAGTTGGCCCCGGACATGTCGACAGCATGACAGAGATGTTCTTTCACTCTGGTGTTCTAGGAATTATTCACTGGTATAATGAGTAATAGTAATGTTGATGGATGTAACAATAGCTGGTGAGCAATAGCATTTTTGTTATGTTGAATTCCTCTTCTGAATATGTAAAATGATTATTTTCAATACATGAATATAAAATGTACGACAGGTTTCTACTGTTTACATGTAAACAAGATCGGTCGAGTGCCTCTTCCTCTTCACAAGGTGTTAGCTTTTTAGTGCACACTCTCTCGAAATACAAATACCAGTGCCAGAGCGAACTTCCCACTCTGCTGCTGTTACTCTTTTGATGTTGGGTTTTATGAGTAATTTTTAACGTCCTGTTTTGGACGCCAGTAGCCACAAACTTATTTACTTAACGCATGCTTGTCATAATTGTGGTTCATGTTATTTTACAGTACACAAATGGATAACTTAGTTGGGAAACCTACATTATGAATCAGCTGGCAGGCATTTGAAAAGTACAGTTTGTTGCAGTGCGCAGCTCTCATGTTATATTAGCACTGAGAAAAACACCACATTATTCTTGCCAGTGTATTATTTTCCTGTCAGTTGATGAGGTGTACTGTACGGCACCCCGAAGTGTGACATTCCATGCAAAGCAGCGCGTGATAGTTTTTTAAGAGGTGTCTCCAGCCGGCCAGTGGCCCCGCCATGTGCAGTAAGATGACTCTATCCTCCCTGGTAAAACGCAGCATGACAGCTTGATTTTCCAACACGGCATTAAACTGATACAATTAAGCTGTCTTTAAACGCCAGAGTCTGCCTTTCAATCTCATGTTACCTGTCATGACTCTTCATTGTGTAATTTAATCATTTAATAATGTAACTCAATGCGGAGATGTTTGAAAGCTGCTTCAGCCCAACAAATCCTGTCAGGTTTCCAGGTCTTGATCATTTCTATCACCTCAGGGTAATGCCAGTGTTGCCACTGGTATTAATAGTATTTCTTGTCAGTGTGAATTTAATAAACAGGGATTGTTGAAGCTCACATAATCAGTCTTCCATCCCACAAAGTCTGTGATCTCTGTGAAATGTCTAAAAAGCTGCACAACAGTAAACAGCCTCAGTGGCATCTGGAGGCTGAACAGCACCTTTGCATCTTGAAAATAAATCAGTAGTTTTGACAATTTTACAAAAGTCGACCAAAAAGTTCTCGCAACTGTCAGTCACCTATTATTACATCTGAAAACAGGACAGTCACAGCAGCATACATGGCAGAGAAATTCTGAACTTATATTTCCATGCAATCTTGCAAGGTGGCCTCATGTTAGACTGCACTACTATGAAGGACAGAGTTGGGAGTCCAGATGTTTTTACTAGTAAATATATCTGACTCTTTCATGAATGGTGAGCCACTTTTGGAGGTACTGTGGCATACATTTCTACAGCACCTATTAACCTCTGTTTGCGTGCATGGTGTGTGAGTGATTACACCAAAAAAAAGGACTGCAGACCCTCACTGTCAGGAGAAATCTCACAGACATGTACCCAGCGCTTCATCTATCCCACCTTGGGAGGCGAAGGTTGGAAAACCAGTCAAGCAGCACATATTGATTACCCTCTAGAGAATGTGTGCTGGACCTTCGAAGCGCAATATGTGAAGCTACTTAGAAACTTCTCGTTTCTTTGAAGGTTTATCTCTCCTACATCTTTGTCTATCCCGCCAGTGCAGTCCTCCCGCCCACCTTCATCTCCGCTTTCTTTCCCTTTCCCACCCATGCAGCCTTTCTCATCCTGTCATCCCTGGGCTGGTGGTCCGTCCCTTTGGGAGGTTAAGGGGCACCGTGGGTGAGAGGGCAGTCTGCAGGTTGTGCGGGCACCGTGCTCGCCTTTTCCCACAGCCTGCGTCAAATGCTGCTGAACCCTGACCCCGGCAGGTCTCACTCTCAAAATCGGTGTGGAACGCAATTCAGCCACCCAGACCCTATTCAGCACCGGACTTTCCATTGGAGGAGAAAAGAATCTCCCCCCCATCCCAATTGTGGTCGGTGCCCTCCCTTTGTCTGCTGGTCAAGCAGGGTCGGACGACCGGCCGCCACTAGCCACGACAAGACTTCCGAAAAGCCTATTCAGCATGTGATTTGACCCCCAGGTTCCATTGCTGACTCACAGGGATCAAACGCTGGGAATCTCTGGGGGTTTTCTTCCATGGAGGTTTTCATCCATTGAAATTTACCCTTTTGGCAAAACTCAAAATGACTAATGATTTTTTTGAAAGCTTCCTTGATGGCAGAGCAATGTTTTACAAATGTGGGACTCCGGGAAAAGTATTATCCATTCTCTACAGAGGTGGCGAGGGAAGACTTCTTTTTCAGTCTCCTTTATTCTTCACTTCTTAAATACCTCACTGTCACTCAGTTTATGCATAATTAACTGACAGAGAAGGAGCACATGGGACAGCTTTCATCTTTGACAGCTGTGGTATGAAAATGTTTGTCAGTGCTGTGGCTGCTTTTGTTTGGGCTGGGTCACAGCATTGGCTGTACACTCCTGATTTCCTGGTAGTGATTAAAACCAGTCAGGAGCAGTTCTGTAAAAGAGGGAATTAATAGTGCATAAAAAATAAACACTTATCCTGAAGTACATCTCATCTCACGTTTGATGCTGAGTCCGGGAGCACTGTAACTATACATACACACAGAGACACTACTGATGTGTGGATTTAACAAATTTCAGTTTCACAGAATGATGTACTCAATGATAGGTAGAAGTTAGACTTGAAACCACTGCAAAAAGTGCTGTGGAATGTGTGCGTCGTGTGTTTTAGACGAACAAGCCGTGTTTTCATTATATCCTTTATTTTTTGATTGCTTTCTTTGTTTTCTGATTGGTCTTCTGTCCCATTTGACTCCTGATGCCATCTACTGTAAGAAACATCTGCGTGATTGATTAACCAAACACACATACACACACATGTCCACATGCACAGACACAAAAAGAAACAATGTGAAAATGTCATCATGATTACCAGTAGGACAAAGTATGCAAGGCATGAAAGGTAAGAAAACCCAGTAACCTTGGATTTCAAATATGATGGTCTCATGGCATGTGAGTATATGTGTGCGTCTCTGTCTATACAAGAGAGGGTGAATGTGTGTGAGTGTGTGTGCGCAGACTCCAACTTGATGCATGGTTTAAATCTTTTGCAGAAGGGGCGCACTTTGATTGTAGTGCCGCGTGCTGTGTGCTAAAGCGGGGGCCTGCTGCAGTTTTAAAGCTGGTCAACTGTCAGGAGTAGAGCATGAAAGGGGGGCCCAAGAGTGAAAGGGGTGGAGGGTCCCACTAGGGGGGTCCTGGAGGAGGAGGGGTGGCTTGTAACGGACCTCCTGGGCTTTGAGGGCCCTCTGTGTGGGCTGCTTACAGCAAGGCAACCCTCTTCACAAGTAGGAGAGAGGGAGGGCAGGCGGGCTTGAGGGAAGGTGCTGGTGCATTGGCCCCTGCAGCGGGGAGCATGGGCAGGACGCCAGCTCACCCGTTCAAGTCCCACAGACCAGATGTTCCTTGTCAGGGAGCTCTGGCCTTTAATAAATTGAGTTACTGTAAATCTGTAATAAGGCTATGCAAACATGGGCACCCGGCCTCCCCCACTACACACACATCCCCGATATTCTGCCCTTACAGACTTTTCTTAGTGTCCCACAGGTCAAACCCTGGTGAAGGGGCCATGTCCCAGCTACTGAACCTGCCAATTACTTTCCAACCTACACAAGAGGACGGATGTTTTTCTTCCCCTTTGCCCCCAACCCGCACGCCAACTATAGAAAATGTCATTCATGCTTCGAGACTGTAACATCACCAGGTTTCTGACCTTCGGTCCTTGATCTCTCTCAGGGACCTGACCCAAAGGGAAATGTATTTTGAGATGTTATGGCAGCTCATGCCATTAGGTTTAATAATCTTGTTTGAGCAAATGTGCATATCAGGTTTACCTGTTTTAAGTGTCCAATTCTGAGGGTCCAGTTGCTTGTCTGTTGCCTAATCTGGTTTTCATAACTGCTTGCTCAGAATTATTAATTAAATCTGAATTATTTTTAATGAAACATGATAAGATCATACTGTATCCGTATGATTCTGCTGAATGTGGATAAACATTCTTGAATAATCACCCAGCTCTAGTCTTAAGCATGTTTGAATGTGTGTTCTGCAAACACACACTGCATCTGCTGTTGCCACTACCAGACTCAAGGCATGGGTCATTTACCCAGGTAAGCGCAGCCAGTGTTTTTGGAAGTCATCTGATCTGCTGCAAGAAAAATAAAAATAAATGCCTCTGTGCTACTGAAAGGGTCAGGAAGAATGTCCCCTGTGCATTCTCGCTTAGATTTATAGCACCTGTGAGGATGGCTCTGATCTGGCAGTGGTCAGTTGGCTTTGAAGAGAAGTGTACCGCAAGTGAATCACTTTGAACCTGCACTGAACTGAGCCTTAGGGAGACTCACGGTCCCACCTGAGTGGAACAGGACAGTAAATCTAAAGACAGCTTAGTTTTTGCACTGTGACATTGGGACTTAAGTCTTAATTTGTTGCCTGCCGAATCCCCTGGTCCAGCAGTTCTACAACTATGGCTCGGTTCCAGGGTGGCCTTAACGCTTTTACGTGCTGGCTAGCCTGGATCGTTTCCACAGCAAATGAAAGGACTAAATTGAAAGTCCATATCTTTCTGTCTTTCTCCCTCTCCCTCCGTCCACATTCGGACTTCAGTTTTATGATCCTTTTATTATATGTTTTTGTCTCTATTGTAACTGTAACTGTAGATGCCCTTTTCTTCTTCTTTGTTTCTAAGACCTGGTGCATGGTTGTGCATGGGTCTTAGCACTCCTGCGCGCAACCACAAACCACTGCAATTACATAATTGTGGCTAGTGCTGCATTTACAAAATTTAAAGCATGGAGGTCTTCAACTGTGCCAAGTGTGCACCGCTCCTTACTGATAATTGGATTGTTGGTCTTTGGTACCCCTGAGCCTGTTGCCTCCAAAATGTGCCAGCCAACAAATAGCTAATGTATTTTAATAGACCAGAAGAGTGAGGAAGCAAGTAGAAAACAACACATGCTGTGCAATGGCAACATGCAGCGAGATCAATGACCACTGCTGGGAGGATGAGAGTGTGAATGAATTTTTGTGGACACAAGATGGGGCAGGGTTTGCCATGAGGGCCACACTGAGACTTTTATATTCCCCTCTCTGTTTTGTGCCAACTGCTAGCTATCCCAACAAAATTCAGCGGGGGTCTCCTTGAAGTCCTCACTTCATATAATCTGGAAACAAAGGTGGTAGTGTCATGTGCCTCACCTACATCTAAATACTTTCACTTAACAGGTGATCAGGTCATTATCTACCTTGGGTAAGGCTCAGAGACAGTAATCCCCTCAGATGGGAAACCTTGGGTCCATTGCCCAAGGTGTTACAGCCTTGCTTAAATAGGCTTTAGGTTTTACTCGCTGGCCAGTGGGCTGTTTCATTTGACACCTCCCACAGTTTGTGGTGCAATGTTTGTTTTTTCACAGGCTTCCCAAGTGTTCCTCTCTTGGGGACCTCCGGGCTTTCTCATGTCTTTAAGGCTCTTTAGGTAAGCCGGAAAAGCAAACAAAGGCATATCTATTATATGGTAAGTGGATCTCACATTACCCTCCCATTTCAATGCAGTCGCCAGTGTGGGCCACTTTCCAAGTGACTGATATTTTCACAGGGGCCAACATGCCAAGGGATGGTGTAATTGATTGTCTTGGATATTTGAGTATGCCACTTTCCCTAGTTCAGAGACCCCCTAATGCTTCCTTCTCCAGTTATATAGCTTACTCATGTGGTGAGGTTTTGACACATGACAGTGAAGCAGGATAGACATGTGGTCATGGTACATATTAGGACAAGGGCATTGGAGGCCATAGCTTCCATTGAGTGACAGAGGCACAGTTATTTTAATGCTTATATTAAAAATTCCCCTCTAAAATCCCCAATGTCTAAATATATATAAAAATGTGTTTTTCCATAGGTAATTTTATGTACACATGCTCTGAAGTAGCCTTTGAACAAAGGATGTTATTTTTGTTGAAAAGGGATCCCTGGTGAAGTTTATCCAAATGAAAACCTCAAGGCTGAAATCACTGGTTCTCCAATGAGTTTATTGAGTAAAGCTCTTGTTGCTTCACAGAGGAGTTTTGATTGTTGCCTGCAGGAAAGCAGCGTTTGAAAGACAACATATCTGTCTGAGTCTTTTTATCAGCTTCTCCTCATGTTTTGGCTTTTTTAAACATGGCTGAAAGGCAAAATCTTCTCAAGTGAACATTTCCTGTTCTTCCTTTTATGATCTTATTACTTGAACAGGAAGAGATTATTAGTATTATTTGATATTATTGAATTTAGTTTCAATATTTTTCTCAGACTTTTGGAACCCGAGGCAACTGCAAGAGCCAGACTCGACAAAAAATACTTGCTCTAAATGAGAAATTGAGAGTTGACAGCGCAGGTCATTTAACTTTCTTTTACGATACCGATCTGCCGTAGGAGTTTATCCAACAAACCTGCATCTGTTCCATCTGGCTTTGCTGTTAGACTCTGCAAAAATGCTCGAACTGACTTTAGATTTCCCGAATACGTACATGTACATAGCGCAAGACCACTGAACCACAGCAAGTCTTTTCATCAGAAAGATCCTGAACATGGCATGTTAACTGAGTGTGCTCTGTTGCCTTGGATCTCCGCCATCACACCCTTGAGACGGGCACTTAACCCGAATAGCTCGGCACAAGCTCAACTGCCAGAATCACTATAGGAAACATACAGGGTACAGATAAAATAAAGGGAACGTTCCATGGAAAACGCCCAAGTTAATAAATCACCATTGCAAACATGACAAAGGTCGGTCATATTAGGCAAACGTATGATTTTAGGAATGGTTTGTCATCTTTGAAGTTTTTTTTCTTTTTTTTTTTTCAGGCAAAATTTTATTTAAGAAGAGAGGCGTTTGAGCACAATACCACCTGCTTTCGAGTTTGAATCCTCCATTTAGTTTTAAACTTAAAACCACTGCAGAACAGAGGATATAAATTTGTGAGGGATATAAATTTGTCAGGGGGTTTTCTCACATAAATTCTCGGCAGCCAACATTATGCACCTCCATGACTAGAACTTGGACTCAGGCGTCTTTCTCTTTTCGCTTGTCCAGTCTTTTTTTTAATGCCTCTGTCTGCCTCCCTGGTGTGTTCAGTTGGTCAGGAGGCCAGAGCAGGGCTCCGCTATGTCAAACTATGCCAGATTACTACTCACATGTAGTAATCTGGCATAGGTCAGGGAGCAGCTGGGTGCACGTGCCATGCATGCCCATCCACTGTCTTAAGGAGTCTCAAGTTGGCTTGCCAGGGTTGGAGCTTAAGCTTAGCTGACTATGTGCAGCCACTCCCTGCAGACAGGTCACATATTGTCAAACCTAACAGTATATCTTAAATGAAGTGGCATTTCCTCCAGACTCATTATCCAAAAAGCAATTTCTAAATTGTCTCTTTTGATGTAGAAAAAGAGACAAAATGTATTCTTTCAGCAGGAAGCATACAGTCTTGATTGCCAAGTTTATTTTGGTTTCTGTCCCACAAATATCCCACATAGTGATTTCCAAGAGCTAATAAAAAAATACCTAGAAATTCCTTATATAACACTTTCCCACCCTGACCAACTTATCCCTCACCTCTCCCTCAATCAGCTTTAAACCACTTGCATACCTCAACACTAGTTTATATTAGCCATTACTAATTATTAATTATTTATACTAATTATTACTAATCATTATTCTAGTCATTACTCCATCATAATTCATCATATCCTATTCACAGTTTCCTGAATGTAAATAACTGTATCTGCAAGTCACTATTTTTTTTAAAAAAAAAAGTTTTTCGACTGAAACATTTACATTTATTTTGTACAAGAGTTGTAATTGAATCCACCTATCCGCAGTTGGTTAAATATGAAGTGAATGCACCAACCTCCATGTGTTTACCATCCAGATTTAATTGAGAAGGCATTTGCCGTCACTGTAACTATTTAGACCTGTTGCCAGTGAGTGGTGCTTTCCTGAGTTTTGTGGCTGTCCCCACACTGGTATACCCCAGTGGCTAACATAGCAGGATTCCAGCAGCAGGAGTACAGTTGACACAGACACAGGTGATTAAAGATTTTTTGACACCCGTATGCATGTATAAGCCGCTTTCTCCCATGCACAAGGCGAGGCCCCCGGTCTGTATGACCTAGAAGAAGCTAGACTGGATGACCCAGTGGTCATCCTAGGAGCCATCTGGCAACCCGCGTCTTGTGTGGCTTACCCTTCCCACTGCCTCACGCAATTCCTTAAGCAAGCATAAGTGTGCTTAGGAGGACTTAATCTCAGAGAAACTGGTTTGGGCCACACTGTTGACTGCCAGTGTGGATGCACCCGGCTGTTCACGGGTCATGGGGTTCCTTCAGTCATGTAACACTGAGACAGAGTTTTTGACCATGGATCTCGTCCGCCTGTTGTATGATTAAAATCTCTGGATTAGATGTGCCCTGTCAATGAAATGTGGCCCGTATGAGTGTGTTCATACCGATGAGATATTAAACAAATGTGGGATTCTTCGGTATATTACAGGCTACTCAAGTTATCATGAGTGCACAACTGGTGAGGCTGCACTGAAAACTTGATAAGTCATCTAGTATCAGACAGAAGAAGGCATTTGCTGCACTGTGAGAAGCCCCTGGGTGTGTTCTGCTGGCCTGTGAGGCAAGGAGGGGAAGTGAGAGAAGCTTGAGCCTGTCTGCACTTGCACAGAGGTCACTGCTGGCCTTTTGACTGTCTGCCAGTGCAGGGGCCAGAGTCTTCCAGAAGAGGGCCTTGGCTACAGGCAGACAAGTGAGCCAGCCAGCCAGACAGGCAGCCAGCCGCATCGTCTGCAGTCTAGGTCTGGGGCTAGAGCCTGGACTAGGGCAGCTCAAGTTACCCAGACAGATTTGTTAACACTGTTTGGGTCTGCTCGGCTTTCTAGCCAGGCCTCTGAGCCAAACGCGGCTGAGGTGACTTAATCTGTCATTAAACTCACATTACACCCGGACAGAGACTCGGCTCAGGGGCAGAGACAGCGCTCACTCTCCCACTCACTGGCATGGCTGGCTGGATTTGCGCAGACACAAAGAATACCCCCCCTCCCTCCTCCTCCTCCTCCTCCTCCTCCCCCCCATCCTCTTCATGCCACACACCATGGCACAGCTAGACAGCCCAGCACGGTCTAGACAAAAGCAATTTCACTTGAAGTTGAAAAGTCATTTGACTGTGTGATGGGCACCTGTGTGGATTTGGTGATGTTTACAGGCTGCACAGATCTATTTGTTCAGAACAATGAGGCTATCTGTTTTGATTTTAAGAATTTGTCCAATCATCATTCTTTCTTTGCTGATATGTGTAGAGATAAAGCTACTTTGGGAAAGTGACGCTCTTCATGTTTTAACAAGTAAAGATGACTGAGGAAATAGTTTTGATTTGACTATTTTCTATCACTTTTTAAAGGAGTTGTGATTTATCCATGTACTGATACTGATAATTATGAATGATAGACATGAAACTGACTAAAAAAAAAGTATATACGTGGGAAATTATGCTTCTATTGCATCAGTGACATTATTAGCTTTGAGATTTTTTTCTCAGGGCTGCTGACAGAACACATTTGTCTGTGTACATTCCTAACTGGCCGTCAGACGAACAGGAGGAGATGCCTGAACTTCGTTCACGTGGGGCAAACAAAATTGCTTCCATTTCTCTCGGCTTGAAAATGTCAGAAACCCTAACAACCTGCAGTGCCTTCAGAGGAGGTCTAAGACATTGTTTCCCTCTGCTGAGATTTGTTTTTACGTAACAGCTGGTTCTGCTTCTCCCCTCAACCTCACCGCGCCCCCACTGTCATGAGCTGCTAGAAACCAGCATATGAACTTTATAATCAACTGTTACAAAGAGCAGTGCCGAGCCAACAAGCCACAGACTTCTCAGATAGAAAGATAACTTTATTTATTTAATTTTCTTTAATTAACTTTGATTGCGTTTTGGACACTAGGCTGCGTTTGGTCAGTTTCATGGTTGTTCATCTATTTGTGAGTGACTATGTGAAGGAAACACATTGTGCATGGAAAACTAATTGAAGTGTGGGAAAGGATGATACACCAAGCTCTTGCTTTTTTTTCTTTTTAATGTTCTTGGCCTCACATGACAAAGAGTGTGGCTTCTAAAAAACTGTAATGCAACAGCAAAATGCAAGGCTTTTTTTTTTCTTCTCCTCCAATCAAAATGTATTTGAACTTGATTGAAGATGCTCTGCAGGATTTTTTTTTAATGTAAAAGATTTTCCCCATTTAAATAGGATCCAACTTGTTCATTAGTTACAACTGAATGTTTTGGCTGACCACATTCTCTGTTTTTTTCCCGACAGGTCAAGAAGTACTTTGAGCTGGAGCCACTGGCCAGAGGGAAGCGCTGGATCCTGGAGGGCAGCACCACCGACAACATGGAGGCAGTGAAGGAGATCTTTGGTCAGTTCATTAGCCTGTTGGAGGACAAAGACACAGAGCCCGCAAGGATATGATGCTAACGCTGCTAATGCTAAGAGACATTAGCGGTTAACGACAAAGAAACACCACGTCCTGCTGGTGCCCATGTACACACACTCACGCACAGACACACACAAGAAAACACAGCAGATGTTGGCCTCTTTTCTCAAGAAGTGTATTGTATGTTATCCTCCCTTCACTGCGCTCTTATTTTTCAAATTGGAAGAGTGTGCAAAGGCAACGATCAGCCACTACAACCTGGCAGAGGAGAGCTGCCATTAAACAACCCAATATAAAACAGTTTGTCAAGAAACATCGTTGAACTTTGCCAGAAATGGAAATCTTGTTTACTACTGTCTGTGCCATTGTGATTAAACCAGTGGCACGTGGGACATATGGCATTCCTTCAGCCATCATTGGACACTAACACACACACACACACACACACACAGTCACACTCAAAGCGGAGCCCAGGTTGTCTGTAGATATGTTTAACATCTCCAGTAATTACTTTACAGGATGTTCTGGTGGGCACTGTTGATGTTCTTTCCACTGAGAAGTACTGTATGGCTGTCAAGTGTGCTTCTCCTTTTTGACTCGGTTGCAACGAATGTCGTTGTGTGTTGGAGTGCGTAGTCCAAAGCCTTGTGTTATGTACGGTAGTTACATATCGATGCGTCACACCGTGTCTGAATATCTAATCTGAATAGTGTAGTCTGAGTATCTCCATGGAGTATTATGTACATGCGAAGAAGCATATTGCCGTGTACCCTCCTGTGCAGCCATACACAAGTACTACTAATCATGTGACTTAAGTGCTACGTGACTTATTGGAGACGTGAGTCCATTCGGAGAAAGTGGGAACAAGTCTGAATGCTTTTATAAATGTGCAACTTAGGATATATTTTCTAGCTCTGTATGTTAACCTCGTAGAGCTACGTTCAGATTTTTTATATATAACATACCACTCTTGTGAATTCTTTCAAATCAAATACCAAAAAACAAAAAAAACAAAACAAAAAAAAAAACATAAAAACAACAACCGCCATGATTGACCAGGCTGGATGTAGCCATGTAGAGAAAATGTGATGGATTTAGTTTCATTTCAGTGTTAAGCAAATGTCATGTTTTTTTTGGTTTTCTACATTTTTACTGTATTTCTTTTTTTTTTTTCCCCTCCTTTTTTTCAAAATGACATAAATCCCTCTCAACACTGGCGAGTGACTCCAGCCTCCCATCAGGGTGGAATACAAACTCAATCAATCAGCCACAGCAACAGCTGCATCTGACGAGTCCCTGTCCGACACCCTAATGCCTTCCAACTGTCTGTGAAGACCCCTCCCTGTCTGCTGTTTACCGCGGACCCCTGCCCCACCTCATCCCAACCCGTCCCAGCACTGCCCCTCCACTCCCACTCCGCTCCTTGTCCCCATTACTGCTCGCTGGGGTTTTTTATCCCACATGCCAAGTCTCAGTCCAGCTGCCCCCGTGTGGACTCCACACCTCAAAAACGAGCCGTATCGATGGTGCCACAGGTGTGTGGTCGTCCTCCAGAAACGTGCTTCAATAATGCTCAATGTTCACGCCTCCTCTTTGCGTGCTTATTTTTATTGTTTTGTTCAGTGTTTTGTCAGGTTTTTTAGAGATCGAATCACTTTTTGTACCTGACACCAGATCTGCCAGGTAGTTTTTTACAGTCTGGATGAATCGGTGCATTCAGACACTTGAATGCAAAATACATCTGTCAACTGGGGATTATACCAATGTTGGACATATCATCTGCTCACGCATAGGTTTTAAAATATTCACTGTAGCCATTTTTTTTCTATTTTGGTTTTTTCAATCATGTGTTCTGTCTAAAATGGCAATTAAAGTTTTAAAAAAAATCTGAATATTGTTTTTGTTGTTATTTACATTGTCATTACACTTGCTTGTTAAAATATTTGACATTTTACATTTCTGTGTCACATTGAATGCTGTAATGTCTATTTTTAATGTGTCACCTATCATGAGTATGCATGACAGTGTAAAGATTTCATGTTGTAATTCTGAAATGTGGGATGATATGAATGTTTGTGTCAGTGTCTGGAAACATTTTCTTCACAATGTCTCTGATTTGTGATTTAAGGTGACCTGTGGAAATCGGAGACACTGGAAGATAATCTGGAAAACGCAGATGAGCCGGTCTGGAGGTCGAGCCAAAGTTTTTTTTGTACTTAAAAAAAAAGCCCTCAAAGTCAAAGTGTAGCAGCTGAAGAAAGTTTAGAGTGGAAAGTTAACCGAGTGAGACAGGAGTTCCTGATAAATATACTCTACTCTGTGCTACCTCTGCCTCCCCTTTTCTTCTCCTTTTGCCCTTCTTCCATCTCTTTCAAATTAACCGTGTGGCTTTAATACAATGTGTGTCATGCAGGTTGCCCTGGTGACTCTTTGATCCTGTTTTCCAGTCTCTGCCTCTGGGGCAGACGTGCTTCTCTTCAGTCTGCTGCACACCAGCTCTGGAAGCTGCTGCAGCCCTGAGACAAACCATGGGCTGCTGCGCTCGTCTCACTCCCCCTCCGCCTCTTCTTCCTGTCCCTCTCACTTTCTCTCTGCTTTTTTTTTTTAGTCCTCTCTATCTCTCTCTTCTAACCGTTTTTTTTTTCTCCCTCAGGTTCTCTCCATTTCTCTCTTACTCGCTCTGCTTCCCTTTGGTCACGCCAAAGCAGCCCTCCCTCAGCATGGGCATCCAGGATGCCCAGGGGAAGGGAAGAGGCCAGGACCTCAGCGAAGCAGCCCTCCCTGGAGAAAAAGAGAGAGACAGGGGACCTCTCTCTCTTTCTTCTACTCCTCCTCACTCTCTCTCTCTGTCTGTACACTTGATTTCCTCTGAAAAAGATGCAGCCAGTCCTCTCCTCCCACGCTCAACCTTTACCTGCCCTACCTGTTTAATTGCTGGTGTTCAGGCATTGTTTTTTTTTCTCTCTTGCCCTCGTTGGCAGCGGACCCTCAGCGCAGCCGTCAGATAAGAAGGAAGTTATATTGTTGTTGTTGTTGTGTGGTAATACAGTCCAGACGTCCAATCTGCCTGCGCTCACAGTCACATTACCCAGCAACAATAACGGAGACCTGATGTTCACTGTGATGTGATGGATACAGTGTCCCAAGAAACTTTCCAGTCTCTGCAAGTTGAATTTTATAATTCACTTAAATGAATGGTAATTAATGGCTGCCTGGAAGGGAGGAAAAACACTATGAGAAATGTAACAAACTGTAGCAGGCCTAAATGTTGGCAGCAATATAAAGCATTGCAGAAGCGCCAGAGTGCTGCGTTTTAAGATTCTGCATGTAAAGAACAACACCACACATTTAACTTGAAGTATGAAGTTCAAACCTGCAAACCACAAGATGTTCTCCCACATGCAGAGCTGCAGCCTCCAGCATGTTATTTTTTCTTTTAATTCATTAGTGTTTTTGGTTTTGATTTTTGGACATAAAGAGTGCTGCATATCCATGCCATTACTAATCTTTGCTCACAATTTAGTCACAGAGGACACAGTATAAACACACACACACATTATCAATAAGAACTCAGGGAATCTTCCATCACGTGTGGATCAGATTTAAACAAGGCCTGTGTTCATTTTAGGTCTTAAAAATCAACAGAATAAATGAAGCCATATGAGTTTTTGAAAAATATTATTCTAACATTTTTGCTACATTTTATCTTTTTCAACACAACCTCAGCATGACTCCTTCAACAGTACAGTTGTAGCTGCCTCAGTGTCTTTTCACTGTTTGCATTTATTTACCTGAATAATCACAAAAAAACTGTACATCGTGGATTATCTGCTGAAGACAAGGCAAATGGAGGGACACAGACTAAATCCAAATCTGCCTCAGCTAAACAATAGATACCCAAAATTACCCAAAATATACAAAGGAAAAGTATTGTCGTATCGAATGTTATATGAAAGATTTTAGGATACATTTCTAAAGGGAAAAGTGTCACCAAACAGCTGCAGTTTTAGCTGTGCAAACTACGAATAAAGTGATTTTGACAGACATCTGACAATAATCTTACTTCATAATAGATTGCAGTGAAACAATATTATATTGAGAGAAGTTATAGGAATTGTAGTGACAGGCTTTAAAATTGTATTGGCCCTTTGAGAAGCATTAATGTAAAGGTGATTCGTCAGATTTTTCATATTGTGGCACATGTATGTTGTAGTATGTGATTCAGCATACAGTACTAACGACCTACCAGAAGTATAAACAAATCTGATCACACACAACAAAACAAACCCTGTGAGCTTTGTGAAATGCAAATGCGCGACCCGACAGGGAGCCTAACTTTCGTTTACAAGACAAACAAAAGCAGTCATGTTTTCTTAAACTCTGCAAAGAATGCCCTTTTTTCCCTCTGCCTTCTCCCGTCCAGTGTGTGTGGCAGCGTTTCTGCTGATAAGACCCGGCCAGGAGGTGGAACAGATGTTGCCCTGACATCCATCTGGGCCTCGTACCCCTGCTCTGCCTCCCACAGCTGATGCTCCACGCAGGACACCCCACATTCCCACCCCCCTCACAGCGAGGGGCCACTCCCACAGAAAGCAAGCTCCCCTCCTCAGGATCCTCGAGCGGTGACACAGCACAGAAATTCGCCTTGATGCTGCTTTCATTCATGTTACTTGTGTGTGTGTGTGTGTGTGTGTGTGTGTGTGTGTGTGTGTGTGAGATATATATATATATATATACCAGTCAGTTATCAGACAGGACCTCTGACTTCACTCGAGATGTTTCCTTTTTGTTTCAACACATGACTCTCTCACACACAGAAACAAACACAAATGACGGAAATGCACGGATATGATGTCAGCTCATGAGGAAATGATCCCTGCACCAGAAAATCAGTTCCAGATATCTGAGTTGATGGTTGCAAGAAGTCACAAAATGTGAAGCAGTCGCTGGTGTCCCTCCACATATTTATTTAAACTGACCCGCAAACTGGCAGTTTTGTTTATCCTGGAGGCTCGAGAACAAAGTTATCCTGTTGGTGTCAACCTCAAATGTCAATTCGATTTTAATTTGATGGATTAATACACAGAAAAGCAGCTGTGGGTAAAAGCTTGTTCTAAAGCAGATCAGTGTGAAACATCTACAGCTAAAATGTCAGATTTTCTTCCCTCCATGTGGCACCACATGCTTCAGACTTTAACTCATAATGATCGTTATCATGTTAATAATTGAAATTGATCTATTTTTGTTGAATCTAAAGCTTATTAGACAATAATACAATAATTTAAAAGCACCCAAAAAAGCCCATTACATACATGACTCTTCAGTAACAAAGCAAAAGTAAAATAGTGTGTGAAATGTATTAAAACCTTGTTTGATGGACTTCTTTCTTCTCACCAAAGCAAACAAAACTGTTGCATGCAAACAGGAAGTCATCAACAGTCTTGTTATTATGTGTAACTCTTCAGTGATTAAGCAGAAACTTACAGGTGTTTTTTTCTTTCTACCAGCTTTGTGTTTTCAGATGTGCAGCAGGAGATTCCTCAGAGCTGACGTCCCTGACGCCGAGTCTGAAGGAGGAGGAGGAATCCCTCCGGTCGGGCGTGTGATCCTGCAGGTTTGTGGTCGAGCTGTATAACTAATGAACGGCCCCAACCTGATAGAATCTTAACGAGTTCCTCTCCTGCCAAGCAGACAGTGAGCGCACTTTGCTGAGACATGCCGCAATCATTTGTACCACTAATTAATATTCAACCTGATCCACATGATTTTTTTCCTTCATGGTGCTTTATGAGTTTCTGTTGAACTTGGATTCAGTTTAAACTTGATGTAACCTTTGATGTTTTACTCGTCCCTGCAAACTCTGTCAGGTTCATTATGTCCAGATATAAAGATCATGATACACAAGCACATCTGAGTAAATTCAATTAGTCTGGATATATTTAAGTAATTTAATCAGAAGTGGAAATTGAGGATATTGGGCACTGAACCAGACAGCTGCCACGGTCATTTCTTTCCAATCAATCCTATTAGTCTAGACTGGTTTGTCAGACTTTCTCGTTATCACTTAACATTTTTCTTAATGAAAGAATGCGTAAGCCCTCACAAAGCTGTCTGTTTCTGCAACAGATGTGGCCTGCTGAAACTTGTGAGCCCTGCCCTCCCAAACTTCAGATTTATGAACCACCATCTTCAAAAGTCTGAAAAAGTGCCACTGATCCACGGGCAGGTAAATCTCTGTGAATTACGATATATTCTGTCTTTTTGTTTACTGTCGAACGCTGGATCGCTCTGTTTTTTCTGGCCCTAAATTAGAGCATTGAAAATCTTTGAAACTCTTTAATAAACAAAAAACACTTTCTAAACTGATTCCTACCTTTCAACACTGATGGAAGAAGTAGTCAGTATCTCTTATGATACTATATAATGACTCCACTACTAAATAAAAGTTTTTACTTAAGGTGCAAACTTCCCCATTGTGGGACTAATAAAGGACTATCTTATCTTATCTTAAAATGTATTTCCAATTTGGTGAAGCCAGCAGAATGATCCCAGTTAGTAACATGCATTAATGTGTATGCAGCATTTGATGTGGTAGCCGGCTTAAGTGAAGCTAATTGGAACTACTTAACACTCTTTGTGGGTAGTATGATCTATAACAATGCATCATGTTTTATGAGGTGATCATATATTTTTGTATATTAAACCTTGATCTAAATGTAATGGACCAGCAGGTATAATATGTGCGTCTAAGATATAAATTAACTCAAACTATCTTCAAAGTTCCTCAGTAAAGCGCTTGAGTAAATGTAGTGAGTTTCCTCCACAGCTGAGGATGGTGCTGCAATATCTGTCAGTTTGAAACATCATTCACTACTTGAGTGAGTTCGAGATGGGTTTAATACGCTGCTGCCTGCATTTGAGTATTAAAGGACATAAACGTTTATCCTTGAAAAACTGAGGAAACCATGCTGTGCAGTTCTCCTCCGGCCCTTTGTGGCCACCTAAACGCCTCTTGTTTTTTCTGCCTCTTTGAATGCCTCTTCTGTCGGGTGACGTCCGTGGGATTCCAGCAGGCTTGTCACTCAGATTGTTTGTCCTGGGGACGAGATCTGTGTGATTCCTGTTTCTCTTCCTCTCTCCTCGGCCCGAGTGCTGATGGAGACCTGCATCCCAGGTGGCCCACACATCAAAACAAGAGGGATCGCGGCTCTTGGTTTTCAGACAAACATCACTCACTTTCTTTGTTGTCTGAGGGACAGGGGGCACGGCGGTTTATCTCCAGAGGATCTCCCCCGCTATCGCCTTCCACCAGCCCACCGCCCCATCCCACAGGAGCCGCTAAAAGCAAATGTCAGTCAAGGAGAAGGCGTTGCATTCCTTCAAGAGGTCAATTAGTGGTACCCACTGAAGGATCTGTTGCATGTTTAAGAAGACGATTTAAAAAAAAATCTTCTTTTCAAGATCAGCCAATCCCAGTTACAGATTTATTTCCTTGGCGCAAGACAAGTGTAATCTTTCCTCTCTATTTTAAATCCCTCCGTATGATAACGCCTCTGTCACGTTGCAGGCCATGTTTTGAACTGCCCCTGCATACCTGCTGCACGCTGCCCGGTTTGGTCGAGCGTGAGTTATTTGAGCCTGATTCACGATGTGCCACATATGAAACCTATTGCTCTCTCAGGCCGTGTGATGGGGGCCCAGTAGCAGTTGGCGGCGGAGCAGCTCCTGACCCATCTGTGCAGGTGATTTCTGCTCCGACTCTTCCCCTTCAGGCCTATAAGGAACAATCGTGTCTAGGGGACTTTTATGAGCGCGACCTTAACATGCCCGTCTCGAGTGGTCTAGACTCAGCGCTCTGTTTACTAGAGTCCCCGTCCCACTGATGGCTATCAGACTCTTTTTTAACCAGTGATTCTCTCTCGTCATAACTCTTTGAAGACGACCTTATGCAACGCTTTGACCATCCTTTTGAGGATTTTTGTAGAATTTACTGTCACAGCCTCGAAAAGCAGGGGAAAACAAAGGGGAGGGCTCTGACATGCACTGCCTGCCTGTGCACAGAGCCAGATGAACATGTGCAGGGTACAGCTGTGGCTTGGCTGCTCTCTGACAAGCTGGTGAGGCTTTCATGTCGGGCAGACACCGGCTTCAAATTCATATGAACATGAATGTTGAGACGTCAACATGCAGCACAGATCTGGGTGAGAAGTTGAAGAGGGGAATGTTTTTCTGACACAAACTGCTGAGATTAAATTAGAGTGTTGCCCCGAGTGACACTACTTTTACTCCATCGTAAGTGACACTTACTTCAATGACTGCCTTTCATCACACATTTTATGAGCCTTGGCCTCTGATAACGAGCCAACGCAGTAAATGTTTCGTAAGAAGCCACAAGTGATTAATCAGTCGTTAATGTAGTAAATATTTAATTGTGGCCTATAAATTTTGCCTTTTATACATTATGGTCTGTTTGGTGTGCTGCGTGGCACTGAGCCAAACTCTGTAGGTGGATTAGCTCATTGAATCCAAACAATTTACGGGGAGAGCGGCTCCAGTGACGACACTATGTGGGCAGCTTGCAGCTCTCAAAATACAAACGTTCCGTGTGAAAGCGAAAAAAAAAAGGAGAAAAAGTGAGTCTTTCACAGGAACAATCCAGTAAACACGGTCGCTGCGCAGAGAGAGAACACCTGTGTTTTACCAAAAGTTTGGCACAGAGCGGTTTGATCACTGCCGGAGCCATATTTGGTTGAGCGCAAATTTTTAATGTCGCCCCTTACAGCGATGACGAAACGCACCCTGAGTCAGGCAGGAAACTGCAAAGTCAGTCACAAATACAGATCTGAGTGGACAACAAAAACAGGGGAAGGTGAACAGCGTGGTGCCGAGATGATTCAGCTCTGCTGGCTGCAGACACAAACACGGGCTAGATAGTGGGAATAAGCTTAGAGCCGAAGCCAGAAATAGTGTTTAAGGTGTTGGGATTAGGGTTAAATGTCAGAGAGGTCAAGTAAGAGACCAGTTTAGATTGGCTTAGAGAGGTCAACTGGCAGCTAGAGCCTGAGTCTTCCTTTACTTTTACAGTAACCAGTGCTGCAGTGTATAGCACTTTTCTTCAGGTCATTTCTGAGTAAATCTCAGTGTAGCTTTTTGTGAAAGTCTGTAGAAATTTAGAGACAACTAAAGAATCTAAAACTTTTTTTCATTTTGGTTCAACGTAAAGAAAAATCCATCGCAACCCCCTACAATTTATGAAGCCCAGGACAAAATACACAAAGTGAAGGTGTAGTAATAAACAGTCTCCACATGACGTCAGTCCTTAAATGTTTTTCAGTCAATTTGAGAATTATGAAACGTCTCCAGTGCTTAGGGATCACCTGGCAGTGCTTCCTCTCTGTTTACTGTTGAGGATTGATCTTAAACATCCTCTAATGGGATTAGCCGCTAAGAGAAACCCAGACGAAGAAAATATGTTTGCCTGCCAAAAAGTAACCCACTGACCAACAACTGTGTAGTCATAACAAACTGATGGTTTAGACCCAAAATATATTATTAAATATATTATAGTTTTCTTATTCTTTTGTCCTTTTTTGACTTTCCTCATTTTGACTGAATGATGATTTGTTGCTTCAAGGGTAGAATTTAACCTTAGTTAAGATTTAATTTCAACACGTTTTCTTTTCAAAGTGCTCAGTTTTGCTCTGAGGCAGAGCTTGGATTCCTCTGCTAACACAGATGCACTGTACATGTGGGTTAAAGGTTAGACTTAATGACCTTATTACGCAGTTATATCAGGTCTACATCAGATAAAAAAAAGTGCAGTCAACAGCTTCACAGTTTAATGTGAGAGGATTAGTTCTTCGCTGGAGTTTGCCAGACAGCAGCACGTCTGCAGGTTAAACACATAAATTTTCCTGAACAGTTTCAAATCTTGAGTCTCTCTCTAACGGGGAATATTCACACATAAATATGCAGCAATCAAAGTAAATAAAACATCAACATTTAGGTATCGGCCACAAATTCAGCTGATCTGCGTCATCGGGGCGGCGTGTTTGGGGTTTGATCAGAGTTTGATTTAAATATTGATAAATCATGATTGGTTTACAGACATTTGTGACATCAACTTTTTCCATGGTGGTCTCGCCCACTTCAGACCTGCTGTAAATATTGATGACCTGTTGGAGCTGCACAACAAAAGCCGTGCAAAGAATCATTATTAAGAAATTAATACTTCGATGGGTTTTTCCCCCACCTGCTCAAAATAACAAGAAATGAGCTACTGAAAGTTGAAGGAGTGACATTCTTGCATTCTCCTCAGTCTGTCTCTCCTGTTGCTGCCCGGCAGACAGCCCCCCCCCCTCCCCTCCCCTCCCCTCACCAGCCCCTCTGAATCTGCCTGGTTCACATACACAAGATTAAGTAGCAAAAGTGACATCCAAGACCAATCGGGCCACCCAAGAGAACCGCAACCAGCGGAGAGGCTGTCAGAGCCCCCTTTTGCAACATTAATCTTCAAGCCTCTCCTGCACTGCCAACTCACATCTCCTTCAAACAGGACAGGGAGGTAGAAAACTGAACTTTTCCCTCCCTAGAGGTTTTCTCCTCTCCATCAATTAACTCTTTGGGGGACAATTCATCGTCACCCGCCATGTGCCAGACAACTTCAAACACAGGCAAAATGAATTACTTTTCCAGACATTTTTAAAAAGTCGCCTTTAATTTTGGCAACGAGGAGATTAGTGTGGACGTAGGTTCAATTTGTAATCGGCCTAAATGCCTTCAGAAAGACACGCGAGGCCGAAATTACAGCAAAAATGATGCTTTAAAGTGATTTATGCCTGAGAAAACCGCATTTAACTTGTCTGCAGAGGTCTGTAGAGGCATTTCTATGTCTGCTCCAGCCATTAATAAGACGTTAACATTCAGCAATGGAATTTATCTTAGACGTCAGAGGGCCGCTAAAATAGACATCGAGGGATCAGCGTGCTAACTGAGCTACGGCTAACCCTTTTGTCTTCTTGGCTGACCAATAGCATCTTTGATCTCTTTCAGGAGGATAGCTCTATGCTGTGTGTGTGTGTGTGTGTGTGTGTGTGTGTGTGTGTGTGTGTGTTGAGGGGGGGCGGGCGTTATCCTGACCTTCTGAGGGGGTGGTGTCACGTCCAACCTGATAGCGGTGTGAATGGGAAAACAGAAAAGATGAATACAGCAATTGCTAAATAGCGGAACATGGGTGTGTTATGCTGTGGATGCCTTCAGTCCCAGGAGAGGGCCTTCCTAACCCCACCTTTCTTCTGCCCGAGACCCGAGAAGCAAAGGGGGATGTCGCGCCATCTAACAGCGTTCCTTTGAAGAGAGCAATGCTGAAATCAAGCAGCATGCCTCAAATACTTTCTGCTAGTTTTCAGTGAGACTCTGTGCACGTGGCTGAAAACCTAATCTGTTGGAATATATCTGCTTTAAGGGAGAAGTCTGGTGATATTTTAGCATTTTCACGACCAAAAAAAACAACAATGGATTGATCCTACTAACAAGTATTGTCTGTGTATCCAAAGCATGTTGAACACAGGCACTGTAGTTTCATATTACAAATATTACATGTTATATGAAACAGTTTTGCTTCTTTTTTGAAACAATATCAAGCACCTTTTTAAAGATTTATGTCTTCAGGAACAATCATTGGCCACAGACAGGAAGTCAGAAGTTAGAAAGCATTAAGAAACAGATTAACACATTGTTGTCTTTAGATTTGATGACAGTAAGACAATCTAAATTATCACCAGCCTTATTCTTAAAGGTCTAATAAAAGATTTGTTCACCCGAATTACAGAAAACATTATTTTCTGACATACCTCTCATTACGTCTTTGCCATGCACATTGTTTTGGTTTGAGATCTGAGATATCTGCCTGTGAGACTTCTACCGTCACCCCAACACAATGAAGGTTAAAGGAATATAGCTTGTTGTGTCCAAACCATTTTTTAGAATTCAAAAGAAATATTTTATAAACAATGTCCCCATTTTTAAGGATAATCCACAGACCTTGCAGTGAACTGTTTTCATTGTCCACCAAAGAAACTGTAACTGGGTCATTTCGTTTCTGAAAAAAATATCTGGCTTTTGACTCTTTAAAATTTCTTTAGAGCACCGCAAATGAAACAACTGAAAAAACATAATAATTTAAAAACAATAAAGTCAAAAATCTGTGTGGATAAATATTGCTTAGATGTGGGCTTTAAGAATAACAGTCATTGGTTTGTATTGCTGCAGACAAAGACCTCATACACCCAGAGATACATAGACTCATTATATATTAGAGAATAAAGGGTAAAACCGTAACCTCTCTGTATCATCATCAGCCTTTTACATGTGATGTAGCTGAACTGACCCTCAGACACGGCCAGAGTTTGCTGTGATTGTTTTAGAAAAGCTTCAGTCCATAAAATTACAAAGTTAATATGGCTCAGCTGTTTTTGTTGTCTCACTGTATAGTCGGATAATAAATGATGCGAGAATAACAAATAGCACACGACGGGTATAAACAGGTTCTTTTCAGCGTTGCTCGCTAAGAACTTTTGTTTGGAGAACTAGAAGTCATCATCAATCTGCGATCTGTGCCCTTCAAAACAAGCCCCAGTCCACACAGAGTGCTGACAACACACACACACACACACACACACAGGGGAAGCAGGTCTTTGGCTGCGGACAAGCAGGCTTGCGTGCCTCATCGCCTGGGTTGGGGAGTTCACAGCGGCGAGCGGCCGCAGACAGCACTGATCATTAGGTCATCGTGGGCCAGGAAGCGGTTTGCGTGAGCGAAGGTGTGTGTGTGTGTTATTTAGAGAAGCTCCATTAGCAAACATCTAATCATCTTGGCACGCGTTCAAACCAAAACTTTCACATCAGGTCTTGTGTCCAGCCGCTGAGTCAAAGCAGGACGTGGTGCTCGATAATGGCCTGTTCGCTCTGCACCAGAGTGTAGGAGTGTTTTTTTTTTTTTAAATGGCGCCAGGCTGAACTCTCTTTATAACAGAAAATAAAAACAATTCGTGATGGATTAACATGTCCTTCCCCAGTGGAAAAGACCATGTGTGCACGCAGAACTCCTACAGGAATTCCTTTGCCTAGAACAATCCTGTATCTTCTTTAAATAAGAGTTTTTTGCTGGAACATGTGACTCCTGGGAGCCACATTCCCCCGTCAGCTCTATGAACTCTGAATGAGGTGTAACACAGATTGCGGTTTGTTGTTCATTATATCTTCCAGCTGGTGAGGCAGATTATTATTTAACCCATAGAACAGTAAAATATTATGACACTGTTAGTGACTGAGAACACTGTAATAACGAGCAGGTGCTGCAGCTCATCGGCCCTGGCTAATCCTGTAATGGTCTCCAAATCTACTCGAATGCAACCTATGTGGATTAATTACACATGATAGAATTTGGTTAGCTAGCAGGCCACTTTTTTGTCTAAAATTTTTTGCTTTAGATGAATCACAAAAAAAAAGATTGCCACCTCAGAACAGTGGAGGTAAATAGTTGTTCTGTTTGTTGATTTTCCACCAGGTTGTGCAGCAAAAGTTCAAATGACTTGAACTTTGACCCCGAACATGCTGACCTCCGTGACGAGCTTCCGATGGGACCCTGGCATCGACAGTAGACAGGACTTATGGCGGCGACAATTGAACTGGACAGAACCACGGAGGAAAGGTTGATTTCTTTCATCTCTGAATCTTCCCAGAGTTGTGTGAATCTGTTATCTGATTCTACCAGAATCCGCAGAGCTGCTCTTCATGTTGTGCTCTACTCTTGCTCATGTGGTCTGAAACTGCTGTTCCTCTGCATCGACAGTTTTCATTGAGACCATTTTGGGCATTTTTTTTTTAGGTAGACAACTGAAAAATGATCATGTCGGATGGGGCTGTAGCTCAGGAGGCAGAGTGCTTGTCCACCAATTGGAAGGTTGGTGGTTCAATCAGTCTATGTGTCAAAGTGAAAGCGAGAGCTAAATGAAATTGTAAAATTGTAGAATTATCCAAAGCAGCACTGATGCTCCTCTGGAAACACATGACTGATGAATTCTTTTAAATGTAGTTTTTGAGCCCAACAAACATAATGACATTGAATCATCTCTCTTGTATCCAGGTGGCAGAAATGTCAGAGACAGATATCTAAAACTCTCTCCATGGCATTATTCCACTGTAAGAAACAGCATTTTTTGTATTTCAAGTGAGTTGACCTTTTACGCATGACGATACTGAGTTCATTACAAATAAGTTATACACAACTAAAGTCAGAGTACTTTGATGATATTTCTTCCCCTGCCAACAGTACATAACATTATTTCTGTTAGACTATTAGGACCAATGTGTCTGTGCTGACTGATCACAGCAGTTGTATCGCTGATGTTTTGCCTTGTAATGATTTTGAACAATGCCACCGCGCCGCCGCTCTCATTTCACATACATTACTGTGCTTATAGGCCAAGACGGGCGGAATGCTTTCAACTTTTTATGACACAAAGTTGTGCCAAGAACGTTTTTCCCCGCTGCTTCTCTGCGAGGGGGTTTCAAAGGGGAAAAGCAACACATGCTGTCATTCATGTCCCGCCGTTCAGATGGACCATTACGCTCATATCAGATCGGCCCTTTTGATGTGCCGAGTGACAGAACAAAATAAATAGCGAGCGCAAGGCTGTGAAAGATTTGCAATGCAGTGCGTTAATTAACGAAGGGCTATACCAATTAGGCGCCCATGATTGGTGTGTGAATATCAGTGCAGTCACGCAGTTTGGGACTCGGCGCAGAGTAACACCACTGTTTACTGAACACAAAGACCATAAACAAGCACTGGCAACAAGTACACTGCCAAGTGTGAATAGCTGGCCATTTCAAAGAATTTATGGCTTTTCCAAAGATCTCATCATAGTTAAAGCTTTTACTCACTTAGTGAAAAAGCTTGTTTTTGGGGCTTTTTGTGTTTCATAGTACACAGGAACACATTAAATGCAGACTAATTGCATTAATAGTCTCACCGTTTTCTTCACCATTTGGAATTTGACTATAAATCTGGACATATAAAAAGACTGAGAAACCTGACTCAACAAATAGAGGTGAAATTAACTGGGCTGTTTTATATGACGGCATCATGCCGAGCTCCAGAAAAGTTAAATTAGCATCAAGTAAGTGGCAGAAAATTAATTGGCAACTACTTTGGAAATCAATTAAAGGTTTTCCGTTATTTTAAAAGCAAAAAACAAACAAAAACCCCATTAGTTTTAGGTTGTCGCTTGTGAGAATTTGCTGCTTTTCATTGTAGTATGATAGTTAACTCAATATTTATTGGGTTTTGATGAGACAAAACAAAGAAGTTCAATCTGTCTCATTGGGCTTTATGAAACTGCTGCAATGTTTTTCCTATTTTGTGAAATTTTATGGGCCAAATAATAAACAGACTGCTTAAGAAAATTAGTATTCATTAGCTGCTGATCTATTATGTGAATCATTGTTCTGTCATTTTAAAACTTCCAGTACCTCCAGACACATTGCACCAAAGAAAAATCAAAATCACATGTTTAATCACATGTTGTTGTTTTTTTGGATAATTCTCATAAAAGACACGGTAACATCACAGCACAGATGTTTTAGTCAAAAAATGAATGAAAATGTTCCAAGTTCTTATTAAATTCCAATTTGTGTGGCTTTTCAAACTCTGAAACAATCCAGGTAACAGGATGGAAAGAAACGCTCACGCAGGAAAAATGTCACTGGTTTTTGGCTACAGATGTATTTATTCCTGTGTTTAAATGGGTTCTAATTGTAATAATATGTTCCCCTTTGTGTTGCTGTTGCACAACTCGACTCAGAGAACAAACACTTCATTAGTCGAGTCGACTACATTAGGTAGTCAGTAATGAGGTGACTGTTTGAAGAAGAAAGCGATAATGACCCAAATGTTTGGTTCACACGTATATAATTATGCATTTATTGACAAGAATGATACAGGTCCGCTGAGGGACAAACTGAGGTCAAGCCAACTAACAGATGGGCGTCTTCAGTTTACTTAGCAGACCTCCTGGTCCTCCTGTCCCAGGAGAAGTTTGCTCCGTAGGATTTCACCCGGGGCTTTGAGGTCCTCTTCTCCGTGATGTCATAGCTCCAGCCTGAAAGGACAAACATCAGAGTAAGTGATGGGGGGCGAGGACGTCACGTATGTTCACTTCGGACGAGTTCCAACCGCGATGAGGTGTTTTGGAGACATCGGGCTGTGTGTATCCAGAACGGCACTAATCACTTTCATGGTGCAATAAACAGAGTAAGCCAGTTTCCTTTGCTTAGTTTCAACAAACTCTCCCAGATGGTCGGGTTCTCTGAGCGAAGTGAATGTTCCGTTAGACAGAGAACTACATGGACCATGTTTCACTTTCACTCACACAGGACTGTTTTGATTTGTCTAATGATGTTGTTAATCCATCAGAAGTATTCTCTTCATGTTTTATTAGTTGATTTGTTATGAGGTCAACACCTTGTCATGAGCTGTCTGTGTTTCTATAATGGTATTTGAACAGATGCTGTTTTACTGCCATCACCTGATGACAATCTGTGAACAATTCTAAATAATTATATTGTCAATATCCAAAGAGTATGGTGGTCTAAGTGATTCATCCTCAAGAACTCGATTACTGATTTATGTTTCCTGACAATAAACTGCAGCATATCACATTAAGAGCCTTCTTTGTCACATTTATGTTTCTTTCAAAAAATGAAAATCAAAAGCTTTCAGTTATGGTTCAGGATGGTCAAGTGCTAAAGTCATACTCGGTAACTGACCCAATTTTAGATTAGTTCCAAAATAAAAACCTAGTTACTCCTGCGCATGCCGAATTACTCTGATGCAAGTCAATTCAGCAAAACTGAATTAATATCTTTAAATTTACTTAAATTGTGTCAATTAAAATTAGATGTCCTGTCTGTGTAACGGTCTGTTGACTCCACTGATTAAAACTCCCATGGATGGCGGCATTAATCTGCTGTGTCATATGTAAAACTGAACTGATTGGCCATGATTAGTGGGAGCATCACAGTCACTGTTAGATTTTGTTGCTTTAAATGTTAAGTCTGATGTTCTAGCTAAGATCTTGCAAAATGTCTCTGATGTTTTACCGTTTTTCTCAGCAAAAGCGATGGCATCTTCCTTGGAGGAGAACGTGAGCACCATGTTGGACAAGGGATCACCACTGGAAGGCAGAAAAGCCTGTTAGCCACACAACAGACATATAATTTGGGGCAAATATAAGAAATGTTTTATGATCCAAAATGCGAGTGTCTGAGGCTACAGACTGTCAAAATGTGGTAAGGCTAAAGTGTGATTCTGTACTATGTAAATGAACCTGACTAAAACCAAAAGTAATGCCTCAGTCTTATCATGACACAGGAGATGATTCTGATTTCAGTGCTGCAGAAACTGGCAGGTATAGGGAGGAGGCATTACGTTGAGGCCCAGCCCATCAGCGGGTTTTCCCAGCGCTCTCTGGTATCAAAGTCCATCTTCCACTTTTTGGTGCTGTTGACTCCTGACTGCATGGCCGTCTTGGTGGGCACGAAGATGTGAACTTTACGTGTTTTAATGTGCTCCTCTGGGACTCCTGTCAGAGTGGTGATGTCCTGAGGGGCAAACAGAAATAAGGCACATCGAAAAGTAAGTTACAGTGTGGAGAATAGAAGGATCTATATTGAATATTTAAACCTATATATGCTGTAATTATCCATAACCTCTTTTATAGAAAAGTTCTGTAATAAAGTTTGACCTTGTTCGATCACAACTAATAAACAATCCCACACAGATGTTAATGCTGATCTGATGCGAGTCCTCAGTCCTGCTCCAGATACGTGCAGGCAAACAACCAAGTGAAAATTTTTAAACTCAGTAATAAAGTTCTCAAAGTCTTGGTGAATTATTATAAAATCTCTATCAAGTAAAAGATTTATTGAGATACATGAAGACTTGGAAGAGAGAAAAACAAAAGCTTCCCATTTCTGCTACCATGTGTACAGAAATAATAAATGGACATGTTTTTGGTTGCACACCAGCAGCGCTCTTCCAGACCCATTCTGACTTTCATTGGACTTGTGACTGATGTCTTTTTCTTTGCCTGCGAGGAAGAGGAGTTCAGGCAAAGATATACGCCTGTGTGTTTGTTGAGAAAGGTCATCTGAAAGTTAGCTCGCAGGTGTTAAAAATACAACTTTAAGCTCTGACAGTGTGTTCTTAGTGTCAGAAAAATGGGGTTAGGAAAATCTTCCATGGCTATAAAAAGTACTGAGGACTCAAAGTAAAAAATCATGTGTTTTATATTTTTGTACTTCGTGTCAATCTGCAGAAATTTATTTTTCCTTTTAAATATTGAGGTTAAAAAGAAAAAGCTCAAATACATCTCCAGTGTCAGACTGACAAAAAAACATGGAAAAATGCAAGAAGTGAGCACTTTTTACAGGCACAGCGAAATAAACTCTGGATCGTGTTTTTATCGTTTCTGAGATCTGACGTTCACTCAGTGGGCATTTTTTTATCTCTGCCAGCACCATTACAACTATATGTGAATCTTTGTTGTGCTGATTTTTATTTTTTGATCTATTGCTCGTAAATGTCCAGCGGTGTTCAATGTCTCTCTCTGGCAACAGTTGAGTAGTTTTTGTTGTTCAAGCTTTAAATTGGCCGTAATTTTGTTCATTTGCGTTATAAAAACAAAAAGTTCCAAGAAGAAACCACCGCTCACACGTGTAAAAAGGTCAACACTGGTTTCAAAAGACAAAAAAGAAAGTGGAATAATTATTCATACACTTCTGCATCGAGGTTGATGAAATTAATGCCTAATTCTTGAGGTGATTTATTCCAGACAATCAGAAAGTAGGCCAGTGCGACAAGAGGAGGAGGAGGGGCCTCTGGGTGTACTAAATGCATATTCCTGAGCAACTGGAGCCCCTTCAAGCTCCTATCAAGGATCTGGTCCAATTCTTCAGGGAATTAGCAAACAAGCAATGGGAAGTCGGCGACAAAACACAGACGAACCTCCCAGCACGCAGGCACCAGCCACCCAAGACTGAGGGCTTTCCAGGGCGCTCTCCTTTCAATACAAGAATTTTACACATTTCAATGGCCATTACAACTTCAAAGAATCAAATTTTCATCATTGTCTGTCATCTGCCAGTTGATTTGTAGAAAGGGGGTCGTTTTGCATGAACTCCACACAAAAGCCCGCCTTTCCTTTGGCAAAGGAGCTTCCAATGGTATTTAAGCCTAGTAAATTACAGGTCCAACTGCTAAACTACTGCTCGTTTCAGTCAAACATCTTTTGCCATGCTCAGAGGCCAGACCCGTCTGAATTTAATCATAAACAAGATCTGCACACTGAAAAGATTGTTAAAATGAAAGGGAAAAGACGAACAAAGGGGGGGAAAAAATTTCACAAGTGCTTGGTAATTATTTCCGGCTGCCCTATCTACTTAACCTTAACAATTCCTTCTTGTCACAGAGAGGAAGAAAACATGTTCTCTTCACCCAAAGGGGGTAATGGTGGATGGTTCATGACACAATAACACACAAGACAGTGTGAGAGAGCACCAAAATGCCAGGGTTTTTTTTTCTTTCCATCTTGGAGCCTGCAGCAGGTAATCAGAAATGTTTTTAAAATGTTGTTTTCTGCAGGATACAAGTTTTTATTTTCAGTGGATAATAAGATCTGCACTTCAAAAGCGAGAGGTAAGAAAAACTTCCTGAGAGTTTTGGAGAAAACACAAGAAGCATTAAAATGCTTTGTACACAGTGAACCATAACACATTTTGGGCTGAGAATCAAGGAGAAGAAATCGTGCACAAAAAGTACCTTTTGAGTTGAGGTAAATCAAACATTTAGCAGTTCTGTTCTCTGGTCTGTTTTGGGGGATAAATGCATGAAAATCCCTCTCCGAGACGCACTAGAAATTATACCCTTGGGATTAGCAGACCAGACTATGGTTACGCATGTGTATGTTACATAAACCATAACTGACACATGAGGCCCATGTATGGTAAACTGGTGCAATAATTTGTCCAGATGTAGCAGACCTTAAATCACATCTTAGGCGTGGATGAGCACAAAAGGTCCTTCATGAATGAGGGAGGATGTGTCAAAACAAAAGCTCTGCCAAATCACTGAAAACACTCTGCTCATTATCTGGCATTGTTTGCAAAAATACGAGTCTAGACTTCTATGATACTTGCATGCATTACACTGAAAGCTAGGAGGGTTATCGGCATAACAGACTCACCCACAATACCCAGATTCACAAAGGGAGTGATTGTGGCTGGAATGTGGTGTGTTCCCAGGAAGACTAGAGAGGGCCATCACAAAAGGAAAACCCACACGGTGGGCACTTTTTCTTCTGCCATGTACAGGAAGCAAAATGAGAACTATCAAGTTTGACACTATTCACAAGGCCTTCACGGGGCCCTACAATACCTGGCTGGGCAGGCAGAATGCCGAGCTTAAGAAAGGGGGGAAAAAGACTGGCAAAGTCTCCGTCACGTGAAAGCGTGTCGATATTTCTGACACCTCCAGGCTATGTGCCAAATAAAGAGCGTAGGGGCTTGTCGCTGTGGGGCCACTGGGCCCACCAGAATGCTGAGAGCTGGTACCCCTAATGCTCCAACAGAGACCTGGGACGGAAGATTTCTGTGTAAACAAGATTCAAAGATCTTGATGTGCTTAAGCGGGAAAAAGTGAAGGAAATGACGAGATATCGAGCAAGAAAAGTAAAATCAATAGTAGGAAGAATAGTTTTCTTGGAGAGTTGAGGTGTGAAATGGCTCTAAGTCAAAACAACTGTAAACTGTATTCAGATGAATGTGAATGAAAGTGAAAGTGTCCTGTTCGTTAAATAAACTCTGGCATTGATCATAACAATCAATGAAACAGATTATTTAATTTGGCAGGATGTGATGTCCATCTTGGTCGAATCCTTTTAATATGTTGTGAAAACAATAAGGGAAAGATGACAACTGAATTGCTATTTAATTTTACTGACTCCTTTTCATGTTAACATTTTCTGTTTGGGTTGCTTTACTCCAACCATCACATCACATCGGTCAAACAAATGCGCTGGTTTTGAAAGGAACAGTCCGTCATATTATGAGACATGCTTATTGGCTTTCTAGGCTAGAGTTACATGAGAAGATCAAAACCACTGATATGTCTTTGAAATATGAAATAAGAGCCTTTAAACAGCCTTGTTCTGTCCTGATGTTTAAAAAATACAACTCTAAAGCTCTGAAGTTCACTGATTAACACATCTCGCATTAATAAAACCCACAAGTTATGGTTTTGCTGGGAGTGTAGTGTGAGACTACTTCTTGGCCAGGAGCGGTGACTTCCTGGAGTCTTGTCCTCACAACGAGGCCGTCAAGCTACTATTCATTTAGCATTGGCTGTTATTTCTGCAAGTCAACTTCCGACAACCTGTAAAGCTCAGGAGTCTCATCCGTGCTCATCAAAAATATTGCAGTCGTTTTTTCTGGTTTTGGCACAGGAGGGTGACGTTCTTATATTTAACCCCCCGGCTCTTGTTTTTCAAACCAGGGAAGCAGCTGTCAATGAGGACAACCCCACGCCAAACAGACGCACTGAAAGAAACTGGAGATGTCATGGGAGGAAACCGGGTGAGGAGACAACATCTTCCTCTACGACTGTACATGTTCTTCACTGGACCCTTAAACTGTCTTCCAGCCACTACTGTCCCGTATCACTTAGCATTTCTTGTCAGTCCGAGATGATTTGCAGGTGAACATCCACCTTTCCTGCAGCTTGCCGGTAAGAAAACATCTCTAAATAACAAAAATCGGTCATCACTTTTGGATGCATCTTTGACAAAATGATGAAGTAAAGAAACACAAATCACATGAGCATTTTCAACCAGACAGCTTTGATGAAAATATCGATTGCAGGGGGAGGTTTGAACAGCGGCTCACACTGGGGTACTTGGAGCATCCTGGGGTTTGGCAACATGGAGACGAGGACTTGAAAAGAGATACGTATAAGGACCTTGTCTTCTGAACACATTACTGTTGGTTCACTTAGTGAATTGAAGAGCCCTGTTTTTCACTACATCACTTGATACTCCCTTTGTGCTTTGTTAGATCATTTCAACTTAAAATAAAGCATAAAAAGGAAATTCATATCTGTTCCTGCAATGATCCTGGATGACTCAATTATCAGTGGTGTTTTTCGAACAAATGTTATTTTAATTAACAACCATTCATAACCAGCTAAAATCATTAACTGATGAACTGATAAAAAAATGACTGCCAACAGTTTTAATAGCTCTTGAATTGCTCATTTAATGAGGCAAAGAGACCAAACCTTCTCTGGTTTCAGCTTCTCCACTGGAGGATTTGCTCCTTTTATATAATTGGGAACTGAATATGTTTGGATTTTGGACTGTCGGTCAGACAGAACAAGACATTCAAAGGGGGTTAAGGGTCATTTTTCAATATCTATTAATTATCCAAGTTAAGTATCTATTAATTATAAACATAATGAACATATTAACCAATAGTTAATTAATGAGTCATTAGTTGCAGATTTGTCTTTCAATTCCAGAAAACTAGGCCAGATACAGGCTAAAACTGTGTGAGCACACTGGTGCTGGCCGTCTTATTTCTAAGACTTGTTAGGGTTTACAAATGTAAACTGAGGTACAGAGTGTATTTTCCTGTTAGTACAGCAACCAAACAAATAAACAAATAAAGGATGTGAAAACAAAACATTTCCAGCGTCACCGCGGCACTGTTATTGGTAACGGCGGACATCGTGACAGCCGTGACACAAGTATGGTCCGGCCTATCATAGCACGAGCACCCGTATGCCAAAACTGCAGCTCGGCAGCCAGGAGAGGTCACGAGGTCGGCCGAGCTGAATCATGTTGAGTCAGCATGTGGTGAAAGCCCGAACACATCACCCTTAACCCCCCCACTGTCCAGCCCACACCCAGACCAAGAGACTCACTCATCAGCCTCCGCCGGTTCCCACCTTCAGACGTCTTTGAAGTGGAGAAAGCGTGCCAATTACTGATTGGACATAGGGGGCGTCTCTAATAGAAACAAATATTATGTTGCTTGCTCATGTGTGGGAGTGGTTCAGCGCTGGAGAACGAGAAGCAGCTGGTATGAGGGTCATCTCAAATCTCACGTTACACATACCGGTGAGGATCGGCGAGAGAGGAGCGGCGGAGGGGGTCATTTATGAATATGTGGGACGAAGACACGTTTGTTTGTGTGTTGTATGGCCTCTCGAAGACACCTGTTCAAGCGTCTTTTTAAAATGCTTTATAAATAATCCCAAAACTGGTTACTGAGCAAAAATGACCTGCTCTGTTTCATCTTTGAGTTCTGGACTGTTTGTCTGACAAAACAAGCAGCATGAAGACAAGGCCATAAGCTCTGGGAACTTTTTTTTTGGACATTTTATTCAATTTGACAACTGTGCAAATTCCCCCCTGTGATGAATGGAGTATCTCTCTGTTTAATTCAAGTGATTATAGTGCATGATTGTAGTGCACATTAAGTTTCAACAAATGCTTTTATTCATCGTTCATTAACCTATCGTTTAATCATTACTCGATGAACTGTTTAGTCTGTAGAATGTCAGCAAATGGCAAAATGTGCTCGTCACAATTTTCCAGAGACAGAGCTTTGTGATGCCAAAAATGTCTTGTTGTCTCATGTTCTCTCTGACCAACAGTCAGAAAAAAACTAATTGTTTTTGACTTGAACAACTGATCTGTTATCAAAGTCGAGATTAATTCTTTTATGATGAATCTCTTAATAAACTAATCGCTCCAGCTCTCATACATGAAATTCAAAATGCAGCACAAATTATGTTACAAGTGATTTTGACAGCTTTCTGTTATGATAACTTATGATAAACAGACTGAAGAGACAAACATTAGAAACTCACAGGTTTGTGACCGTGCAAGGCACCAAAACTAGTTTGTAACATTTGAAAAAGAGCTGCCAGCTTGCAACTAATGAACAAATGGAAGTGCAGACAAACAGAAGTAGCATGCCTGTTTTTATCCGCTCTGCAAACACAACACTTAGCAGCTAGACACTTCCTAAAACTACCCAGCACTGACAGGGCTGAGGAGTCCTCTTAAGAGGCTTAGTCTCTATGGAAGAGAGTGTTAATGAATGAAATACTATTTAGTGGATGATACATAATAAAGCCTCTTGTCTGGCACTCTTCAAAGACCAACATCCTCTGACCCACTACTCCAAACTTGAGCTGCGAGATTTTTTGCATAAGCGCGCCGTATGAGAGGGCATCCAGACAAAACAGACACTTAAGTTGTCTATGTATGAGGGAGGGAGGGTGGGAGAGGAGGATGAGAGGGAGATGAAGGGGGGGTTGGGGTGCTGAATGTGGTCTGCTCCACTGTAGGTCACTCTGTGTCTGAGGCTAGACAGGCTTAGAGAATATACACCCCTGTACTGCAGACTTAAACTGCTTGGGCTAAATACTGTAGGTCCTCATAGATGGAATAGGTGAATTTTTGTTGTGATTGTGTGTCTTCATTATCCTACACGCTGATTTTCTTGCCATTTCAAAATGTGAAAGCAAATACCCGCTTGTGTTTGCAGTGGTTGAGAATTCTCTACATAGTGACACTTGAAATTGACTTGTCGAGTGTCACAAAGCAAACTGGCGTGTCCAGTTGAATATATATGAACGGTCCAGTGAGATGTTCTTCCTACAAAGTGACCTCTGTATCAGAAAATTTTCTGATATCTCTGGATGATAAATCTTGACTGACAGAATCAGGCTTTTTCAATCTGATTTTAATTTAGGTCTTTCAAAACAACCAACAACCTGACTCAACTACCTTACCGCAGTCAAACCACACATCTTTGCTCCAGATGTGATGTTACTTGCCAAAGGAGCACTGAGCTCTAAATTCACAAGAAAACCAAAGATTGCAAATTAGCAAACTCAACATGTCGAGCATCGAACGGTCCTACCAATTAAATACTCTTCCTCTCCCTGTCTCCTTCCCTCCTTCCCCCTCCTCAATTCCCCACACTCTAATAACTGTCCTCTGTCTCGTAAAACCCTAGTGCCTTTAGAGAACTCTATAACAAGGCTTCACAAGCGCTTTAAGATTATGGTGTTGTCTTTATGTGGAGAAAGGGAGCGCACGTGGCCCCGGCTGAAGCAGCAGCAGACGCTCACACACTCGGCCGTAAGTGGGAGATGTTGTATTATCGCATATTGAAGCAGCTGCTGAGGTTATAACCGCAGTTGTTTCTGCAAAGGGCCAGAGAGCAAAGCAAACGGCCTGACTCTAATTGAGGGAGGTCGCAGACATTCCGTGTAAAGCTGTGTATCAGTGGCCGGCCAGCCGAACCCTGGGAGCTGCCCAGCATGCTTAATCAAACAGTAATTACAAACAAAAGCAGGTCGGCATGGGCACTCTGGGGAACCCTGGAGCTCCATCACGCAGGTCTTTTTATTTGGCTTTTTTTCCTGAAATTCAGACAATACCTTCACAGTTTTGCCTGTAGAAAGCTCAAGCTTTAGAAAGGTTTTTCATTTGTGTGAGTATTTAAACATGAGGAAAGAGATGAAGACAGCCACAATCTGCAGTAGGGCATGCTTTTTATTTGATCTACCCATTGGGGTCTTGATAATGGATAAATTGTTTGTCCATAAAATGTCAGAAAATAAGGCCCATCACAATTTACAACCAAATTCCTTCAGTACTAATGAGTATTGAAAAACGGCTTGTTGTTCGATACCAAACTTCAACACCTAAAAAGTCAATAAGGATGAAGCACAACTCGTACCAAGATCTAATAATGCTGGTGTTGGCTGTGTAATGTTACCTGTTGTAAAAGCAATGCAGGAAAATCACTACACCCACAGCTGGGGCTCGCTCTGCTTTTATTCTGCCAGCTGTTTATCTGCAAAGACAACCAACTTTGTGAACTTTGTGCTGATTGTTAGCGATTCAGCGCAGCTAACCTGTATCTGCTCGTCGTCTGTGAGTCCGTTCACCACATTGTCCACAGGGATGGAAGTCCCAGTACATCCTTTCCTCACCACCACTGGGGTGAATAACCTGGAGTCAAGTCTGAGAGCAACGGTGTTGCTTACAGGCCGGCATGTAAAAGGAGAAAGATACACCTGACACGGTGGATGGTTGTCAAACCACGTGTCAGACCTGGGCTAGCTGCTCTTTAGCACAGAGAAAGTGAGAGGTCTCATTGTGCGACTATTTCTCAGTCCCACAAACCCACACAGTCACTCGCTTCTTTCTGCTTTGTATTAGGCAGAGTGAACGTGACAATGGCGTGTTGCTGCCATACAGTTTGCTATTAATGTTCCTTTTGACAGTTATTTATATTTTTTGATCTTATTTAGTTATCCCAGTTGAGTAAAGAGTAAAAATCTTTTCTCCTGCTGCTCCCAGGTCATTGAACAGCTTCCTCCTCTTAAGTGAGTAATTGTAACGTAACCACAACACCAATATATCACCATTTAAGTTAATATGGCAAACCTGTTCGCAAACATATCTATTAGACATAATTATCAGTCATTTGGAGCTGTTTTTCTGTCCACTTGGAACATTAAATCCAATCTTCACTCTCCTTTCAGCTCTGTTTCATGTCTCCAGTAACTTCTGAAGGAAATATCTGACTCTTTAGCTGCCAAATGTTCCGCTGTGTTCACTGGCTCTCTGCTTACTGTGTCTGTCTGCTATTTGCTGCTGAACAGGTAGTGTGATGTAGGATTTTAGTAGGTTTTTTGCTGAAACAGCTGCCTGCCACTGCTGAAAACTAAACTGACAAAAGCTGTTAGAGTGAACCAAAACAAGGAGCTAAAAGAGGCTTTAAAGCTCAGAAATGCAGAGTCAGGTGAGACTTCTGACTAGTGAGTGACAGCTGTCACAGATTGTCTTTTGATCCACTGTTATTATAAAAGCATTGATTATGGCCACTTCAATGAAAAATAAGTTATCAAAAGAGCTGCCCATAGTAAAAATCAGTAAAAGTAAAAATCCTCTTCACTGTATGAGTTCATATATCCGCAGGAGATTCTTGCCCTTCATCGCCTAAATCTGTCTGGAATGGAGACATCAGAACAAACTGCAGAGACGTGACTTCCTGTGAGGTTTGCATTTTTCGGACAGACGAGAACTAAGGACAAGATAATGAGTGTGACACAAACATTCAGACAGAGTTTCTGGAGCGCATTCAAAATATCGTTTGCCCCGGCCAAAATGCAACCTCATCTAAACGAGGTTATTCAGAAATGTTCACTACAGAACAAGCGGCACACCACTTTCTCCTCAGGCTGCTCGAGAGAGAGAGAGAGAGAGAGAGAGAGAGAGAGAGAGAGAGAGAGAGAGAGAGAGACAGCGTGCGAACCCAACATAACCTCTCAGTGGATCGAGACCTTTGTTTGATTGGTCTAACCAGAAAGCAATTCACACTTATTGACAGCCTGATGAATGACTAGCGTGCTGACATACACTGAATGCCCAAAAGGGAGAGTGCTCTCATTGCCCTCTTCCATGTGAGATGGAGACCACTGTACTGTAAACAGCTGAGGGCCTCTCTTTTTGGCCTGTCTGGGTGAGCATTAGAGTACTTCCCGCCGTCGCCAGCAACAGCATGCCACAAAGGAACCTCTGTGGCCGACAACACTGAAGTGGCCACTGTCTTTTTCGTGAGTCTCAGGGTGTCTCACAAACTTTTTTCCATGCAAGCTTCTTTTCTTTCACCCCCTCCCCATTTTTTAGAGGCCCTTTTTTTCCTCTCCTCTGCTGTTCCTCTCAGTGGCCCCTACTGAGAGGACAGAGACAGACACTCCGCCCAGCCAAAGGTTTGTCTGCCAGTATGGTCAGCTTTGGTCTGGAACAAAAGCGCACTGACGCTGCCCACACACAGCAAACCCCCCCAAACAAGTCCACAACAGACTCCCACATTCTCCCCAAACTCCCTCTTTCTCCGGTATCTCCTATCTCCGTCGTCTTTTAATGACAAAAGCATTCACTTCAAAAGATCCTTCTTTGTTTTGTACAATTGGTACATTGCAAACATTGGCCACTCCATATGCATGCTTATTACTGTTTAAGCTGTGCTTTAGCAATTAATGAAAAGAGGCACAAAAGATCCTGTCTGATGAAAAATAAAGCTAAATACAGCTATATCACATACAATATAGAAAATGTAATTCTGAAAAATGACTTCACGGTCACCCGTTGACCTATGAACCAAATCTGAGGACACATGTTTCCTTAAACCTGCTCTTATGTTGCTTTTGGAGCTACGCTGTGTGCCCAAGACACACCAGTTGATAAGTGTAAGATAGAGATTCATAAAACAAGCCACTGATGCAGTTTACAACTGCAAGGTACACACAGTAAAATACAGCATTTTGCTTCGTGGGAATTTTAACAACCAGTACATTTACATACACATAAGTAACTGGGTTTCTGCAATACTTTCATGTATAGGAGTAACTGAGAACAGTAATCAGGAAAGCATGAGAGAAACACAATTTTCCCTGCAGAATTTCCCTAGAGAGAGACATTTTTGTGGCCATGTATACATTTAACCAGTCGCAACTAATGATCATTTCCACTGTCAATAAATCCTTTCATGCACAAAATGTCAAAAAAGAGGAAAAACACCCAAGACAGACAAATAGACAAAAAATATTTGGCTCCATCCTGTTAAGTATGGAACATGTATCATGTCAATGAATGCAATGCAACTAACAACCCTGCAAATCAAACTGCTGTTGTTGATGCCAAACAAAGAACCCTAAAGTATTCAACTATCAAAGTTTCCATTCCTCAGAAAGAGTTAAATAAATCACTCCAGTTTATGGTAGTGTTAAAAAAAATATTACAGTATACAGAGAGTTGTTTTTAATATCTAGTGCATTCTTACTCATACAGATGGGGTGGACAAAACATTACAAAACAAAAATCAACATAAAAATTGGAAATTGTAACCTGACTGAATATGCTAGTATGTGACTGGTGGTTTTGACAAGTGGAGGTGTAAAATACACTAAATGTGTACACAGTTCAGTAATAATCATAAAGATTTTATGCTGGTCCATACCACAACTTTTGCTGCTTTTTGAATTTAAACTAAAGCTGATCTGAGTGATATCAAACACTGTCATAATAAAATCACTTTTCAACTAAAGCTCATTTAGTAAACCATTTGCTTGTAACTTCATTAATAACTTGGCATCAAAATATCGGAGGAGTGCTAAGAGAGGATTAACAGGAGCTGTGAGCACACACAGAAGTACCAATGATAACATTTGCCATTATCGTCATATTGTTACAAAAGCCTACTGTCTAATACAGGCTCATTTTGGCAGCGGATTAGGAGAGTTTTTTAACAATTTTTCCAGGAAAATAATTGGAAGACAGCAGATCAGACAAACACCAATCTGTGTGTCACGTTGAACAGGGAGGGATCCTTACCAATTTCTCATCAACTGTAATAAGTTGCGTGTCTTGTCCTGGTTTCTCTGCCAGCCTCGATGTTGATGTGCTTGTAGACCTGAAAACCATTAGGTAGACATTACACGCAAAGCACAAGCAGCCAAATGCAGACAAGCAACAAAGAGGTGCATTACACAAACAAGTTACACTCTGCAAACACTGTCTACTATCTTGAAGGAAGCGGTTGGGCGAGGATACAGTGCAAAGGAAGAGACAAGGAGGGAATCCCCCCCGCCACCTATTAGTTCTGTCTGGTGCATCTCTGGCAGACTCTCGCTCTCATCCTAATGACAGGACGTGCTTAATGTTGGCTGTGGTCAACTGTCAGGCGAGGACTGTGTAGCTCTTTGTGAATGTGCAGCCGTGTCCCGTCACAAAACAGCAATGTGCCATCATGGTTCAGCCAGGGGAAGGGCTATTCCAAATAATCACACACCAGATTATGCCCAGATAATCACAATATTACAATTTTTTTTAATTAGGGCTGAATGATTTGCAAAAAAAAAGAAATAAGAAAAAAATCACTGTCTTTCTTTTTGACAGATATTGCCATCGCAATTTGAGTCAGGATTTTAGTGGAAATGGGAATTTGTGCATTTGCTTTTCACTGAAAAAAAAAATATAAAAATGATGATGATGTGAATTTGGCTTGGGTCTGTGTCAAAAAAGCATGTTCCCTTGTGTCTGGAGATTATGATTTGTAGCCTGGGGCATGTCTGTAGCACCACAGTGCTTCCTTTAAAATGGTATGTCGTGACACATTTTACCTTCATCAAAAAACTGTGATTTTGATATTGTAATTGGTCATGCTATGAGTTCAATAATATCAGGTTTACATTTTTAACAATGTTTTAAATGTATGATTTTTACACCAAGAATTGCTGTGCAATGTTTCATATTTCCATTAAAAGATGAAGAAGAAATTAAAGAACACCATTGCGACCAAAAACTAATGTTTCTGGGGTAAACATTCAACAGAAATGTAATTTAAGGAACATGTTCTGTTCCTTAAGTCATCAAATGAAGCTGTTGACTGTAGTCACTTACAGAAAAATGTATAATAGCTGCAGCTGTGTCTGATGATAGCTGGATGACCAACAATTAATTTCTGCACTGAAATGATTGCTTGATGATTGCACTGATAGATTTGTGAATGCATTGAAAAAGAATACTTATGATAACTGATTATTAGTGTTGGTCATTTACCAAGTAAAAAAAGCGGTTGTCTACTTTTTCAATTTTAGGGCATCATAAGTTAGTTGTTTGAAGCTTTTGTCTGCTGAGCAGATGAAGTACATCACTTCACTAGGTCACTCATAATATTTGATAAAGCAAACATTTACGTCAAAGATCAAAGAAGAAGGGACAGATCAATCAATAATAAATAGCTTTATGCATGAGCCTCAAATTTTGTTTCAAAAGCCAACTTTGATTGTCAGAAAAATGGTCTTAGCCATTAAAGGCACACACTTGATATGATCAGTATCTTTATAAACTATTACACAGGTTTAGGCCACACAATTAATCATAACTAATTTGATAATTGGATTTTAATTTGGACAGCACCATGTATATATTGGTTAAGCCATGCAATCAAAATTGGCATCTTGCATTTAATGACTTTATCTTGTGCATTCTAAAAACAACAACAAAAACAAAAAAACAAAAGCTCAGAAGGCCATCACTTGCATTGTGTAAAGAGAATGTCTAATATTGTTTCATTCAGTAAAACTTGACAAAGCTCTGCATTGCCTTAATGTTGACTCTTTGAGGAATGTCTGTACCTGACAGAGCTGAGAGTTACTGACAAAATAAAATATTGTGATATTCTTGAGTCAGTAACTCAATATGTGGCAATATTGCTGCTAGTGTTATAGCTATGGGGTATTTCCCCCCTCCAGATATGTTATCTAGATTAAAGACTAATTATGTGGATAGCAAATAAAATAATTTGCAATGTTGACAGCAAGCAGGCAATAAGGCATCTAATTTGGCTTGTAAAAAGGGTCAGATGAGGCTGGAAAACCATTAATCATTTTCAGTCCCTGCTGCCAAGAAAACATAACATTGCTGTATCAAAGTATTTATGTCCCAAAATGACGGATTGTACCTACTGTCATGTTATTATATTAATGAGTGTACCTCTCCTTGCCAACCTCAGAAAATATACTTTCCTTCAGCATCTATATATGTTAAAAGGCAAAAATACATCTCCTCACAAACTGATTTCTGAGGAGTCTCCTTAACTATTAAGATAAGACAAGATATTCCTTTATTCTTCGCACAACTGGGAATTTTCCAATATTATTTAAAAAACATCTATTTCACTATTTGCCACCAATGTTTATGAGATCAGAGAAGATTTGATAAGACAAGTTTTGGACCAGCACAGTAAACAGGGGAAAAAAGACACACATCAGTGATCAAGGCACCAGGAAAAAAGGCACCAAATATCATTACTATAATTAGATATCATTTCAAGAGATATCAACGTTGGGTGCATCTTGCTGTAGCATTTGAGTGTGTGTGCGGCTCACAAAATATAACGAGTTTGATGACTAAGAATAGCATTAAGCATTAAGTTCACATTGTACACAAACTATAAATACAATAGAAAAGAACAGCATGTGTCCAGTAATATCTAAAACTAACTTGAACTCATAATGCAGACCAATGTGGGTCTGATGCACTAAATAACGTGTCTCGATATCAAAAGCGTGTAGTGTGATGTGTTATTGTAATGCTAGTTGTCAATTGTCAATGTCAATTTCCCGGAGGGAACCTCCCAAAGGGATTAATAAAGTACTCTGTCTGTCTGTCTGTCTGTCTAGTTGTTAGCTCTCTTGCAGCCACCAGTAAGATCCCCACGGTTCACAGTAAGGTTAGCTGTTGCTTTGACGTTAGCTGTGGTCAATCAGCGATGTTGGCCTTTTTCAGTGAGGTCTGTTATTAAATTAGGCTCCTGTCTCGCCGAATATTAGTAAAGGTATGCACCACATGTTCTGTGGAGCAGTGGGAAAGCGTTTGATTGTGTTAGCTTTTAAGCTGATTTCTAGCTACACTTGCTAGATCTAGAACTAGCTAATTGGATGGCTAGCCGAGTGCTGTAAGGACACGGGGTATCATTGACATTAGCTACTAACATAGCCTCCTTACAGACTAAATATGTGAGCAAGGGTGTGATAAACTATGCAAACTCATATATTATGTCCATTAAAGAGCCGTCATCGTGCTTTATATAAGTGCTTTATGTGCTCACGCTGGCTAGCTTACAACCACAGACTAGCCTGTGACATCCCAGGCCTCCTTGCGTCGGCTTCAATCGACTTAAGAGTCAAATATTTCAAACAAAGCGACTCACAGCATCGCGCCCAAATATAAAACTAATAAATAATTAATATGGAATTACCTGATAGGATTCAGGACCCATTTAGAAGCCGCATTGAAGACAGACAAACGTCTCAAGCCGAGAAGTGACATTGAGGACGCCATGTTTGTTGTCAACTCTCACTACGGCGAACGCGAAGGAACAAACAGAGCCAGCAGCTGTAAGGGACAGCTGGCAAAGATGTGGACTGAAGCCAGCGACTAAAATTACTTTACAGGGATGTGTTACACACAGAAAGACATGTCCAGACACATCTAGCGTCTATTTCCGCCAGTGATGTTTGTTTCATATCGCAAATAAAGATGCTGATGGTGTTAATGGAAAGAAACTCAGCACATCCAGAGCTTGACTTTGCCTTTGGTGTCCAGTGTTTGTGCCTATATTTCCTATATTTGTGTTGTTCTTGCTTCTGTTTTTTCGGGCGTACTATGTACACATTTTAACCTTTGGCTGAACTGTGATTTGAGTATGAGTCAATGGTTTATTAAACCAATATTGTTTTGCCTGTTCAAATGGTTTTCATGAATTTAATTGATTTAACTGTCTGGTTTGTCCACCTGATGTTGCAACAAGTTTCTGAAATCTTAAATGCATACTCACAGTTTATGTGTAGTTCTGTGACTGTGGGGTTAAATATTTTTTGTTTAATTGTTATGGTTAAGTATTTGCAGATACTGTATTAGAGGTGGGCAATATGGTAAATCATAAGTGGTATGGTAAATCATTTATTTTCTGTATTATTTCTGTGACAAGATTGATCACTATATCATGTATAAGTTTCTGGCAAATCATTTCACAAACTGTTTATAGATATAATCATCCAAGGTGAGAGGATTGTTTAATTTCGGTGCAAATGGTGCAAAAATCATATAAAATCCATGTCCACAATACGTTAATACCAAGAAATATAAGGGATTGATTTCACAGAATAAAAATATCTATGATGGTAGATAAAGGTATTTCATCACACAGTCCAATCCTCTACTATATGCGTGTCTAGGAGTTTGATTTAGGTTCAGCTTCTTCTTTGAATTAAACACATGCATTGATATTTGATACTTTAAACTACATGTTATTCACAAATCAATCAACACAACAGAGTCAGAAAAAGTATAAGGAAAAAAACTTTTATTGTTTCACTCTTCATATCTGTACAAATACCATCAAACTTTGTATGTACATATGACATTTACATAAAAAATACAAAACTATATATTCATAACAGAATTTTGTATTTCTCTTGTGATGTTTGAAAATAAAAATGCATTCTCAGGAGAAAAAAACAAAAAACAAAAAAGAAACAAAGTGATGAAGTCTGATATAGTGTCGAGTACTGCAGTACGTTAGTCCTATTTGAGCTCTGCGAGAGCAATATGGAGCACACTGGCAAGAAGACAGCACACAAATGTTAATGGCACATTGTTTCCACAATAATCAAGTATCGTCCAAAACTTACCTCTGCTCTAATGTGGTGAGACAAAATAAATGCTATTGAATAATGTCTAAAGTTGTCGTCTCCATGTGGAATCAAATCTAAAGGGCTAAAACTGAAAAGTAACCAAAAACAAATAAGAAAAGAAAAACAAATGGCTCTTTTTTTCTCTTCCATTTCATCACTGCTGTGTTGCAACTTTTACAATGCTCTTTTGCAAAACCATTGAGAGAATCCCTTTGGTCAGTTATTATGAGTTGTAAACAAACCAGAAACACTTTCTGTACATAAAATGATTGATATATTCCCAATAAATAAACACACAGCCTAAACATGCATTTACGTATGTGTGACATAAACATCTGTGATAGAGATTTGACAGAAACAAGCAGATTTTTACAGCTCAGGGAATGCAATTTACAGCTTGTAGAGGACTTATACTTACACGGTAACATGACAAATAAATAACACTGCTTCTCTTTGGACAAATATATTTCTTCATGATAAAAAAAAAAGAAAGTAAAAGGGACAACAACAAAAAGAAGGGGAAATGAGTGGTAACACAATATATCATGGTAGATAGTAAGCCTGACATTGTAAATGTATAAATTATAAAACACAAAAAAGTATAAATAAACATCTAGCAGACTGAACTATATGTATACTTCCTTTTTCTTTAAAAAATAAATAAGTATACACATAATGTACAGTATGGACATGATTCCTTGCCCTAGGACTGTTCCCCTAGTGATGGGGGCCTATCCATCCAGTATAGAAGATATATGGACATAGGCCATGTAGTCTGAGTCCTCATCTTCCTCATCCTCCTCCTGGTCTTCTGTAATGGCTATGTGGGAGAATATATGGTAGCTGTTGTATGAATATGGACCACAACAGCGCAGAATATCACTGAATGTTCTCAAAAAAAAAGCTCACAGCAAAGCCACTGGCATACAGCCTCCCTTTTGTTTTGTGTTTGTATGTTTATGTTTGTGTGTATGCATCTGTGTGTGTGTGTGTGTGTGTGTGTGTGTGTGTGTGTGTGTGTGTGTGTGTGTGAGGAAGGGTCTGTGTGACTTGGCATCAACAATTACTGTGGCATCCTGATTATGCAACCCCCATTTACATAATCTAGCAAGTCAGGGCTGCAACAAGAGAAGAAATGATGGAAAAGAGGGGTGGTTGGGAGGGGTCACAAGGTGTGTTGGGG